>CAWVRF010000580.1:0-60323 GCA_963932465.1 Maratus speciosus | reverse complement strand
TATGACCCTTAAAGCATCGAAAAAAATAAGGAAGATCATGGGACATAAACAAGACAAAAGAGAGAAGCCGTTGAAAGATTCAAACAATACATGCAACTTTTGCTCACTTATACCCGAAAAGGCTATAAAAATCGTCTAATTTAAAATACACATAGCAATTAAATAATGCATTATCAGAGCTTATTTATACATTTGGCACATTAAACGTGCCTTTTCAAGTAAATACGATTAAAATAATTTTAATTTAACATTTTTTAAATTTTTGCCAAAAAAGTTCAAAAATCAGCATTTTAGCAAAACTTCAAGACAAAAGCGGCAAATAAGGAATTGTCCTAAAAATCTCAATTTTTTGTGTGAACTGGGTGCCTCTAGTGGCCACTTTTCCGCACTACCCATCATCGAAAATAAAAAAAAAGTTTTTTCGGACCACCCTATCAAGCAGGACGGTCGTTCTGCCAAGCCAAGCTGAAAAAAATGCTAACCCCGCCAAACAAACAAACGCCAAGAATAACGGCAAGACACCGTAACAGCTTATTATACTGATGACAATTTCTCCATGTTAAATGGACGAAATATGCCAGCCTTGCTTTTTCTAGCACGCTGTTCCTTTTTCCCTATCTTGCACTGAAGAAGAATTTCGCTGTAGATTCGAAACAGCTGTTTGCTGCTTTTCATCCATTATTTGTGCATTTTAAACGTTGGTTTACTGCTCTTTAATAAACATCGTATTATTACAGCGGGCTTGACGCCAAGCACACATGTCAGATGTATGTTAATAAAATGTAAAAAAAAAATGCTAGAGCGTCTAGACCAAATTATAGCGCCTAGAATATATAGTGTGGAAATTGGCTATCCCTGTAATACTTAAAAAAGTGCTAAAATATTGTATCCTTAAATGTGCAACGATGCTGCTGAAATATACAGATCGCAGCGGCATCTGCAGGTTATTTTCTATAACTGCAAGATATTGCTAGACTATACAAAATGTAATACGAAAATCCCGCAGATTTCGCTGCGATCGATACTTGAGATTTTAGCAGTATCGTCGAACATTTATGGGATACAAATTTTTAGCGTTGTTTAATAAAATATTTCCACACTAGGTTTTCTAGACGCTGTTACCAAACGTTATAAAGATTTAGGAAATATCCTGCAGATATCGCTGTGATCGACTCATTGGATTTCAGCATCATTTGAAATTTAAGAGATCCAATATTTTAGCACTTTTTAAAGTATTACTGGGATAGCCGATTTCCACACTATATATTCTAGGCGCTATAGCACCGCGGTAGCTTGTCTTTTTCGTTTACCTCGGAGTAGATATAGATGAAGTCATTTGTAGCTGTTCCTAAACTGTTGCCAACAACATATAAGGCCAATTCATAACGTCACACGGAGTTGATTATCTGTACACGGCAATGGACACAAAAAAAAAAATCGGCGTGCAGCTTTGTACTAATCATCGTGTAAAGATGCTCCAACTCTGAGGCTAACGAAAAAGACAGGCTACCGCGGTGGGTCCGATTCTTCTTTTTTTACGGACCGCTGGAGTCACGTGATGCTCGAATGTACCAAAGAAAGTGCGTGAAAAGAGCATCACGTGACTCCAGCGGTTTGTAAAAAAAGAAGAATCGGACCCACCGCGGTAGCCTGTCTTTTTCGTTAGCCTCGATCCAACTCCGTATGACTTTTAAACATCAAGAACTGGCCTATTATGTCATTGGTCGCGCTAACACCCTCCCTCGTGCGTCCACCGTATATAGCGGCATCTTGTACTGGAGACTGGTAAATGGGCTGCTATCGGTCAAAATCAAGAGAGAAAAGGGCAGAAGAGATGAAAAGAACTCGTTTTTTTTGGTAACTAGTTTTTCACACGGGAAGATTGACATGTCTGTTCCTTTCCTTTCATAACTTCATGGTGGTGAAATAAGCCAAAGCCTCCTAAATATTTGAGAAAGTCTTGACTCGCGTCTCGAAAACATCACACAAAGCAGGCAAAACAAAGAAACAAAATCATTCATCGGCTTGTTCATATTCACGAGCCAATGAATGATTTTTCTTCTTTGTTTTGCCTGCTTTGTGTGACGTTTTCCTGACACGTGTCAAGGCTTTCTCCAATATTTAAAGGGCGTTGAATAGGCCGGGATCAAGATAGATTTTTCGCTATTAGCGGGATGAGATTGATCAATCAGACGTCTGTATTTTTCCGAACTTTTTGATGTTTGCAGTAAACACCGAAAAGCCTGCAAGGATGGAGGCTACTGATTGGTCAATGTAATTTTACTAACAGAGAAAAATTTATCTGGATCCCGGACATTAACTTTGGTTGGTTAAAACAATTTTGAATAAAATCAAATCAGGAAGCCAATGTTTGTTACCTTTTCTGGTTAGTTTAATTGAAATCTTCCTCGTCTATTACTGAAAACTGAGTTACCGTACTTTGGACAAAAAATTGAATATGAGTACACGACTTGTGCATATGTCACCACTCTAACACAGTGTTGCCAGATGGGCTACTTTTTTTAACTCAGATACTTGATTGGCACCACTTTTTTGAAATTGTAAAATGTGCCTTATTTAATGACATATTAATTAAGGCGAAAACAATGGGAATTTTACCGTTTATAAGTGCTGGCAATCAAGAAATCTGAATTAAAAAAAAGTAGCCCACTGGCAACACTGCTCTAACATATAAATGTTCTGTGTTATGACCATGATTCTAAGTGCAGTTGGTTAAATTTGAGTATCTGGGCATTAGAGAAAGCAATAGTGGCCCACTGTGGCTGAGTGGATAAGACACAATGCCGCTAATCGCTTGAGAGCGTAGGTGGAAGCAGATTCGAATCCCGCCGTGATCCGCATGTGATATGATGTATGTGTTCAATAAATCAAACAAACAAACAAGCAAGCAATAGTGAAAGGTACAGTTGGCATGGAAACAACGACTTCTTTAATTCGTATAGAAAATTAATGAATAGTAGTAAATGACTCAAGTTTAAAATGTAGGCAAATGGTCTGGAAATATCAATGGCTCCCATCTAGTATTTCACAAAATTAATTTAATAGATTCACATGATGTATAACTTGATGCAACTCTTAACTAATGAAAATTCTGCAACAAGACTTATGTAGGTAGATCTTTTGAACGAATAATTCAGAATTCTGAGAACAAAACGAAGTTCTTAAGGCTCTTCCTCACACCCCCCTCAAAAAAGGAAATACGATAGAAAGATATAAGAATTTGGATATCTTCAATATGTCTGTGATCTTTTGTTAGAGTTCAGAAAAAGAGTCTGGGCATAAAGAAAAAAACAAATTTAACGAACGATAAGACTATAGATTTCAGGCAATTTTTAACCAAAAAATATTTAATTCTAATGTATTTGCGGCTTTAATAATAGACTATTAAAGATAATCAATTTAGGGGAAATTTTATAGTAAATTAATATCCTCACATTTATGCAAATAGGTATGGATAAACAGACTTGAGTAAAATTACATATTTATTCTTTCTTCTATATAACACGATCTAAATGAAGATGAAGTTATATGTACAGTTTATATCTTTAAATTTTTAGATTTTTTTATCAAAAATGTTCCTTTATTATGTCTAGAATTGCTAGATTTACAGATCTTCGATTCTTTAGATGCCTGCGGGTTTTCATTCTCGGATTAACCGTAGGTATTTGTAAAGGTAAATTTATTTTGCAAAACCGTCAGCAAAAAAAGTTAGAAAAAACAATTAACTGACAGACTAACTGTAAATATATATTTTATTTCGACTCTGTTTTTTATTAAATTTTCATCTTTCGTAGAAAATTTTAAGGAGATATAAATTGAGAAAGACTGATACTTTGAAAGAAGAAATTGACTTTCCTTACTTTTAAATTATTAATCACTATAAAAAATGAATGATAGGTAAACAAAATGTATAATATTGTGTTTGCTCCCTGCTTATAAAGGCTATACAAGGACTAATTTTAATTTGAGCTAGTAGAATTATTTCAGTTATATATCATTTGTTTTAAAAAAAGAACTGATATCTACTAAAAAACAACTTTTCAAAAGTAAAAAATAAGCCAAGCAAAAAAAAAAAAGAAAAGAAAAGAAAAAAGGTGAAAGTTGTGGCTAAAAAATAGTGTGATATCAAATTTCTAAGCTTATATTGCGGTACTTATTTAACATTTTTTGATAAAAATTTACCATATGTAAGTCGAGTACCTAAGTATGCGTTGATAAAAAGCCTTTTCTCCTTTACTAAATACATCATAACGTGTTTCTGAAAATTAATTTTTTTTAAATTATGCATGATGGGCTTGGCGGCCATCTTTCCATATTTTACACAAATTTCTAAGCACTCAAGCTCGTAACATATTTGCATTATTAAGAATTTCGAACTTATAGTTTTAGCTACAGACAGATAAATTAAGAAAGTTTTTTATTTTGAAAAAACAAATTGATTTTTACTGCTTGAACTAATTAATTAACCCCCCCCCCCCTCCGAAAAAAGAGAATCATAAGGTGAAACCTGACGTTACTTCAGCTTTATTTTTAGACACAAATTTTTTGGCACTCATTTCCATAAATTAAAAGAATAAAATGTTTGCTTTAGTAACAATTTCGAACTTCCAATCTTAACAATGAACTTGTGTGCTTAGAAATTTGTGTAAAATATGGAAAGATGGCCGCCAAGCCCATCATGCATAATTTTAAAAAAATTAGTTTTCAGAAACACGTTATGATGTATTTAGTAAAGGAGAAAAGGCTTTCTATCAACGCATACTTAGGTACTCGACTTACATATGGTAAATTTTTATCAAAAATTGTTAAATAAGTACCGCAATATAAGCTTGGAAATTTGATATCACACTATTTTTTAGTCACAACTTTCACCTTTTTTCTTTTCTTTTCTTTTCTTTTTTTTTTTTTTTTTGCTTGGTTTATTTTTTACTTTTGAAAAGTTGTTTTTTAGTAGATATATGATATTAAAAACAGAAGAAACTGTTGTGATGTCGCAGCCGAGAAAATCTTTATTCAAAAGAATTGATTGCAATGTCAATAAGGTCGTAAAATAATTCAATTTTGTTTTTGTTTTTCTGTGCATCGATTATGGGTTCATCCTGATTTTCACAATCATAGATCACCATCATCTTTTCCACCGACGAACTCTGTCTCCGTATTGATTCATAATTTTTATGTGCATCTATTTTGGACACCATTCCGCCACAGAGCCATCGCGAAGACTTTTTATTGGTGGGGGAGAGGACCTTAAATTGCCAAGTCAAATTTCAGTATTTGCCAACTAGTTTTATAACTTTGCCCAGTTACCACTATTAGAAAATGTAATATAGTTCTTATTCGTGAAAAGTAATAATATTCCCAATTAGATTTGTAATTTTTTGCAAAGTCTGTCAGAAATAGAAAGTGTATTATAGTTTTTATTAAAGTTTTAAACAAATTCACCAACTAAGTTTGTAAATTTGCCAAGTGTAACTGCATTCATGAACGTTTGGGGGGGAGGCTCCCCCTGCCCCCCCCCCCTTAGCGAGGCCCCTATTCCGCCAGCATCGACAAAGATGGCATTAAAGGGGATTGTCCGATCTCAAATTCTTAAAAAAACAATTGGATCTTTCCAAAAGTTTTATTGCCAGTGTATTGTTGTAATTTTTCCCCTGCATGAGTTTACTAATGGGATAGACATGATTTAAAACCTCATAACCTATCACGACAAAATAAAGTAAGTTGAATCGGTTTATTTGCATAAGTAACCCACGTGCTTCATCTTTTATAGAACTATCTATATCTCTGGCCTCGTAAATTCTAAGCAATGCATCATATATTTGACCGATTTGATACCTCAGTGACTTTATAGCATTAATTCGAATTTCCCACCTCCTGTCTCTGGAAGGTTTATAGGTTAATCCTTCAATGTGCTTCAAAAGAATGGCCCATCTGAAAGGCGTTGAAGAAAATACAATTTTTGGACAATATTAAAGAAATTAGCTCCTTCTAATGATGATTTGTCCATATCATCCATACAATCCCAGGTTTTCTAGCTCTCGAAGTAAGACATCTACAAGTTGTTGGCTTGGTGATCTGTTAGCCGGACGAAAGCCCAAAACGTATGTGCGAATTTTAATGTATTCTTGTTCAATCTACACATACCTTATATAACGAAGGTCATTTGTTCTGTTTTACTCCAGTCATGTGTGCAATCTAATATAACTGAGAGATATTTTTATAGTTTCACTTCATCTAATATGTGCCTTTTGACATTGTGTTTAATTAGATGACTTCATTTTGAATGCTTTTACTCATCGATGTGGTTATTTTATGTTTGTTTAAAATCCTCCTTAAATGCTCTTCCATGACAGGATCAAATTCAGCTAATATTTGGAGTAGCTTTAAAAGATTCCATTATCATGATCATACAAATTTTCGTTGTTATATCTAAATGCAAGCAGCGTTCTGTTAAAAGTTTGACGATTTTACCCGTTGAAAAATGGCGTTCGAATAGTGGGCATCTGCATCCCAAAATCTTTGAAAAATATCTATCGTTTGCGAAGTTTTTTAAGGAATACTCAATTTAAACCAGGACTTTTGGGCTCCAAAATATTTATTTGTAGCTTCGTGATTTTCGAAAGTTTGTTCAACACGCCGCCAATCTGTATAGCCATCTTTTGCTAAAGAAGTTGCAGCCGTTGCAAACATTTTGCAGTAGAAGCAGAAAACTGATTCTTTGACTACAGAATACACCAACCAATTCTTGTGCATATTCTGCCTGTTGCTGAGATCTCTTGCATAGTTGTTTGAGGTGAGCCTACGTCCGCTGGTATCAGTAGGGGAATCAAAGTTGTACATTGGGGATGCTGGATCTGCTTTCGAAAGACAAATTCTTTCTGAATTAGAAATACATTCAGGCAATAGTCCTGGATCAGTACTCAAAACCAAACCAGAAGGACTATCTTCATCTGTCTCTGTCTCCATCTGCAAGTTCAATGCATTTTCTACCTCTTTTGCTTCATCCTCTCCTCTTAGTCTTCTTGTTACTCAACATGATCAGGCACTTCTGTGATTGTACTTGTGTGCTTTGGTTTTCTTAATCTATAGAGCAGTCCTCAGAAGACTGCTTTTTTTCTCTTTTTGTTTTAGCAATTTTGCGCCCCTCGATTTTTTTAATCCGTGCCGGGGCACCGACTGACGGAGTGTTGCAGGGGCCTCCCTAAGGGGGGGGGGGGAGCCTTCCCCCCAAACGTTCGCGAATGCTGTTATACTTGGCAAATTTACAAACTTAGTTCGTGAATTTTTGTAAAAATTTAATAAAAACTATAATACTTTTTCTATTTCTGATAGACTTGGCAAAAGTTACAAATCTAATTGAGAATATTATTAAACTTTTCACAAATAAGAACTATATTACATTTTCTAATTGTGATAACTTGGCAAAATTATAAAACTAGTTGGCAAATTCTGAAATTTGAGTTGGCAATTTAAGGTTCTCTCCCCCACCAATAAAAAGTCTTCGCGATGGCCCTGAGTGTTAGTCCGGCCCTGGTAGGGCAGAGGGGCCACTTGCCCGGGCGTCAGAACGAAAGGCGAAGAGGTCGCCAAATGGGAATTTTGTTTTTCGTTTGATACAAAAATGTGAAATCTCTCTAAGACGGAATCTGTCTAACGCGGAAAGCTGTCTAAGGTGGAAATTTTTCAGAGTCCCACATTTTTAAACATAGAGGTATTCGACAAATCTGTCTAAGACGGAAACAATCTGTGTAACGCGGAACCGGACATTCATTTTGGGGTCCCATGTACCAACGTTACAGTTTAAGACGGAAGAAAATTCCGCTCGGAAATATAAATGGAAAGAAACCTTATCTTTTCATAATGATATGTATTGTACAGTCTAACTACCAGAGGTCAGAAGGGTGCCTCACTGATTGATGACAGTGACAAATATAACAATATTCGATTTTTTTTTCTAAATAAGCTTAAGATAATATATATATATATATATATATATATATATATATATATATATTAAGATGATATAGTTTTTTTTCACTAAAACATGTAATTTTGGTTTATACCAATGTGTTTGTGTACTATCAATTTGTAGTGTAAATTAATATTACTATAAATGTATAAAAATATGTACAAAGATTCCATGTTTATTTAAATATTTTTTTTTTAAAGATACGTTTGTTTTAATTTTTAAAGAAAGAAATGTTTAATACTCCGTGAACTCTATCTCTCTATATAAAGTTTTTCTGTCTAAGCCGGAAATCTGCCTAAGACGGAAGTTTATTTCAGTCCCAAGCGATTCCGCCTTAGACAGATTTCACTGTATACGTGAATTTTGATAAAATTGTCTTGCAGTCAAAAAATCCAAACGTAAAAATAACCAATAGTAAAATTAAAAAAATATGCAACGAAAATAGGAAAAGAAAAAAAATCATTTAAAGAATGCTCTCACGTTGCAGTCAGGGGCAGCGCCGGAACTTGCCCGACGGGGGGGGGGGGGGGGGCGGGCATAGCATCCCCGACAGGGGGGCCGATTAGAGTCCTGCGCAGGTCGGGCACCCGACCCGAACCCGCAAAAAATATCCTCGATCCGCAACCCGACCCGAACCCGCGAACAAATAGTTTTCGGAGACCCGCCACCCGACCCGACATATTCCAAACCGACCCGAACCCGAAATACCTTTACCCGCAACTCGACTCGAACCCGAAATGAAAGAAAAATAAATGAGATTTTAGTGCAATTATGAAAGGTAATCTACAATTATATCTCTAATACCAATCTTATGTATTATATAGAAAAATTGACAAATCTGTATTCTTTAATATTCGAATATAGTAAAACTTCTGAATAACAGACACATCGTTGAACAAAGTCCTGCATCGGGTAGGGTTGTCCTTAATTTTCTTTTTTCGGGTCGGGATGACACTAAATTTCTGTCTGCTAGTCTGGTTGACCCTAGAATATTTTTTAATGGTTATATTTAAGTTTTTTGAGAGTCGGGTTGTTAGGCTTTTAAAAAAAAGTTTGAAAAGGACTGTATTTCAAATGAAAATAATATGTATTTGAATATAACTGAATATTCAATTTACTGCATGAGATATAAAATGTAATATAAGAAATGTTGTCGTAGATTGTTCTTTCCGAGGTTCTTTCTTTAAGAACAATTTTTTTGGTGTCTCGGAATGTGAAAAATATTACCAACATTTTTTTTTTCTGATAAACAGAAATATACATGCATCGTATTTGTGATAGTTCATACACACATTTACATATGTTACAGGTGTGTAGATTGGGAAGTGCCCACTATTGAAAGGTATGAGCTTACGTACATATAAGAGTTAGGAATTGAAAAAGTGTTCGCTAAATAGACGTCCGCTTTTCGGGAATGTCCATTGTAGAAATTTTATTGTATATGGATTTTTAACCTGAAAAAATATCTTGGAGATTATTTTGAAAAATCGTTGTTGCAGCAAAGAGCGTATCAGCATGTTTTAGAACAGAATAATCACATTCGGGTTTCTACAGGTATTTTGAAATTCGCAACTTCGAACAAAAACACCGCAATAACTAATCCGAACACCCCAATAACTAACACGTTCAATAAAACTCCGCAATAACTAGTCCAACAATGATATTACTTTTTTCTATTTCAAGTAGCAGATTGGTGAAAATTCTCGATATAGAATTATAAAACAAATTAAGATTCACCAAATTATGTTAAGTGTGCCGCTTTTGTATTCATGTAAACTCATTTTTTTTTTTTTACCAGGGCCGAAACTAGCCTTTTTTGAGTCCGGGATAAAATATAGATTTTGACCCCCCCCCCCCACCTCACGCACAATAAAAGTTATCGACCGCAGATACCCTATGCAAAAGAAAAAAAAATTCTTTAAAAATAAAAATCATTATTTAATAATAATTAAAATGCTACAAGGAAATATGTAAACAACGCTCCCATTGGATTAACATTAGCTTGAGAGTTAAGAGCTTACACTATTCAAACGAAGAAACTGGATCGCTAATGTTAAACCTATGACAGCGTTCTTTTAAAAATTTCTCACTTGCATATTAATAGTTTCAAATGATTTTATTTTCTTCTGTAAATAGATGAGATTGAATTCTAACCGGGCGAGTGTTTAATTTTTCGATTTTGGTTGCAGATTTTTTTTTATAAAGTTACTTTCACTTTCACAAATTCGAAAAGAACGCTCCCATAGGTTTAACATTAGCTTGCGAGTTTTTTGTTTTTCATATATATATATATAATATACATACATTTTTGTATGAAATGAAATACAAAATGTTAATTTGGAGGCCCCCCCCCCCTCGCATTTCGTTCTGACGCTTGGGGCATATGCCCCCTCTGCATCCCCCTAATTTCGGCCCTGTTTTTTTACTGTACGTTTTGGCAACACTCAGTGGCGCACCCAGGATTTCGCTTTTGGGGGGGGGGGGGTAGTATATTTGTATGACACTTGTGGACGAGTGATCAGTAACCAACCGCGTTTGCGTATTGCAAATGTCGCTGAAAGTTACTGTAACCACTTCCAGGATTTCAAGTGCTGCGCATTTTGCGCATATCTGCGCAAAATGCTTCTTTCTTATATTTGCGTCAAGCCTGCGCCCAAAACGTACACTGTAAAAAAAAAAAAAAAAAAAAAAAAAAACGGAAATACTATAGGCAATCAAGATGCCAGTACTATTTCCGTATTTTAACGGAACTTTTTCCCGGTAAATTACAGAAAAAATTCCGTTAAATTACAAAAAAAACGGAAATTTTTCTGTAACTTAACGGTAAAAAATTCCGTTAAAATACGGAAAAGTACTGGCGTCTAGATTGCCAGTAGTATTTCCTTTTTTTTTTTTTTTTTTTTTTTTTTTCTTTTACAGTGACTTAGTACAGGCTGAAATTCTTCCGCTTTTTTGCCGTTTCTCGCTGGGGTGATCTGTTCCGAAATTTAAAAAAATCAGTTATCAATCCGAAAATTCGTACATAAAAAATATCACGAATTTCGACAAATGGTAGCTGAAAAAACAATTTTATGAATCGTTCGCAAAAAAATAGCGAATTTCGCAAAGGATCGCGGAAAAAACCCGATTTTCTTCAAACGATCGCAAAAAGAAACAAACAATTTCGACATAGTACCGCTAAAAATACTCAAATTTCTTCTTTCGATCGTGGAAAAAACGAGGAATTCGTGAAAGGACTGCGGAAAAATAGCAACTTCTTCAAAAGATCGCGGAAAAACTCGAATGTTGTTAAAGGCGTCGCGGATAACGCGAATTTGCTAAATGATCGCAGAAAAAACGCGAATTTTATCAAAAGATCGAGGAAAAAACACGAATTTCGTCAACGGATGGCGGGAAAAGGAAAATTTTTTCAAAAGGTCTTAGAAAAATTGCAAATTTCGTCAAAACATTGTGAAAAAATCTCAAATTTCGTCGAAAGATTGCAAAAAAACGCGAATTTGTTCAAAATGTCGCTGAAAAAAAGCGAATTCTGTTAAAGTATCTCAGAAAAAATGCGTATTCTGTCGAAAGATCTCCGGAAAATGCGAATTTCGTCAAAGTATCGCGGAAAAAAAGGAAATTTCGTCAAGGAATCGCAGAATAAATGTGAATTTCGTCAAAGGACAGCGGGAAAAAGTCTAGGAAAAGCCACGAAATTCGTCAAAAGATCGCGGAATGAACGTGAATTCTGTCAAAGGATCGCGGAAAAAATGCGAATTTCGTCAAAAGATCACAAAAACGTGAATTCTTTCTAAAGATCACGAATAAAATGTGAATTTCGTGAAAGGATCACGAAAAAAAGCGAATTTCGTCTAAGGATCGCTCAAAAAATGCGCATTTCGAAGGGATCGCAGAAAAAGTGCGCATTTTGTCAAAAGATATCGAAAAACTCGAATTTCGTCAAAGAATCTTAGAAAATTTGTTGCGACATTGTTTTCACCGGATTTTTTTGCAGCTGAGTGACAGTTTAAACATTAGCTTCCCATGTTTATTAACTGATATTTTGAGTGAAAGCATGTTAAAATTTGAATTTAAGAACTAGCTAAGATTGCTATATAAAACATTGCATCAGAATTAGGAACTTAAAATGGAAACTTTCATTTCGCAATTGTCTATAATATTTGCATGAATTATTTATTTGATTGTCTTTCACCCCAAATAAAGTAAGATTTAAACAGAAATATTGGAATGTTATTGCGAATAAAATATCCTTCTGAATTATCTTATACATGCACTATTTTAAATAATATCTCATTCTTCTCATTTCAAATGCTTTTCATCTTTTTTTTTCTATCTTTTTGCAATCTCATGCCTCCAAATAAACAGATTTTTTTTTCTGCTGCTAATTTTTCATTATTATTGCAATCGGTACCCCCAATTGTCGTTTAGTATGTTCAGAGTTAGCAAAAAGTGAGGAGAAATTCCATGTGTTATTCTTTCAAATGTCAAAATATTTTCAAGATAGCAATCATTTTAATTTTTCAATTCCTACTATTAGCTCACACTCTCCCTATATTTATTTATTTATATATTTATTATATATTTATATATTTATCTTGTTCAAATTTTCAATCGTTAATAAAATACTCATTATTCATCCTATCAAGTTGAAATAAATTTTTTTAACTTGTACTGGATGACAATTGATGTTAATACAGTTTTTTCAAATATTAATTAATTAATTAATTTTTAATTAATTAATTTTAGTTTTCATGGGAAACAAAATGGCGGCCATTGGTTATTGAAGGTCAATGAAAGTATTTTCATTAAGGGGTTACCATAGGGGGGACCCTGTTCTGTCGCCAAATACCGCCAAAGTTGTCGGCAACTTGGCGATATATCGCCCAATTTGGCGGTCAAAATGAGTCGCCAAAAGTGACGCCAACATGGCGATATCTCTAATATTTCGCCAAATTCCCATAGAGTTCCATTGTAAACCTACTTGCTTATAGAAAATCAACAAATTGAGATATTTTAATGCAACAAAAACTAATATTAGCTTAAGGGATTATGTTAAATTTTTCTTTGATGGCCTAAGTAGGAATTGACTTTAAAAACAAAATTTTTATATTACTTGTTAGGAGTTGCATTAGAATTTCAATCTGGTCCAAAAATAGCTTTTATTGCTACAAAATTAGATTTTTACTGCTACGAAAATGGATTTTACTGCTCCAAAATCAGATTTTTGCTGCTTCAAAATCAGATTTTTGCTGCTCCAAAAATGGATTTGATTGCTCCAAAATCAGATTTTTGCTGCTCCAAAAATGGATTTTATTGCTCTAAAATCAGATTTTTGCTGCTCCAAAATGTCTTTAATGCACTTTCATCCCTGCACTTCTAACATCAACCAAGGATACAAAATTTGTTAACTTTGTACAGATTTTTTACTTCTTTCTTTACAAACAAAGTACCGTATTTTAAGATTACTGAAAAATGTTACAAAATGTATTATTTTACGATATCAAGCATACATTATTTCTGTAATATGTTTTTTGTGTATATAGTACTGTATTTGCTGCAGTGCAGTAACGTAATGCAATTCAGATGACTTTTTTTCTAATTTTTCAGTAGAGACACACGGTTTTTCAGAAAATGCTGTCAAAGTGGGCATTTTGAGGCGAATGTATGTCTCGACGGGGCATAATAATAATTAAAAAAAATTGCCGTCCTGAGACAACAATTCCGTAGAATTCCAGATGTAATCCATTTATTAGGAAGTGTAAAATAACTGTTATATTACAAATCATTTCAATAATAATGACTGCAAGTATTATGCTTTTATGTTTAAAAATGAGTCAGAAAAATTTGCATTGTTGAACGGAGATTATTATTATTATTGAACCGCTTTAACACATTATAATAACAAAAGACAGCAGGTTAATTGGAAATACAGTAAATAATTATATCCTCAGGCGTAGAGTTGTATGCCCCCCCCCCCCCAATAATTTTTTAAGATTGACTATATTTCTTTGCGTCAACTGATGTAGTGGAGGAAAAAACTGGAATTTCTAATAATAAAAAAAGAAAATGCCGTATAATATTTTCGGTAGAGTTTCGAATTAGTAGATCACGTGTAATTAATTGTACGGTATTCTTTTCAGTGAGACTAGACTATTTTTTTTGTTTAAGGGAGATTCCGTTTTCACAGGTATTTACACATATACAGTTATTTATGTTATATGTACAAAAAAATACCAAAACAGAACCTGACTATATCAGAATCCTGTCTTAAATGGAAAATTTTCACACTCAAGATTGAAGGATTACCATACAATTATACCTACTAAGGCAAGAATCTGTCTAAAACTTTTTTTGGTAGCTTGCGATTGATTTTTCATAGCTTTTACTATATAAATTACATCTGGTTCACAAGTGTAAATAAAACCTGTCTATAACGGAATCCTGTCTTAGTCGCAAACATTTCATAGTTCCAATGAAAGAAATACCTTGAAAATTTACCTACTAACTAAGATGAAAACCTAAAACGGAATTCTACACCGGTTCTTTGCAACTTTGTCTTAGCAGTTCTTACTGTTTTTGCATCCAAAAATATAAAATTTAAAACTATGGTTAATTTTTTTATGCGATGAGTTAAGCGTTTACGTTTTAACACGAATGATGATTCAAAAAAAAAAAAAAAAAAAAGTGATCATCAGAAGTACTGATAAAAGAGAAAAGAAAAGGGGATGACTTAGAAGCGCACTTGCCTTATTAGAAATGTGAGAATTTAGGATAAAAAGGAGACGACTATTCCGTGAATTTTTCTCTTTTTCTTTGACCTTGAAAGGGTCGTGTCCATTACACTGAAGTAGTACCATCTTTCTTTGGACCCCCAGCCGCTTGACGTACTGAGAACTCGGACATTCAGAGAATCGGAGAGTAGCGCTATAATTATAATTTTTTTTACGCTTTACGTGTGTCGAAAATGGCAAAGAATTGAAATAAAAAGGTTTTGAGTTTTTGAGTATATACTTATCCCAAAATATTGGAAGAAGTAATGTTGTATACAAATACATATCTTAAATATCTTACTAGCACTATTTCTACCAACAATATGGTATAAATGAATTTGTGCAGTCAGTGAAAATGTATCCAGACAGCTATTTTTTTTTTAACTTACGTGCCTCCCCTTCCCCCCACCCCTTACCGTAAAATGTGATTTCAAAGGAGATAAAGTTAATAGTCTATTCTTTCTCTAACCGTAGTATATATATATTTTTATTTTTTTAATTATCAAAGATTAAACATGCTAATACATTAAATTTAATAAAAAATTTGAAAATAAGTAAGCCTTTGAGGCAAAATCAATATTTTCCAAAATTTCCATTTCCCTAAAGACCTATTAGAAATAATAAAATTACTTTTCATAAATTTAAGAAAATTTCAGGGGTAATTCTGTTCCGAATTTTCCGAAAAATTAAGGCAGTCATTTCCAAAAATTTTTAAAAATCAGTCATAAATCCGAAAATTAGGACATAAAATATATCGCGAATTTCGATAAATGATCATCGAAAAAGATCAATTTCCTCAATCGTGCGAAGAAAAATTGCCAATTTCGTCAAAGGATCGCGAATTTCGTTCAGGGATCACGAACAAAAACAGCTAATTTCGTAAGAGAATCGCGGAAAAACGTAAATTTCATAAAGGATCGTGAAAAAAATCCGAAAATTTTGTCAAAAAGTCGCGAAAAAATAGCAAATTTTGTCAAAAAATTGCAAAAATTCGTCAGAAGAACGCGAAAAAACAGCAAATTTCATCAAAAAATCGCAAAAAGGTGGCAAATTTCGTCAAAAGATCGCGAAAAACAGCAAATTTCGTCAAAAGATCGCGAAAAACAGCAAATTTCGTAAAAGATTGCGAAAAACGCAAATTTTGTCAAAAGGGCGCGAAAAAAAACAGGCAGTTAGTGCCGGGAGTGGATACGCCCCCCCCCCTTCCTCTGTTATAATCTTTCAGAAAATTTGCTGTGGATTTCAGAATTTTTTGTTTTTACACAGAATCATCGCTAGAAAATTTATATTATTACTTCATTAGCCAAGTTTCGGGGTCTGGGGGGGGGGGGGGCTTCAGCCCCCATAGCCGATAAGTGTACTTCAACAACGGAGAATTTGATGGGACCAGTGTTGCCATTGGCGCACCCACAGGGGCTTCAGCCCCCATAGCCCCCACCCCGTGGATGCGCCAATGCCAACTCTGGTCCCATCAAATTCTCCGTTGTTGAAGTACACTTATCGTTGTTGTTTACACTTTATCTAAGTTACAATAACATCTGTGAAAACGGAATTACTAGAGATAGGAAAAATACCGTTTTAAACAGGTATCTGCGGTAGCCAGAGAATTTCTATGATTATCCATCCTTTCATCATCGGGATCATGAAATGTTTCTGTTTTTCATTTTCACAGGCTACAAAGAAGGAATCGCAAAGGTCTTGATAAAAGTTCCATTTTATACAGATTTTTATATTAGCGGGAATAAATTGTACTGTGTTAGTTTCGTCAAACTTTAAATTTCTTCCATTTATGGCACGCTTCGTTACAGACATGTTCTAATGTTGTAGATTTAACTATAGTACATTTATGCTCTCAAGCGCTTATCAGTGACGGATCCAAGGGGAAGGAGAGGGGGGGTCATGACCCCCCCTAAACAACATAAAAATGCTAAAAGTTATTTAAAAAATGAAATATATCTTAAATTCTTTCAATCCCCCCCCCCCCCAAAAAAAATAATTGTTCAACAATGCGAATCTCTCTGACTCTTTAAAACTCTACTCTAACCAAAATTAGGTAATTTCTGATACATCCGTGAAAATATTTTTAATCTCAAGAAATTTGAAAGTGCACTTATTCGGAAACTATGGATCGAAACTGTTTTTCATTTTTCAATAAAAGCGAAGAATCTTTCCAAAAATTCCATAAAATTTGGCATCTTAAACTAAATTTCTGGATGCGAATGCAAATTGCTCTCTCCTGATGACATTTCTGTGGCTCTCAAGCCCTAAAAATTGGCTTAAAATGCTAACTTGAAAACATTAATGAATCATTCTTTGCATTTATAAGAAAATGGGAAATGCTACAATTTCTTGGTATCTGAATGAAATATATATATATATATATTAACGAATACTAATGCAAATAATTTGTATTTAGGAATGAAAATGAATTCGCGAAAGTATCAGAAAAATCGTCAGTTTTAATTTGAAAATAGCCTTCAATATAAAAATTGATCATGAAGTGAACACCCCCCCCCACCCCCCCACCCCCAAAAAAGAAAGAGCCATGACCCCCTCTTAATTGAGTGCTGGATCCACCCTTGGTTATTATAGAGTGGATAAATTTTAGAGAATACATGTGAAAACATAACGTCTATAATGGAATCCTGTATTAAACGGAAAAAAATAATGGTGCCGGCGAAAGAAACACTTTAAAATTATACCTGCTAAAACGAAAAATTTCGGAATTTTTGCCGTTTTAGCAGATGTTACTACTTTTTTTATTCCTGATTTAGCGTACGGACCCATCGTTAGGGGGGAGACTCCGACCCCCCACCTCCTTGGCTACGCCACTGTCGGCAGAACGGTGATAGGCAAATCACTGTCCTGCTTGATACTATTTTCTTATTTTGGACAAATCTAAAAAGTTAACATGTAAAAAAAAAGGAAAAAAATTGCCGTTTTAGCAGAAGTTACTACCGTATTTTATGGGAGAAACGCCGCACCCGTCGTAAGCGCCGCACTCCTTAAATTGGCTTCAATAAAGCTAAAAAACATCGTAAACGTCGCACCCGTCGTAAACGCCGCAACCGTGGGAAAGCTACATTGACTCAACTTTAATCAACGTTTTCTGGACAAGGTAAGGTGCCTCATTTTTAATAAGTTAAGAGGTCTAAAATTTTATTTAAAGTATTTAAATCAGATTTTAAATATTTTTATGTAATTTTTAAATTAAGCAGACGTGCAACAAACTATGTAATCGCAAGGCTTTTTCTATTTTTCGGTAAAGATAGAAGATCTTTCAGAAAATACTGTCTAAGTGGACGTTTTAAACCGAATTCCCGCTCCGGCAGCACGAGAAAGGCAAAAAACTTGTCGTCAAGTGACCAGAATCGCTTATAATTCGTTAAGAAATTTATTTATCAAAAAAGGGAAAATGTGTTGCGATTTCAAATCGCTTCAATAGTCAGACCTTCCAAATTTATGCCGTTACGTTTAAAAATATCAGAAAATGTGCCAGAAAGTTCTGCGTTGTTGACAGGAGGCTTGAAGAACTGCCTTAAGGAATTTTTATTTTATCCCAATTTTAAGCGTGCGGAAAAAAAAAATCGTAAACGCCCCACATGGTGTAACGCCGCACTTGAAAAACAATTAACTTTCAAACTCGTAAACACCGCTGCGCTTCTTCCATAAAATACGGTACTTTTATTATTCATGATTTAGTGTACGGGCCCATCGTTAGAGGGGAGATTCCCAACAGACACAGAACTTACGGGCCACTGATGGGTTCGTTAGCCTTGGCCGAAAGTGTTCGACGGTGGCCTGCTATCAGTGAAAGTTACGGCTCCGTAAAAAAAGTGTCACGCCGGACAGAATAAGGCCACAAGATAATTGGCCGTAAATACAAGAAGTTGCCCACAATCATGCCACTAACTTTTCGCTGAAAATGTTAGATAGCCTTAAATTGCCCATAATTATTCTTTTAATGGCCACTAAAAATAAAAGCTAACCAGAAACTTGCCTTTGTTCTACCATTTGTTGTTGTCATAAATTAAATTTAGCACAAAGCTGCCCACAAAAAAGCCTATTATGGTTATTTAAAATGTAATCGCTTGCCACTGTTGTGCCATAACGATTGTTTAGAAATAAATCAAAATTTATTCTATAAAAGAAAATACTTTTTATCAGGCTAATTAAATAATAAAATATTTTTGCAGGATTAAAAAAATCTTATAATTATTTAGATACACTTTTGAAGAAAATCAAATTCTTTCACTTTCAACTTTTTCAAAAATTTCCAAAACACATTACTTCACATAGTGCATTAATTTATTTGTTCATTTATTCACTTACATATTTACAAAATTTATATGCAATGCATTTTTAAATAGTTGCATTTCATAAAAATTTATAAAGTATATAATTGAAAAAATAAACTAATCAATCAATTCATTATCAAATATTGTATTTTGAATATTTTTGAAAAAGTTCAAGTTAAATGAACTTGATTTTCTTGAAAATTATGTCTAAATAATTATAAGAATTTTTTTTTTTTTTTTTTTTTTTTTTTTTACCTGCCAAAATATTTTATCATTCAATTACCTTCTAAAAATTATTTTCTTTTGAAGAATATATTTCGAATTTATGCTTAAATAATATACGTGATTTTAATACAGTTTATTATATATTTTATGTGTGTGTTTGTGATATTCTTTTTACTTAAATTTCCACTATATTTTACGCAGCTTCGTTGGTAAATCTGTTATATTATGCTTATTCATCAAAGCTTTATTAAATCATTATAATCTAAATTTTTGCATCATTTCTGATCATTTTTATTCAAATATTACATAAAAATAAGTTTAATCTTTATGTAGTTAACAAATGACAGTATAATATTTCTCATATATTTTAAAATTTTGCTCTTATCAGATAATATTTAGATATCTCTCTTGCAGTTTAATAGCCAAACATTTGAAAAAATATGTTATTTCAACTTTTTCAAAATTCTTGAAAATTATTTATAATTATTAGAAATGTAAGTAATAGAATCATAAGACGAAACGCATTTTTTTCACCTTGATTCAACATAAAATATATAATGTGAACATTAAAAAGTTCACAATCTTACTTAAAAGGCGACTAAAGTAATGAAGAAGATGTTACAAGTTTAAAATATAAATTTTATTTAAAATTTCTTAGTACTTTCAAGCCTTCCAAGCTCATCATTAAAGAATATCTTAATAACTAAATGTTGTTTATTACAACAAATACGTCACTTTGTTTTGAAAATGAGAGAATCAATAATTACTAGAGTAGAAAGTAGCTGTAGCAGTAGCAGTTTCTTGGATTGAATTTAAGTAAAGAAAATATATATTATTATTATTAATTGCAGTTCCATTTATTCACACAAAAATAATTATATCCTAAAATAATAATTTAATTATATCCATGGAAAGTGACGTATGAGAAACAGAGTGATGTCATAAATAAATGGAACTGTAATTAATAATAATAATATATATTTCCTCTAATTAAATTCAATCCAAGAAACTGCTACTGCTACTTCTACTTTCAACTCTAGTAATTATTGGCTCTCACATTTTAAAAACAAAGTGACGTATTTGTATAAATAAACAACATTTAGTTATTAAGATGTTCTCTGATGATGAGCTAGGAAGGCTTGAAAGAACTAAGAAATTTTAAATAAAATGTATATTTTTAACTTGTAACATCTTTTTCATTACTTTAGTCGCCTTTTAAATAATATTGTGGACTGTTTAATGTTCACATTATATATTTTATGTAAATAATAGTTTAATAGTGATTAAAAAATATTAAATTAATCTTGATACTTCTAAATTTCATTTAAATTCAATTGTTTTAGTCAATCAAATTTTCTCGAGTATAAAGTCACCTTTTTATAATTAAACTAAAATAAACTGTTTTAAAGAATAATGTCATCCGATATTTATAATGTTTAAAAATAAATTCGATCACTTCTAAAAAACTAAAACTAAACTATTCAAGGAATTTTACTAAAAATGGAAATATCTTTTAAATTTTCTTTTGCATTTATAAAAACTAAAATATAAATATTCTTTAAGATAAAATGATGCAAAAAACAGATATAATGAAATTAATAAATTTGTAATGAATCAACATGAACTAACAAACTTACCGCTACATTTTGAAACTATGTCCACTTATTCCGACGTAAACAGCACGAATGACAAAGCAGAAAGGAAAACGCAAAACTAAAGAAAAATTCTGAGAATTCCTCCCTCTCCCCTCTTATCGTACCGGACCGGAACTTTCAAAACTGCTTAACCTTGAGACATTTGAAGGTCCCATCATCTATTTGATTTTTCTGGAGAGGGAGGGAGTGTAGTTTTATGAGCCAACACCTTATTATAATAAATAAAAGTCATTTTTTCAGAAATCATATATTTTTTCTGTTAATGTTATTTTTAGTCATTTGGAAAAAGAGCTTTGTTTTCCTTTTCTTTCTTTTTTTTTCGTTCTTTTTTTTTTTTTCTTTTTTGGAGAAATAAAGATTTAAGATACATTGTTTGAATTTTTAAACTCTCCGTACAGTTTTCAGATAACACAAAAACATCTATTTTTTCTCCGATTTATCCATTAAATGGGCATTTTATCTCTTTTCTGTAAATTTTTACCCATTTATCTTCGCAATTAAAAATTATACGATTTAAAAATAACATGCATTCCATTTTATTCTGATGTGCTCATAAAAAATATCTTGTTTATCTATATATATATCAAGGCTTATTTTTGACTCAAGACGATTTTACTTGTAATTTATAACAAATGCCTAAAAATAAATAGAACCTTTTCATGTTTATTTTAGGGCATAAAATATACATATCCCATTTTATTTAATACTTTCATATAATGTCAGATTTTAATGCGTATTCTAAATTTTGCCAGAAATAATTTTTCCAACTGGGTGAAATGTATCCAGGTCGGGACTCGAAACCAAATAATAATGACCAAAAATTCTTGATTTATTCTGCAATTCTTTACTTAATTCTGCGAAAATTCTTGATTTATTGTGCAATTCTTCACTTAATTATTTTTATACATATGCAAAACAACACATGGTTTTATCTGTATTTCTAAAGAGTAAAATAATGGTAGTAAAATCATTAAATATATCTAAATTGTTAGGAATTTAATACAGGCAAGAAATTTTATTTGTATTTTCCATTACAGTGGATTCAGAAATAAAAATTTCTTTTCCAGTATTTTCTTTTACATTGAAATATGTTTCAAATGATATTAAAAATTCATGTTTTAGTAACAGCTTTTAAGTTACCTTTTCTCTGCCCCCCCCCCTCTCCTCGCTCAAGAATAACTGCTTATTGAAACATTTTGTCCTTTTGATTATAACAAATGTTTTTTCATGAATGCTGAAAAAAAGAGCATAAATAAATTGACATTTATCAACAAATTTTTAAATATGTTTAGGTAGTATGTATGCCCGAAGATTGCAGTGTTTTGCTATTAATATATTATTCAAATCAGCGTATATTTTATAATTGCACTTAAAAACAATATAAAATAACCATTAAATATAATCTTTTTTTTCCCCAGTGTGTTCAAAATATATTTATTTAAAGATACTATTAAAGTATATTTTAAAGAAAAGAACGTTAAGCGTTTTTATGTTTTTTTTTCCCATAAATTTTTTTTAAATATAAACAGGGAATTTATATATATATGCCGCCCATGTACATTTTGGGGACAATTTTTGATTTTTGTAAAATATTTTCAAACTAAATAAAAATATGTCATCTATTTTACTGCTTTAAATATAAATCTCACGACATATTTATATTTTTACTAAAAGAGAAATTTAAAATAATTAAAACTTACTTAGAAAGAAATGAAGAGAAAAATATATTTCCTCTCTTTAATTAAATATTCGGGTTAGGTGATATTAGCCCTATACTTTCTAGACGATGACGGACCATTACATTTTTGCCAGAAACTGCCCCTTAAGAGTTGCCGGGCAAAGTAAATGCAACAGTTCTCTCACTGCCGAAACATTACCGTTCCGGCTATAGCTGCCGGAACTACCGGCGGGTCGTTTACGGTATAACATTTTTTGGTTACAAATGGCCTTAACTCCTTTTGGCCGCGACATACACGCCTTTCGACCATAAGTCGTGTGTTTGTTGGGTTCCGACCCCACGCCCTTGGCTACGCCTCTGTCGGCAGAAAGATGATAGGCAAATTACCGTCCTGCTTGATACTATTTTCTTATTTTGGACAAATCTAAAAAGTTAACATGCAAAAAAAAGAAAAAAAATTGCCGTTTTAGCAGAAGTTACTACTTTTATTATTCATGATTTAGTGTACGAGCCCATCGTTTGGGGTGAGATTCAGACCCCACCCCCTTAGCTACGCCACTGTCGGCAGAACGGTCATAGGCAAATCACCGTCCTGCTTGATACTATTTTCTTATTTTGGACAAATCTAAAAAATTAATATGTAAAAAAAACCAAAAAAAAACCAGATGTTTGGAAGGCAGTAAAATCGAGTAAAACTGTTAAATCCTAAATTTTAGCAATTTAATCGCATGTAATCAAAGTGTAATCACGTATTTCCAAGTGAAATCAACTGTAATCAAGTGTAAACAGCTGTAATCTATGTGTAATCAGGTATAATCACATGTCATCATAGTAATCAGCTGAATCAGCTGTAATCAAGGTGATTCCGTAATCTCGTACACAATTTCTCCCACTGAGAGACCCCTCGTTGCACGATGTTTGTGTGCGGTTGACTGATTGCTGATCAAGCTGAAGTGGATAAAATAGGTCACGTGACTCTTTCCCGAATATTTTGAATTTTATCTGAGTGAACATAGGCATGTATTCCTGTTACGAAAACCATGTTTTGGAAAGATAAAGAAATATAGTCGTTAGTTTTACCTGTTTTGAACCATAAAAATAATGAAATAATTGAATTATTTGAAAATTCCTTTCTTCGATAAGACCTACTCCATGGCAAAAACTTCTGAGCGCGCGCGCAGCGGCATATAAGCATACCATACTGGAATTCATGTACAGAGGCAAATAGAGCTCTGCTATTGGCTAATATGTAAAGTGACGTCCAAAACTCCACCCCTTGCTTCTCTGTCTTGTTTACTGTCGATCGCGCTTGCTGAGCTCAGTCGAATGTTGTGTCCATTTTTTTGAAATATTTACTTGTATTATATGAAATATTTTTTGTCTATTATGTATTAAACAAAAGAAAAAACCGCCAATTAAAGCGAAGCTAAAAACCTCATAATCGAGCATAGGCTCCGATAATCAATCAATCAATGTCACAATTTACTTGGCAGTTATGTTTAGTTTCGCAATTTTAAGCTGCCATGTGCTTCGCGAAACGGGACGATTGTTGACGACAAGACTTAAAGAAAATACGAACATTTTATTTTAATTCAGTTTATGAATTAATTGGCCAGCTGGTGTCACTTTTGAAGCAGTAAGTGAAATTTCTTCTTCTGCTTGAAGGTGAATGCTTGCTAGCCAAACATTAAAAAATCCGCTGTAAAAATTCATTTAACGGATCCACAATGCAATTTCAAGTTTGGTAAGCATAGCTTTTTCTGTCCATTTATGTTTATTTTTATTGAACAATTCTAAGCACCACCTGTGTATTATTTCCTTTTGTGTATGTGCATATTTGATAACATTAATCAGTGTTTTTGTATTTAAAATTTGAATGCGAGCTTATTGATTCTACATAACATATGCATTAACATCAGTGTAATAAATAAAATGTATTTGTTAAGGTGCGATATGTAAAGTGTTAGATTATTTTAAATTACAGAAATTTAAAATAAAAATATCTGATTTCACAAGTTCTTCCCAAAGCTTCCACCTAGACTAGTTTTTGTAATACATATGAATTTATGACAATACATTATAATATAAGAGAATACAAGTATTTCTTCTAATATTATATTTATAAAATGGTTGAATTTTAATCTTTTTTATACATCTCATGAGTGTTATTGCAAATACTATAAAAGTTTTGGTATCTATAGTTGATAATAAAGCTGAAGGGTGCATTATTTTTATCTGTTTAGTGTAAACAAAGTATCGCAGTTCTTGAAGTGGAAGTATTACTAATGTAAACAAAACTATTACATACTTTATTTTTTAATTATTGAGTCCATAGAAAAAGGGTAAGGATTTTTAATAATCTCTGATGAATGTTAACTATATATTTGGTTACTTATTTATTAAATTATATCTTTTTTATTTGAAAATTAAGCGTTTTTTTTTTTTTTTACTTAAGTATCATGTATTACTAGGCCTAACATTTTCCTTAATCCAAATTCTTTTGAAAAAATACAGGAATATTAGTTTTTAAAAGGAACATCAATCAAAATTGTCAGTTATTCAACTTTATTTTTTACCTGAAACATTTAGAAACTCATAAATCATCACATTCTTTCTCAGTGCTAAACTACAAGAAATAACTATTTTGCATTTAAACAAAATATTCTCTGACATTCATAATTTCAAAGTGGCTATTTATTTGAAAATGACTAATAAATACTTCTATTTAGATATATAATGAATAAAATTCTATTAATTTATTTTAAAATATAGGTATTTTGAATGTTACCTCTTTTTATAATAAACCAGATGTATTTTTTATGTTAGCAAAGTACAAATTATAAATTGGTGAATATTATTTTCCATCAGCAACATTCGTACTGCATTCTATCATTTAAAATATAAATTTTTAATTTATTTTTTTATACACAAGTCTTATTTATCATCTATGCACACAAAAAATAAAAGCTGCTGCTGAGGAAAGTTTCTTGTTGGCTAACTCTATCAGGGCCAAAACTACCTTTTTATTGTGATCGGGGCAAACAAGGATTTTGGCACACCCTCTGCAATTAATGTTTCTAATAGCCGATTTATTTTAAAATATAAAATATGTAATCATAACATACATAATACTTAACTACATAATCAGCTTTGTCAAATATTGATTTATTAAAACATTGAAAAGAGAATCAAAAGGAACTAAAAAGCATTTCACTTTATACAGGTTTCCATCTTAGCAAATATAATTGTTGATATTCTTCCTGTTGAAAATTTTTATTTATGACAGGATTCCGTTAGACTGATTTTACCTTAGTTGTAATATTACAATATTAAGGACTACATTAGTCATACAAAGACATTCACAAGCTAATATTAAACCTATGGGAGCATTCTTGACAAATGTCTCGCTTACGTTTTATTACATAAAATAATTTGTTTTCATTGGATACCTGAGGTTGATATCTATGTAATGTTATGCTTTTATACTCTTTCGGGTTTGGTTTCTTTTTTTCTTTCTTTTCTTTTTTTTTGAACACTCATTTTTAAAAAACTGTTTTGAACCAGTTCTAAAATTTAAAGTATTCTCATATAAAAAAAAATTCAACTGCAGAAGGTGTGTGCGCTGACAAGATTTAAAAATCTAGGTGCCAGCGGGCAGCCAGCTCAAGACTGTATTTTATTCTTTCCAGTTTCCAGGTCGTGTTGGGTGAGACGAGTTTTATTAGCATTCTTACAAAAAATTTATATAAAATATTAGCCTAAATATACTGAATAAAATTAGTGGTGAGAGACTGCCCACTGGCACCTAGATTTTTACATCCCTGCATATTGTACTTAACAAGCCCTGGCACCTGCCTCGAAGCACAACCTCAGTAAAAGAAAAAATTCCTTACACTCGGGCTAAATTTTATCTTTTAAAAAGTTGGACAGGAACTTAATCACAGAGTAAAGAGAAATAATAGAGATGCAGTATGCTGTAAAAATGGTTTGCAATATGAATTCAGTTATTGCTCAAATTTAAATGCCTCAATTTTCCCAAACAAAACAAGCACATGCAACAGGGACCAAATTCTTTAACATCACCCGTGTATTTTTTCACTAAATGAAAGTGGTCTGCTTATGTTTAAGCATTATAAAAGTAGCATTTCCTACTATTATGATTAAAAACTATTACTAAAAGTTTTCTTTTTTCGCGAGGTACATGTGGTAGTATTTGAGCTGGATTTAGTGGATTTCAGAGTTACATTTTTGGCCACCACACTTCATCTATCCTTTCTTTTTACTTTTGTGAGCCTGACCTTCATTCTTTTGGGAATGGGTGCAGTGCATTTTTCTGTAGATTCAGGCCAGCTCAAGACTGTATTTTATTCTTTCCAGGTCGTGTCGGGTGAGAATATTTTTCCACAGGAGACTTGAAATTTTGCATACTTATAGCTAGACACCTGAGATCAAACGACAAATGATAAAATTTTGAAAAAGTCGTAATTAATTAAAAACTCCCAATTTTACGCAGAGCCCGATTATCACAGGGGCACGTGCCCACAATTTCAGGGGGCCTCATTTTGTGCACTTTCTGAAAATAAAAATTTCCATTTGTAGTTCACAGAAAAAGAATATATTTTTCCCATTCATGTAAACTAAAATATATCAGTATATTTCACTAACGACAACGAACTACAATGTAAACTTCCAAGAAGTACAGATATTACACATAGCATGTTTTATTCAGTCTGATAGGTTTAGAACACGTTTTACTCAGTCTTATAGGTTTAACGTTTTACTAACTCCACTTAACCCTCTGTCTACCAGAAGGGTCCAATGGACCCGACATGTATATTCAAAATATCTATTCAAACCAGAAATTTCTTCAAAACAAACTAAATGTATAAATCAGACAATAATAAGTTAAATAAACAAATTAAATAGTTTTAAAAGTAAAAATTCTGGTGTAGAATGTTTTTATAAAACTTGAGTAAAATTTCCGGTAGTTCTAGGGTTAAAGACCAGATAGTGCAGATCTTACCTTCTCATATTTTTTAATGCATTTTTACATGCGTCTATATTTTTTTTTTCATAAAGTTATGATTTAAGTTGTAAATTGCACATAAAACTGTTTGACCAAATTATAATGCATGAATTTTTTTTTTTAGAAAAGGGGCCCAGACATGGCCTGTGTGCTCCGGGTCCAAAGTAGAGTTAATCAGGCTCTGATTTTACGTCTCATTAACGAAGTAACAGCATAAAATGAATGCAGGTACAAACACTTTTCGAAATTATCTCATTTCTCCTTCGGGTTGCCACATGGCTGGGATTCGAGATGCGAAATTGCAGGTTTACCAGAGTGCATTTTAAGCTAAAAAGTGTACTGGACATTTTTATTTCCACTCGTATCTCACAAAGTATCGACCCTAGAAGTTTGTAACTTGTGCAGACAAATGCAGAAAAAAATCTATTTTCAGCCGGTATAATGATCGTATCTCTGGGATGGGTATAATAGAAAAAATCCTCTAAAAATTGATCGATAAAAAATCCATTTTCTTGGATTTGAAAAACAAGTGTTCATGAATTTTATTTCCGATGGCTGAGAGAAGTAGGCTATTTTAATACGAAATTTAAACTTTTTAAAATATTAAATTCTTATACACCCCAACGTGAAATTTTTTGCTGATTTCATACGTGCCCATTTCAAACTCTTATCTTAATTACAAGCTGAAATATTAATTTTTATTTAAATAATTGGTTTTATTTCTATCATGCTTAATTTAAAATGAAGTCACGTGCTTTTTTAGTTAAATTAGGAAATCTAACAAGGTGATCTGTTGGAAACTTGAAGATAGTTTATATTTCGGGTATGGGGTGGGGGGGGGGGGGCGCTGATTTAACTAATTGGTTTTCTATTATATATTTATGGGAGCGCATTTTACCCATCCAGGGGTGGGGTGGCTTTTCTAAATTTTTACAATACCTGTCATGTCACATATCGTTAGAAAGGCCTGTGACTGCTTAATCAAGTTATACATCTCCAGTGTTCATGCCCACTCCCCCCCCCCTTCCATCTCTTTTACTCCATGGAGGGAACTTTTCTAAATTTTGCTGATACTGCTCATGTGATTTATTGTACGAAAGGTCTGTGACCACTTAATCATCTCTGGTGTGAATCACCCCCCTTTGCCCCCCTCCCCCCCAAGCGCAATTCGCTTTTCACAAGATTTTGCAGCACATGCGCAGCATGCCTGCTATACAGTGCCATAAGCAGCAGTGACCCGATTCGAGGTTCGTTCGAGCAAGATTGCCTTTTTTACAAGACTTTGCAGTGCGCATGCAGCACAACTGCTATATGGTGCCATAGGCAGCGGGGATCCGGTTCAGCTTTCGTTCGAGCGCGATTGTCTTTTTTAAAAGAGTTTGCAGTCGTGCTAAAATTGATTTTTAAACTTATAAAAGAAATGAGTTTTCGTATAGATAATAAATGTATTTGTTAAAATGAGGAAAACTCAATATCCGATCGCTTATAACAGATAATAACAATATTATAAAGTTAGCGTGTATTGAATTTTG
This sequence comes from Maratus speciosus, assembly GCA_963932465.1. Taxonomy (NCBI): domain Eukaryota; kingdom Metazoa; phylum Arthropoda; class Arachnida; order Araneae; family Salticidae; genus Maratus; species Maratus speciosus. Next base: position 31,149 of record CAWVRF010000580.1, on the reverse strand, counting down.
GTGAAGGGGAGGGGGGCTTTTTTTCTATTTTTTTATCAGCTGTTTTTTTCATTTTAAATGCGGTTTTCTTCACTGAGCCCTCCTTTAAATATTATTTTTTAACCATAAATATTTTAAAGATAGTGATTTCTTACCAATTTTTTCTACAATTATAAATTTCAATTTTTTTCAAACTAATTTTTCCCCATTAAAAAAGGCGCAGGGAGGCTTTGAGATAGTTTATAACATATAATACGAAATTTATATAGTGAAGGTGCATGGAATTTGGATGGAGGGTGGGGGGGGGGGGGGCAATTTTATCTTTTTTCTTCAGACCAGCTGTTTATCGCGTTTTTTCAGTGAGCACTGAAATAAATATTATTTTATAACATTAAATATTTGAAAGAGTGGGAAATTCCAGGGATTGAGTATTGACGCGGAATTGTTAATATTAGGAAAACTAATCAACCAATCCCTTTTAAACTTTGACATAATTTATAACACATGTTACAAATTTTATAAAGTGAGAGTGCGTGTAAATTTGGGTGGGGGGGGGGGGAGAGGAAGCTATCTTTTCTTTTTTCTTCAGATCAGCTGTTTATTGAGTTTTGAATGTGCTTGTTAACTGAGCCCTCATATCAATATTATTTTTTAACCTTAAATGTTTGAAAGGGTGGGCAATTACTGAGGGAGGGGATATTTTCTAAATTTTGAGTAAACTCCTCATGTGGCATATCGTTTGATAGGTGTATGAAAACTTATTCATATTATAGACATCTGATGCTCCTCCCCCCTTTTCTCTCTTCCCAGTTGGGCACTTTTCGAAATTTTAAGGACCACCCCTCATTTGACATATCGTTAAATAGGTCTATGAAACTTGTGGATTCGATGCCTCTCCCTCCCATTTTAAATGCGGTTTTTTTATGGTGTCCTCCTTATAAATATTATTAGTGAAATATAAAAAATTGAAATAGGGTAGTGGGTGATTTCAGGCGGAGGCATTTCTAAATGCGATGGTTCTGCTGATTTGTGTAAGAAATTAATAATTTTAAATTAGTAATTTTGATTTGTCAATTTAAGGATAAAGAGTTTTAAAAGATGCAGTTTATTTATAATCTTAAATTATTATATTCAGTTATATTTTCTTTTATGTTAAATGTGCTTTTATTGTTCATACATCACCTGTAAATATTGCATAATTTTAATTTTTTCATTATCAAAGAGAAAAAGTATTTTTGGATGAAATTTATTTGAAAAGTATAAACCAATTTAGTGCCTTTTTAAACAGTTTTTTCTTTTAATAATTTAAAAAAATCTATCACATTAATAAAATTTTTATATATATAAAAAAAATCACATTAATAAAATCTATCACATTAATAAAATTTTTATATATATAAAAAAAAAATTATAAAGTTAGTGGCACGGTATCAGAATTGACATTTGGATGTCAAAGGAAATTAAAAAGAAATAAAATGCAGTTTATTTATAATCTTAAATTACTATCTTCAGTTATATTTTCTTTAAATTTTTATTTCTGTTTAAATTCGATTAAATTAATTAATTTAATTATAAACAACTTACGAACAGTAATATAACATAAAAAGCTTGCATTTGTTTTTATAGTTAAACGAATATACAAATACAAGTCGCATTTCATGCTCACTTATTTTATTTTATACTTATAAAGTAAGATGAGGTGGCTACATAGGCTTTAAAAACCAGATTTTTAGCGTCAAGTTCCTATTTCTTTCACTACAAAATTTTCTGACACAAGAAATGTGTTTTTGTCGTTTATACGTTACTTCCAAATATCACATAAAATCAATTTTTGCATCATCAAATAGAAAAAGTGTATTTTAACTAAGAAATCTGTTGATTAATTTAGTAATAATAATAAAAAATTAATACCATTTTGTTTTCTTTTTTAACTATTCTCAACTAGAGATGCAACGAATATTCGGCCTGTCTGCCGAATATTCGGCTTCGGCCGAATATCAAGTCCATTATTCGGCCTTGGCCGAATACTGTAATAAATGTTTTTATATTTATACAGTATAACTTTTTAATTTGACAATTTATATTCATCATATATAATGAAAATTTTATTTGAAATTAACTAACACTTTTTTCCCATTAACTTTCATACTCCGAATGGGTTTTATCTACCCATTTTTATATAAGAGGCTAATTTAGGAATCATGTTAAAAAATTTTTATGCTGTATCAGTAAGTACAAAAAGTATCTGTAATAATCTAACATAATCTGTTAAATTTAAAATTAATCTATTCAAAATTGTTTTAATACAGCTGTACAAGCTAATTCAATTTTTTTTTTATCATAATGGGAAGTTTAACATTTAACCCTTGTTACATAAAAAAATATTTCTTTCAATAATATTTTGAATTATACCTATAAAGAACATAAATATATGATTGATTAGATATAGATGTATTATATATATAAGATATTTAAGTTATATATGTTGCAATACTTAAGGGTTTTTTTTTTTAAAGTAAAATACGCTTAAAAGTTAACTATAATTTAAGTGATTTTTTTGTCTGTTATTATTTCTTATTAAATAATGAAAGAAATGTAAATACTAAATTCTTTTAATTAGTATGCATTTATGTTTTAGATATTTTTTTTTTTTTTTTTGAAGAATAGCATTGTAATGCCTGAAAAAACAGTTAAAATGTTTTCAATAAACGTAGATTGTGATGCAGAAACAATAATAATTCAGCATTCCCAGGTGATAGTCTATTTCTTTTTTTTCTTTCGTAAATGTTACACTCTTCTGAAAATAATCTCTCACTATATATGGTATTCCTGATGCAGAAAGGTACTTTTTGGCTAACTGAGAAAGGTTTGGAAAGTCTTCCTAATTTTTTGCCCACCACTCCAAAGGACACTGTTGGCTTTCTAGTAATGGCTGAGAAAGAAAATTACTAATTTCTTTTACTTCTTCACACTGAGGGGCACTTTCTATAGAGGCTCCACTGCTGACAGCAAAGAAAAAAGAATAATAATAAAGATAAATAAAAATTTTGTTAATTGTGAGCTTTATAAAGTTTACAATGATTTCTTTCCACCATTTTAGAGGATATTCCTTTCACCCTTTCTATCAGTGGTTTTTTTTAAAGATATTAAGATTTCTCTTTTTTTATTTTATTTCATCTGAAAGCTGAGACTTATGTTTCCTAGTACTTTTAAAATTTTGTCATTATTTTAAAATGTAATAACAACACACATAATATCTATTAAATTGTAACTAGACAGTACCTGATGAGGAACTTTTGCTAAGAATTTTCTTGGGGGGGGGGGGGTCTGAATTATATTATTGAGGCAATTTTTAGGCCGAACATAGCCGAATATTTTTTCAGAGTAAAATAATGCTTTAAAAAAATAAAAATTTGTATATAAATAATTTTTTAAAAGAAAAAAATACATTTTAATTGTGAAATATACAAGAATTGTGCATATAGTGCATACTATATTTTGTTTTTAAGTTCATTATTCGGCGGCCGAATATTCGGTATTCGGCCAAACCACTATTCGTTGCATCACTATTCTCAACACCAGTAATTTGTTTCTAAAATAATGATAATAAATAATGGCACAGCTACCACGATTGGCAAGTAAATGCCAAGAAGAAATTTAAAAGAAATAAACATGAGTTTATTTAGAATTTTATACCGTTATCTTTAATTATATTTTCTTAAAGTTTTTTTGTTAATTAAATATGATTAAATTTATTAATTCAATTATAAATAGTATAGTAACAGAAAAGTAATACCAAAAATAGTTATGAATAAGAATAAAGCATAATAAAGGCTTAATTATCTATATTTACCAAATGCTGCACAAAAACACTGTAATCCAAAATTTAACAATGTACTGATTTAAAACAAGCATTTTATCAGTAAAATTATAAATTTTTAGGATAATATTTAAATATTTTTTTATTTATTTAAGAATATTGTTAAGAATCTATTCCTCGATCAATCTAATTGAACGGTAGCTGTGAGGAATAATTCTCTCTACCATGCAAAATAATCAAAAGTTTTATTTTGAAATCTTGAATATAGAACACAACAAAAATAATAAATTAAACGCGTAGGTTGTCGACTTATATGATTGTATAAAACACTGAGTCCTTGTAGCTTCAAATTTGGAAATTAGTTCACTCTAGAACTTCTCATTCAGCAGCAAGTTCGTTGGTCGGATGGCTTTTACAGGAAGGTCTCCCGCCGTCCTATACAAGTTCCGAGCGCTTCGCTCAATTTTACTCGGCACCTCTCGTGCTTCCAGCCGGGAAAAAATCTCTTTTTCCCTCGTTCGTGCGAGCCAAACGCACACCCTCCGTTTTCGAATCCAAACTGCTCCCCTCCTCTCTTTTCCTCCGAAAAAAAATGTGGTCACTCTCCCGGACACCGTGAGAAAACTCTCAACATCCATCTCTGTCAATGCCTTTAGGCATTAGCGAATTCCTTTGCGAGACCTAAACAGGGTGGTCTATACTCCGAACCCTTAGATGTATCTCATATCCTTTATCAGGGCGTGCTACGTCCTAAGTGCTAATCCATCATCACTTACAATGTCCTAGAGCGTGAGAAAAATGTCTACTAGTCTTTCTATGCACCTGGGTGTATTCAGTTTTTCTTTAGGAAGACTTCTTCCCCCATCATATGAAAACATAGAAGTTCAATTCTTTACAACACCCCCTCTAAAAGACGATTCTTCAGGCTTGAATGAAGAATCTTATGACCAGTGGATGAACGCAACAAATTCCAATATCTCAGAGTGGCAGATGCAATAAATACAATTATCAATGCGCGCTCTGATACATTACACTAAAAAAAAAATATACATATATATATACATAACAAGATCAAAAATTACCAAATGAAAAATTTAGAATAAAACAACTATTTCTTGGCTTACAAAGTATAAACAAATGAAATTATTATTTTTTTTTCGTACAATAGTACTTTTAGCTTTTAGTATTCAACGAGTTTATTCCGCACGACTTAAATAATCAACATGTGCAATATCTCGTCCTGGTCTATGCTTTATTGCATAATGATAGGGTTGCAGTGTGAGAGCCCATCGTAAAAGCCTCGGATTATTCCCAGAATTTCGTTTAAGAAAAACTAAAGGATTGTGATCGGTTTCTATAGCAAAGAGTTGGCCGTCAACATAGTGACGCAATTTCTTGATTGCAAAGATAATAGCTGCACATTCCTTCTCCGTCGCACAAAAACTTTTTTCTGTTTCCGAAAATTTCCGACTTAAGTAAATTATGGGATGTTCCTCTGAACCCTCACGTTGTGCTAAAATAACCCCAATACCCTTTTCAGAAGCATCCGTTTGTATGATAAATTCCTTAGAATAATTGGGAGCGTACAAAATGGGTTCTTCCGTAAGTTTCGTTTTCAACAGTTGAAAAGCCTTTTCCATTTCGTTGCTCCATGTTACCTTTTCCCTTTTATTTTTACCTTTAAGCGCGCGCGTTAATGGTTCCACCATAACTGCATAATCTTTTATATACCTTGAGTAGTAACCCGCCATACCCAAGCATCGACGTATCTCAGTTTTGTTTTTAGGGGTTGGTAAATCTAAAATAGCACGAATTTTAGTTTCTGCCGGGGAGCGTCTCCCGTCGCCTACCACATGCCCCAGATATTTGACCGTTTTTTGTGCAAACTTGCACTTAGCTAATTTAATCTTTACCTTAGCTTCTTCTACTCTCATGAGCACTTTTTCTAGGTGCTGCAAATGATCCTCCCAAGTTTCCGAGAATACGGCCATGTCATCAAGGTAAGGTAAACAAAATTCCTCTAAACCTCTTAACATTTTATCCATAAATTTCGAAAATCTATAGGACGCGTTTAACATTCCAAATGGCATGACCAGGGGGATATAAGAACCGAAACTGGTTACAAATGCGGCCAACCTTTGCGCCCTAGCTGTCAATGGAATTTGCCAATATCCTTTCGTGAGATCCAAAACTGTTATATACTTCGCGCTAGCAACTCTCTCTACCCTATCCTCTATGTTTGGTAAGAGAAAAAACTCGGCCCGGGTGATCTCATTTAACTTTCGGTAATCTATATAAGGACGAGCGTCTTTCCCAGGGGCTTCTACCAGAATCATCGGGGAGGCGAAATCTGACTCCCCTTCAACGATTATATTTAACTCTAACATTCTTTTGATTTCTTTCCTCAAAATTTCAGTTTGTCTAGGCGAAGATCTGTAAGGTTTTATCTTTACAGGTTTATATTCTAATAGTTCCACGTCATGCTCTATTAAGTCAGTGCGCCCCGGATCATTAGAAAATAAAGATTTAAATTTATCTAATAAATTTCTCAATTGCTCTATCTGCCCCGACGTACATCTAGTACTCAAATTGCTGTCTTTAATAACATTTTCAAAATCATAAATCTCAGCCCCCGCTTCTGGAAATGCTATGTCCAAATCTTGATTTTCCTCGCCCTCATCTATCTCTTGCGCCACAAAATTCACTAACTCAATTCTTTTCAAATATGGTTTTAAGAGATTGACGTGATATATTTGAGCCTTTTCGCGCCTACCTGGAACATTCACAATATAATTTGTCTCTGAGATTTTGGACTGAATTTTTCCTGGACCTATCCACGATACCGACAATTTGTTCTTTTTGTTGGTAGCTAGAACCAACACTTCGTCACCCACCTTAAATTTCCGTTCTACCGCCGTTTTGTCATACCACAACTTTCTTTTTTCACGAGATTCGGTCATATTTTCCACTGCTAGTTCCTGACAGTGTTTTAGCCTATTAACCAAATTAAATACATATTCAGTAACTAACTCATTCTCTTCCTCTCCTCCCGTCCACTTTTCAAAGAGCAATGATTCGGGAGTTCGTAAATTCTTTCCATGTACTAACTCTGCAGGAGAAAAACCCGTAGAATCATGAGTTACCGTCCGCAAGGCTAATAACGCATACGGCAAATTTCCCTCCCAACTTGCGCCATTTTCAACACACAAAACTTTCAATAATCTTTTCACTGAGCGATGCCATCGCTCAACCAAATTACTTTGTGGTCGACAAACCGACGAGTGAGTTAACTTAACTCCAAATTTCTTTAAGAATGCGGTTGTTAACTCGCTTACAAAATATCTTCCGAGATCTGTTTGTAACTCTCTGGGATATCCTAATCTGCTAAATACCCACATTAATGCTTCAATTATAGTTTCCGATCGGACATTAGATATCGCAACAGCCTCCGGATACCTGGACGCCACACAAATAACTGTTAAAATATACCTATTCCCTTTTTCAGACTTCGGTAAGGGACCCACAATGTCAGCTGATAACTTCGAAAAAACCTCTCCAATAATCGGCACACGTCTGAGCGGCGCTTTCCCTATTTCCCTAGGTTTTCCAATCCTCTGACATGAATCACATGTTTTGACAAAATTCTCTATGTGTTTTATTACATTCGGCCAAAAGTAATGACGCAAAACCTTATCCTTTGTTTTCATTTCACCAAAGTGCGATGAAATCCCTTCATGACAGGCTCCTAAAACGTCTAATCTGAATTTCGAAGGCACCACTAACTGCAATCTCTCCCCACCACGATTGTCAAAAGTTTTCCTAAACACCAAGTCATTCATAATTTCATAGTGAGATTTCTTGGCTCTCGCTTTTTCCCTAACTTCTTTTAACGAAGGATCAACATCCTGTTCTTTTTTAAATTCCTCACGACTAATCCGTGCTAAATTTCCGAACTTGTCATTTAAATCAGCAGGTAACAATACACTTTCCGAGGTTTCATTTTCCGTTAGCTGCTCCAACTCCTTTTCGCATTGTTCTGCAAACTCGTCCGATTCACATTCTAAATCCACGACCGGCTTTCCCTCTCCCCTTTCGCAACTCGTATTTCCACTAGCCCCGTCCATCAAACTAACCGTGTCTTTCTTTGGCTGCGATCTCGTCATTACCGCATTCACTGCATTAAACTTTTTTCGGGCTAATTCAATTATCTTTTGCGTTTTATTCCCTAAGAGATAATAATGCAAGTCTGCTTCTTTGTCTACAACCCCAACTTCCGTTTTTAGGGAACCCAATCCATCAAAATCTATCTCTATGTGAGCGACAGGTAAACAGCGGATTTTAGAATCCAAGGGCTGTTTCACGAAGATATAATCTCCGGTCAATTGTTCCTTTTTTACGTGTTCCTCACCACACAAATCGTAATTGGTACCCGTATCTCTTAGAGTGACAATATCACGCCCATTTATTTTCGCTCTACTAAGATAAGGTTTGAACCCTTCTTCATAATCCGACGTTTTACTCACATGATTCACTTTAGCGGTGTCTCTCTCGTTCTTTTTTAACTGCGGACAATTGGCTCGAAGGTGAGTTGTGGAATCACAAAGGAAACACCTGTTTACCCTCCTTTTTTCGAAAACACGATCCCTATCTGTCACTATATTCTTGTCCCTCCAATTGAAATTTTTGTCTGCACTTTTATTCTCCATCCCCGAGCTATTTCTCTCAAATTTCTTATCAAAAAAATTTCTCGAATTTCCTGTTTTCCTTTGGGAATTTTTCACAACCTCTAATTCATCTAAGCGTTTCACTAAAACTTCTGGGTCAGTGAAATTTGACCAGGCATCAATCAGATGATCCTTTAATTCTTGAGGAGCTCTTTTTTTAATTTGATCAGTGATCAAAAGCTTCTTTAATTCCTCAAAATTAGTGATTTTTAAAGAATTTAACCACCCCTCCAGATAGCTATTCAATTCGAAAATTAAATCACGCCACGGATTTTTTGGCTTCCTCTGGTGTTGATTAAATTTTAGTCTATACGATTCTGCATTTAATTTGTACCTTTCTAATAATTTACCTTTCACATAATCATAACTATCAATCAAATGTGATGGCTCCCTAAGGATTAATTCTGCCACATTTACCGGTAGAAGCGCTAATAAATTTGTCACTAATTCATCATCTTCTAAATTACATTTTTTTGCCTGCCTCTCAAACAAATTTAAGAATAAAGATATTTCTGATCGACTCTCATCGAAACGATGTATTAAGGATTTTAAGGGCAATTTATTGCTTTTCTCTGCACCATGATTTGATGTTAAGCTACGCGTCTCTGCTTCTTGCAATAATTTTAACTTTTCGAGTTCATAAGCCCTGTCTTTGTCTCGATCCTCCCTTTCTAATCTCTTTCTTTCCTTTTCCTCCGCTATAAGCGCTTCCCGATCTTGCAGTATATTTTTGGCTTGTGCCAATGCAAAATCTCTATCAAAATCTTCAGCCGCTTCTATTTTACTAACTATTTTTGCAATCGTGTCGCTCTCATCTATTTGAATATCTAATTCACCCGCCAGGATTCGCAAATCTACCTTTTTAAAATTTTTCCACTCTGACATTTTTGAAAAATTAACCCCAAAACCTAATTTACATGGATATCAGATCAAAATTTAAAACAGAAAAAATACATACATACACAAAAAATATAATTCAGTTATACATTTACAAAACAGTTAGAAATATAATTTCCCCTTTTTATAACTTGTATTTAAAAAATGGCACTATGTTTCACCTCTGCAACCCATCATCTCGCAAAATTTTCACATATTAAACGTCTTTGCCAGATCACGACAAATACATTTTCCCGAAAGAAAAACCAGAACATTAAAATATCAAATTTTAGATACAGCTCAAGCAAAATTTTCCTAAACAAAACTTGTTATTAACAGAATAAACGCACTTAAAATTTTCCTGACAGTAAAAAATATTAACATTTCTCTTTTTTTTTCACATGCCAATAACAGAAAGACTATCCTTTATTACTACTTTTCCTTTGAGAGGAAAGAAAAAAAAATAACTGCCCTTTATCATTGAAATCTACTGAGATATTTCTCGTGTCACACACAATAAACCACTGACACACAATAGCCAGCTTAAGGCAAAAGGAAATTAAACTCAACAGAATGCCACTGAGATAAAAGAATTTGTTAGCTCACCCCTTTGAAGACAGGATCCGTTGTCGTCCACCCAGCTGTTCCGAATAGAAGGCACTGTCAATCAACGTCGTCACTACGATAATCCTTTAGCTCCAGAGGTTTGTAATCCACATAGAAATGTTTTTCTAGCTTGACCCAAGATACACAGTCTAAACACAAGGCAGTCAGTTCTAAGAAATGTTTCTTTCCAATAATCCTTGACGTTGTCACCACTAATAGCACTTGATAACAAGTTTTAATCACCACAATGCTTGTCACTATTAACGTTGCACTTCACAAATGTTCTTTGAGGACCCCTATTGTTTTACGCATCATCTGGTCAACATGATCTTCCGCTGCCACCAGCTGTTAAGAATCTATTCCTCGATCAATCTAATTGAACGGTAGCTGTGAGGAATAATTCTCTCTACCATGCAAAATAATCAAAAGTTTTATTTTGAAATCTTGAATATAGAACACAACAAAAATAATAAATTAAACGCGTAGGTTGTCGACTTATATGATTGTATAAAACACTGAGTCCTTGTAGCTTCAAATTTGGAAATTAGTTCACTCTAGAACTTCTCATTCAGCAGCAAGTTCGTTGGTCGGATGGCTTTTACAGGAAGGTCTCCCGCCGTCCTATACAAGTTCCGAGCGCTTCGCTCAATTTTACTCGGCACCTCTCGTGCTTCCAGCCGGGAAAAAATCTCTTTTTCCCTCGTTCGTGCGAGCCAAACGCACACCCTCCGTTTTCGAATCCAAACTGCTCCCCTCCTCTCTTTTCCTCCGAAAAAAAATGTGGTCACTCTCCCGGACACCGTGAGAAAACTCTCAACATCCATCTCTGTCAATGCCTTTAGGCATTAGCGAATTCCTTTGCGAGACCTAAACAGGGTGGTCTATACTCCGAACCCTTAGACGTATCTCATATCCTTTATCAGGGCGTGCTATGTCCTAAGTGCTAATCCATCATCACTTACAATGTCCTAGAGCGTGAGAAAAATGTCTACTAGTCTTTCTATGCACCTGGGTGTATTCAGTTTTTCTTTAGGAAGACTTCTTCCCCCATCATATGAAAACATAGAAGTTCAATTCTTTACAATATATATTATCTACTTCTGTATTTATTATTTGTTTGAATATTGTGTTGATTTTTAAATAAAAACTAATGTCTTTCTTCAGGATACAAAACGAGTCTAATATGAATAAAAAACAACTGATGAAGACCCAACGTCCAATAGAATGGACATTAGTCCAATAGTTGTCTATTTTCTAAAATATACATTAGATTACTTAAACTGTGACGTCATTTCATTGATACAACACTTAACATTAATATCAAAATACTTGTAAAAAATATAAAAAATTAGCGTTAAAACTGTCTGCTTACCTTCAATTGTCTTTCTCTTGTTGCCTGCCACTTTCAAATGATTAAAATACATATTTAGTTGCACTTTTTTTCTTATTATTTCAACATACAGAGATCGCAGCACTAGACTATCTACTATAATGGACAGCAAGTATTTACAAGTTCCAACTGGAATTAAGTATTTTACATAAAAAATAAAAATGTCCAATAGAAGAAGTTAAGTAAAATCTGTGAAAATAAAATCAGTCTATAACGGAATCCTGTCTTAAATGACAAAAATTTCAGCTGAAAGAATATCAACAGTTATATCTGCTAAGATGGAAACCTGTATAAAGTGAAATATTTTTTGGTTCCTTTTAATTCTGTTTTCAATGTTTTAATAAATCAATATTTGACAAAGCTGATTTATGTAGTTAAGAATTATGTATGTTATGATTACATATTTTAGATTTAAAAATAAATCAGCTTTTAGAAGCTTAGCAAAATTCTCTTCATGGAGAAAGGGAGAGGGGTTGCCAAAATCCTTCTTTGCCTCGACCATAAAAGCCCCACCAGTGGCCGAGAGGTTCTGCTCTCGAAGCTGGTAGACGGGAAGTGCTGGGTTCGAACCCAATCGCACCCGTCGGCCTAATCGTTCGGAGTTTTCGTGGTTTTCTTCGAACCTTGGATTTCCAAGCGTTAATAGGGGTTAGGTTCCCTTAGAAAGACCCCCACGAAGGGCACACCTCCCCTTAAGGCCTATATCCCTCGTGTTTATAATTTGCCGTCATAAACACAACCAACCAACCAACCGATCATAAAAAAAGCCAGTTTTGGCCCTGATAGAGTTAGCTGGCAGGAAACTTTCCTTAGCAGCAGCTTTTATATTTTATGTGCATAAATGATAAATAAGACTTGTGTTGAAAAAAAAAATGAATGAAAAGATTAATATATTAAATGATAGAATGCAGTACGAATGTTGTTGATGGAAAAACCAATTTATAATTTGTACTTTGCTAACATAAAAATACATAGGTTTCTTATAAAAGAGGTAACATTCAAAATACCTATATTTTAAAATAAATTAATAGAATTTTATTTATTATACATCTAAATAGAAGTATTTATTAGTCATTTTCAAATAAGTAGCAACTTAGAAATTATGAATATCACAGAAAATTTTGTTTAAATGCAAAATAGTTATTTTTTGTAGTTTAGCACTGAGAAAGAAAGTGATGATTTATGAGTTTCTAAATGTTTCAGGTAAAAAATAAAGTTGAATAACTGACAATTTTGATTGATGTTCCTTTTAAAAACTAATATTCCTGTATTTTTTCAAAAGAATTTAGATTAAGGAAAATGTTAGGCTTAGTAATACATGATAAGTAAAAAAAAAAAAAAAAAAAAAAAAAAAAAAAAAAAAAAAAAAGCTTAATTTTCAAATAAAAAAGATATAATTTAATAAATAAGTAACCAGATATATAGTTAACATTCATCAGAGATTATTAAAAATACTTACCCTTTTTCTATGGACTCAATAATTAAAAAATAAAGTATGTAATAGTTTTGTTTACATTAATAATACTTCCACTTCAAGAATTGCGATACTTTGTTTATACTAAATAGATAAAAATAATGCACCCTTCAGCTTTATTATCAACTATAGACCGAATTCTCAGTGTAAACATAAACAAAACCGCTACAACCGGAAGTTTGCAGCTGAGCTTCCGGTTCAGTGCAAAGCATTTGGATTTCTTCAGATTTCTTCGTCAGTATTAAGAAATTTTGAATCCTTTTATATCATTATTTTTTCACATATATTTTTATGAAAGCTATAAAAATTTGAAAGAGTGCGACAAGTATATATATGGTTTTGCACGTAATTTTGTTTAAATAAATATATATTTTAGCAGTTTTCGACAGCATTGGTGCCATAAATGGTGGTTTATCGCTTTATTCTGGCGAGCGTAAAAGTGCTACATTGACGATATGTTTTTGTTTATTTTGCAGTTACGGAGGAATCTCTCTGTAAAACTAATGCTGAAGAGTAAACGTTACTTTTCCGTTCATAAGTGCAAATCTAATCTATCACTTATTGTATTTTTTATTTATAACGTATTAAATATGTTTTTCGTTTCATTTTTACACTTAAAATTTACACCAGATTTTGGAAATTAATGATTGTTATCAAACTTAATAAACCTAAGATTGTTATGAAAAATAGTATAATTTTTAATAAATTTAAACTGTAAAACTAGTATTTATTATATTAAGCTTAATGATTGATATTGAACTTTTGTATTATGTTGATATTGGTACATTTATTAAACCATTTAATTGTAACTTAAAGACAAAATAGATGGAAATTTTAAATAAGTCAAAATATATTTTGAAAGTTTCGATAACAAATAATATGAGGTTGTGAATAATATTTTATTTTCAATATTTTTAAATAAATAAAAATAATTTAGACTAATGAAAAAAAACAAAAGAAATAATTCATCTACATGAAACTATTCCTATGTTCTTGTAACGACAACAAATTATAACAAACTTCAAAATTCTGAGAATAAGGTTATACTACACCGTACTTGCTCCAGTTAAGGGGCTGTGCATATATAACGTTATCATTTTAGGGGGGAGGGGGGGGGTCTGGCACATGATATCGTAAGATATCTCTAGGGGCAGGGGGAGTTTTTCTCTTGATATTGTTATCATTTTTGATCCAACCAAAATTTTCTCTTCTTATTTGTGACTTGTTCTTTACATAAAAATAGTATGTTATCTATTTTTATGAAAATACAAAGTTATTATTAAAATCATTAAATGATTACAAAATTATTCAAGTCCAAATAATGGAATACCCCAATGTTTGGCTTTCCTATTCTTCTGTCATACGTGTATGCATATACAATCTGCTGTTCGGCAAACCATATGCGAAGTATATTTGAAGTGATACTTGTGTTTAAGAAGTAAATAAAAGAGAATGTTGTCCACCTGTTTTGTTGATAAGAAGTTCTGTCTGCCCCACCCCGTGCGGGGCAAAAATACATTATTACTGTTGAATGCATTATGTAACAAAAAGCTATTATTAAATACTTTTAAACAATAGCTTTCTTTTAAGTGTTATTTGAGACACTGTTATTTCATATATAAAATGATACTTTATTGGCTTCTCTTTGAATCAGTAAAGTATGGGAAAAATAAATGTAACCATATTTGTATATCACTCCAAACATAAGAAAAAAATTCCAAAAATCTAAAGAATTTTTATACATTGATAACGATATAATTACCGGGGGGGATCAAGGGATGATATCGTAAGGGGGTCCAAAATTACCAAAAAGTTGATAACGTTATATATGCACAGCCCCTAATCACTTATACTTATAGTTCCACTACATCCCTAAATTTCAGAATAGTAAATGTTTACTGTGTATCAAATAAAATGTAGGTACAGATTTCTTACTGCATCTTTAACAAATTCTTTTTTCCATGAAACTATTGTTTAAATTTTTAACTGGGCATAATAGTGTTTTAATACAAGTTTATTATTCACAAATTTTGTGAAATTGTTTTGAGAAAGCAGACTCTAAATATGGCCTATGTACCTCAGGCTTCACATAAAAGTGATTAGGCCCTAAAGTTTATACGGCTCTTTTTACTGTCAATTAACCACTGGTTCTGGCAGGAGCAGGGGTAAGACTTACCTTTTGCTGCTCCAGTTTTTTATGTTGTTTAATGGTTAAGCCCAGTTTTGTATTTTAATTTTTTTTTAAACCTTGTGCTATCTTGCGTGTGAACTAGAATAAATATTGGGTGATTCAAAATAACCTAGAATTAAAGTAGCAGTAATTTCTGTCTTATGTCAACAAAATCTTTAATGGTGTACTCAAAGTTCAAGTAAAAATATTTCCCTTGCTCTTTTTTTTCAGAAAAGCAGAACCTATTTTTCTCTTTCACATTATACAGCTGTTTATCTGCATCGTCTGCATGTGCGGAATAGATCTCTTGACTTTGACCATTGTCATTTTCTTTAGGATAATATAAATACAGCTCACTGATCCTCCCAGCTAATATATCATTCCCTATTTCATGGTGCTAGTCAAGATTAGGAATTCACTGTGCTTATAAAACTTCGAGTTACACTGGGTATTCAACGAAAACAAAAATGTAAAGCACATGTTTTGCTTATAGAACAAGTCTTTGTTTAATCAAAAGTTATATTTATAGCTTTTTTCAAAAATCCCCGAAGATGGTAAATCACTCCTCTGGCCTTTCTTTCCCAAACGTTCTGTGGGCATCAACAAAAGAAATGCAAGTCTCAACAACAGAAAGAGGCAGATATAACAGGGTTTCCAGCAACAGGGAAAATCTGGAAATTTTTAAATATATGGCAAAATTGATGGAATTTATAAATATTTTCTAAAAAGTCTGTGGGGAAAAAAAAAAAAAGAATCAAAATTCATCAAATGGTCTTGGGAGAAAAACACGAAATTCATCAAATGACCAAAAAAAAATTCCAAGAAATTCGAAGAGCGATCCCTGAAAAAAATATTAATTTTGTCAAAGGATTCCAGAAATAAGTTTTTTTTTTAAATTTCAATCAATGATTCAATTATAATGCTACAACTACTACCGTAAAATCTAAGAAAAGGAAATTTATCTATAATAGAATCCAGTCTTAAATGAAAAAATTATTTATTTTCAACAGAGAAAATGTCAACAATTATACCTGCTAAGATGAAAACCTGTATAAAGGAGAGTATTTTTCGGTTCCTTTCGATTCCGTTTTTAAGATTTTAATGAATCAATATTTGATAAAGGTGATTAAGCATTTTATGATTATGTATTTTAAATTTCAAAATAGTTTGCAATTAGAAACACAGTAAATTTTTCTTTGTGAAGAAGAGGAGGGGGGGCATCAAAAACTATGTTTAAGCCCCAGGTGCAAATCATTATCAATGTTTAAAAATCTTTATGTTTGCAGTGATATAAAGATATGATTTTACATTTAAATAACTTTATATCGATTAACATCTAAAAGAGGTAGATACTATTTAAAAGGTATAAGGCTATTTTGATATAAAGAAAAAAGTAAAGAACAAACACAAAAAGTATTGTTTGGATAAAAAATAACAATATCAAAAAACAAAACCACCTTTCTCCAGAAATATCTTATGACAATCAAGTGCCAGACCACTGTCCCACCCTAAAATAATATTTCTATATAAGCACAGCCCTTATATCAAGTTTCATGCAAATTTGTCAAAAAATGTAGATTTGTATAACCACTGCAGCAGCAAAAGAGAATGCTATTTCAAAATTAAAATTCCTCTCAGATTATTTAACCCTTTATATCCTGAATTATGAATTCATGCAAATTTCATTTTCTAAATAATTTTTCGTGATTTTTTGAAACTACATTAAAAGACTTATATAATCATTTAATAAATTTTAGAGGTATTAATTAAATTGGAATTTATAGGGATTTTGTGCAATATTTATAACTCCACTCAAATCTTTTATTTGAAAAATATATAAAATATTAGTATTTTGTAGAATTAAAAATGTGCAGATATAATGTTCTTTCAACTGAAATATTTCCGAACTGAAAATTTTCTCCCCCCCCCCCCCTTCCTTCAAGGTAAAAAAAGCTGAAAAGATACAAATGTGAAAGAAATCATCCTTTTAAAAATATTTTTGTTTTGTGCAACCAACAATGCTTTTGGAACAAGATAAAGTATAACTCATTCTAAACAGCATTACTACTAATCGATGTATTAATTGAATTTTATAACAAGTTATTTTAATGGTACTTTAAAGTACCATCAGGATATAAAGGGTTAAAAAACTAAAGATGTATTGAAAATACACTGTTAACATAAAATTTTGTAAAAACCAAGGTAATGAAAAAGATAAGCAGCATAAAATGTTTGTCATTTGTTTCAAGAGGCTTGTGATCCCAGTATATTTATGAGTTAGAGTATGGGTAAACAGACAAACCGAATTCATAAATACTTTTAAACCATGTCGAAAGTGTTAAAAATGAAAGTATTTTCTCATTTTATATGTTAGCCTTTGTTTTTTATTAAAAATAAATATATAATTTAAAACAACTTTTACATCAAGGTTTACATGATAAACAAAACAAGTAAATACTTGAAATACCATTTATAATAAAATTATATAGGTAGTCAAATGAAAACAACAAATTTTTAATAAATTTCTTTTATTTGAAAGTACATGTTACAGAAACAAAATAAAATTTCTTTTATTACATAACAAAATTTATTATTGAATATCATGATTACTACATATAATAAATAAAATAACAATCTGTATTACATAATGGTCTATGATGATGACACAATGCTTTGCAGAAAACTTTATTGATCTGCAGAAACAGGTATTTATATTTGAATCTGAAAGAAACAGTTGCAAAAATAACTGTAACTAGTTAAATTGTGAACTATTAAGACAGTGTTTTGGAAAGAAGTCGGATAGTCAATAATTTTCAGTTGGTATAATAATTAAGAAGTAATAAATAGTACATCAAAACCAAAAAGCATATTTCTTGACATACCTAAATAAAAAAAATAAAAAGGAAAGAAAGAAAATTTCAGTTCATTAATTGAAATAAACAATACATAAATTAGTAAATAATATTTTGTAAGACAAAAAGAAATAAGTCTCATTCAAAGTGCCAAGAATATCAATAGATTTGAAGACATCGGAAATAGAGATGCAACAAATATTCAGCCGAAGCCGAATATTTGGCCCATTCGGCCTGTCTGCCGAATATTCGGCTTCGGCCGAATATCAAGTCCATTATTCGGCCTTGGCCGAATAATACTGTAATAAATATTTTTATATTTACACAGAATAACTTTTTAATTTGACAATTTATATTCATCATATATAATGAAAATTTTATTTGAAATTAACTAACACTTTTTTTTTCCTTAAACTTTCATACTCCAAATGGGTTTTATCTACCGATTTTTATATAAGAGGCTGATTTAGGAATCATGTTAAAAAAATTTTATGCTGTATCAGTAAGTACAAAAAGTATCTCTAATAAGCTAACATAATCTGTTAAATTTAAAATTAATCTATTCAAAATTGTTTTAATACAGCTGTACAAACTAATTATTTTTTTTTTATCATAATGGGTAGTTTAACATTTAACCCTTGTTACAAAAAAAAAATATTTCTTTCAATAATATTTTGAATTATACCTATAAAGAACATAAATATATGATTGATTAGATATAGATGTATTGTATGTATAAGATATTTAAGTCGTATATGTTGCAATATTTAAGGAGTTTTTTTTTTTTTTTTAGTAAAATACGCTTAAAAGTTAAATATAATTTAAGTGATTTTTTTAAGTCTGTTACTATTTCTTATTAAATAATGAAAGAAATGTAAATACTAAATTCTTTTAATTAGTATGCATTTACGTTTTAGATATTTTTTTCAAGAATAGGATTGTAATGCCTTAAAAAACAGTTAAAATGTTTTCAATAAACGTAGATTGTGATGCAGAAATAATAATAATTCAGCATTCTCAGGTTATAGTCTATTTCTTTTTTTTTCTTTTTTTTTTTTCGTAAATGTTACCTGCTTCTGAAAATAATCTCTCACTATATATGGTACTTCCTGGTGTAGAAAGGTACTTTTTGGCTACTTGTGAAAGGTTTGGAAAGTCTTCCGAATTTTTCGCCCACCACTCCAAAGGACACTGTTGTCTTTCTAGTAGTGGCTGGAAAAGAAAATTACTAATTTCTGTTACTTCTTCACATTGAGGGGCACTTTCTATAGAAGCTTCATTGCTGACAGCAAAGAAAAAGAAATAATAATAAAGATAAATAAAAATTTTATTAATTGTGAGCTTTATAAAGTCTACAATGATTTCTTTCCACCATTTTAGAGGATATTCCTTTCACCCTTTCTATCAGTGGTTTTTCTAAAAATATTGAGATTTCTTTCTTTTTTTTTTTTCTTTTTTCATCTGAAAGCTGAAATTTATGTTTCTTAGTACTTATAAAATTTTGTCATTATTTTAAAATGTAACAACAACACGCATAATATCTATTAAAATGTAACTAGACAGTACCTGATGAGGAACTTTTGCTAAGAAGTTTTTTGGGGGCGTCTGAATCATATTATTGAGGCAATTTTTAGGCCGAACATAGCCAAATATTTTTTCAGAGTAAAATAATGCTTTAAAAAATTAAAAATTTGTGTATAAATAATTTTTTAAAAGAAAACAATGCATTTTAATTGTGAAATATACAAAAATTGTGCATATAGTGCATACTATATTTTGTCTTTAGGCAAAAATAAGTTCATTATTCGGCGGCCGAATATTCGGTATTCGGCCAAACCACTATTCGTATCATCACTAATCGGAAATGCAAGTGATTTACACTCCCGTTCTATTAAAACCAAAATGTTTATTGTTTACACATCAAAATTTCTAAAAACATTACAGTAATGTATTTAGAGTACAGTAATCCTTTAACATTCATGAGGGTTAGGTTTGCGGAGGTCTCAGCGAACGTTGAGACTATCGTCCCATGCATAAAAAGAGGTTAGGTTTTATGAATTTTTTAAATGGAACAAAGCAATCAAAACATAAAAATGTATTTATTAAGCATTAAAAAGTACATGCTATAAATAAATTTGAATAATTGTAAACATATTGTATAAAGTTTAGTTGTTAGTTCATGGCTGAAAAATTTAGCGATATAGTATTGTTTGGAAGAACAGATCTTTTGTTTATGAATTTCCATATAAGGAAAAGTTGTGTCTTCGATTTCTCTTTTATATTTAAGATTACTCACGATTTAGGGATCACATCATATTGCTTTCTCAACAAGTTGTTTGTTGAGGTTTTAAAGTTCCCATATAATTTTTGCAGAAAAATTTTGAATTTTAGAAAATTAAAATTTTTTAACCATTTGGTAAAATGGTTATTGTCCTCGTCAGGGTAGGAAATCAAAAGCATATCTGAAGCGTTTTATTGGTTTAATCTGCATTTTATTCGTTTTCTGATTGGTCTATACACTAACCTTTACTTTCAACAGAGATGGATACTTCTGTTGCCACTATGACAAACAAGTAATAAAAACTACAAAAGAAAATTAATAACTCAGAAACAAATTGAGATACAGCTTTCAAACAAATTGCATTTAAAAGTACATTTTTTTTTCTCTGTACGACGGTGTAAAAAGTAATATTGTGGGATGTTTAGAAGTTTAAGAATGAAATTTTATTTAAATTGGTCGCCAGATTTCCAAGAAATCGGACAAAGGAAAAGCCTTTTCCCGAACAGCCAATGAAATGCTTGGATAATACGTAAGTTTCCGGCGGATAATACATACGAGTCGCAGGCGATTTTTGTCGCTTGCAATTTTTACGTGTAATAACACTATTAATGTTTAATTCATGGCATACGTAATGTATGATCAAAGGTGGAGAATTTCTAGAAAATCTTACCAGCCAAGGATTTATTTCACCAGCCAGTAAGATGCAACGTACAGTAGAAACTTTTTATGACAAAATTTACGAAACTCAAAAATAGTTGGTTACTATTATTATAATGCATTTTCATATTTTTATCCCTGTAAAGTTAAGAAATATAAACAGGAGATGAAAGTTTATTATAAAATAGAACTTAGTACCATGTTTACATTCGCCTATCTTTATAGTTTGCAGTTTTCAAAGACTACCTAAAAATTCACTCGCCCTGTCAGAAAATTCACTCGCCAGTGGCAAGTAAAATGATGCATTCCCCCACCTCTGTGTATGATCAACTCTGTGCGATTTTTTATGTCTTAAATTTTAGTCTTTGAAAAAAATTATTTTCCAAATGGTCGTTGTAATTTGTTAAATTGCCCCCCCCCCCCTTTTTTTTTTTTTTTTTTTAAAGCATCAAGTCATGTTTGGGTTTCTCTGAATTACTGATCTATATTTTGCCATAATACAAGGGTTGAAATTCTCGAAACTTAGGCTATACAGTAGAGTGCAGTTGTCCAGTGTCAAATAATTTATGGAATTGGTAAAACAAACAGTTTACTTTGTAAAAAATGATTCTTTATAAAATAAAATTTGCAAATAACCAAGTTAAGTATTCACGAATGTTGAAATGTTCTTCATTTTTTATTTTGCGAATAATCAAAATCCGCAAATGTTAAGGGATTACTGTACTGTATTTATTACACATAAATAAGAGAAACTTATTGTATTGGCAGAATATAGGCATGACAGAATTGCTTTCAAGGAAGTCAAAACTCATACTAAATATAAACAAGTCGGAAATTGTACGGGGTGCATTTGTACTATAACTAGTTTTATAAATATTCAGATCTTGGTGCAATAGATGTTGCACTCTTATTCAAAAATGCATTAATACAAAATTTATTATAATTATATATTGCATTAAATTCAGTAATATGGAAATAATAAGACTCTCTCTTAAATATAACATAATCACCATGGCAACCTAGAATCATTATCTGTCATGGAATATCATTGAATTAATTATGTATGATAGGATTTAATAGAATGAAGAAAATTTTTATTAATATCTTTTTTTTTCATAAAATCTGAAATAACCTGACAAAATTCTGCAACGATTATATATATTAAATTTCAAATCATTCAATTGGGTAGTTTTTGTGCTGTTACTTGCAGATAGGCGAATGGACCAGGTGACGACTATAGGTGCTATGTATTTATATAACTACAAACAAATCTAAAATTACCTTAAATTATTCAGTATTTGTATTTAGTGTTGGGGGGGGGGGGAGAAGAAGTAAACTAACTTTTAACTTCAAACCGATTATAAATTCCAGAGATTTCCGCCAGTTGATAAGATTAAATGCCAATAATGGCTGATAGTACTACACTTGACATTAAACACATTATAAGTGTTTTACATCATCAAGTGATTTTTAATTTGACGTTTAATTTGTATTTTTATCAATCTTTTACTAATTTATTTGTTCTTCTGTTATTTTAAATAAAAATTATATCAATTTGTATAATTTGGTGAAATTGGTCGACAGGGTAATATAGTACCAAAATTACTTACAAACATCATACTTACAAATATTACTGAAGATTCATATCTTCAAAAGCGAAAGTGGAATCAACAGGTAGTCATCAACAGGCATTCGCATAACTGCTGAAAAATCTCCCATTGAAAACATTCTGTAAATTAAATAAATAAAAAAAAGACTATAATAATCATAATAAACCAATAAAAACAACACAAACAATGTACAATGCATTTCAAAATCTCCCTTTCTTATGCAACTGAAAATATATTAAACTACATACTTACAGTCAGTCATACCAGTTAATACTTGATTCATTGAATTACAATTCCTGATTGACTACTTTGGAAGCAAAACAAAAATAGTAGGTACATTTCCACTTTCTTGCAGAAGCTCACAAAAGGTAGTCACTTGTTATATATACAAAACTACACACCTGTGATCTTCTGAGACCGATAAACTTATGCAGCTATGCCGGCACCAGCAAATTCACCAGACACTCGTTTTGAAAAGTTTTTCGAACTCTTTCTGAAATAAAATTAATTTATGAATTTTTTCAACTTAAACCATCCCTTATTCTGAAAGGTGGGGGGGGGGGGGGATACAAAAATTCATGTTGTAGTTTTTGCAGTTTTCATATACTACTACTACTGATTAATAATAATTAAAGGAAATTTCAGAAAAATAAACATCTCAAAAATTTAAAAAGAATAAGGGACGGTTTATTAATTAGTAATGATAATAAAGTAAAAACTGTTTATTTAAAAACAAGTTTGTTCATTTCTGAAAGAGTTAAATTTTATATTTGTGCTTTTATTTCTTTTTTTTTGGGGGGGGGGGAATAAGAAACTAAATACAATGCACATGCACAACTTCAAAGTCTTTGCAATATTTTAGATACCACATTAGAATTGATTCATTGAAAAAATTAACATACTTTAAAATTTAAAACTGATGAATAACAATGCAAGTCAATGTATATTCAAGCAAATTAAAACAAATCTATTATAGTAGTCATTCCATCAAATGTCAATTATCGAAAAAGCTGAATTGTGTTTTAAAAGTTTTGATGCTTTACAAATTATATAGTACATACAAATATTGTCAAATTGTAGTGAAAATAAAATAAAAATTAGCAAACAAATCAATAGTCTATTTTTCGCAAAACCTAGAATTTTATGTGTGATAATGCCATAGACTTGACAGTACCATATTTGTAAACACACAAAAGTTGCCAAAGAAGCCAAAAGTGAGAATTAAATATAATTGGATTGAAACATTGAAATTTGCTCTTATTAATATACAAGTTTATTTTCATTTTAATATACTAGTATACATAAATATTTATGTATTAATAACAAACCTGAAATGAAATGCAAATTGCAGAGCTGAGAACTATTACTTGCATTCTTATAAATACATTACGTTTATAAAATATCAGGAGGAAGATATGCTTTTTAATTCTGGATATTTGCATTTCAGAAGTTATTAAGGGGAGTTAATAAAACGAAATTTTAGTAATGTTACTATTCCATTAGGCATGATTTCACATCATAAAAGGTAAAGCACATTAAGGGTAACATAAAGGCAAACACATTATTTTTTTAACTATCTTTTTAAAATTTGATTGCATAGGTACTAGGAAAGTAAACAGCTAAATAAAGACATTTCCGATAATCAAATAGTAAATTAAAAAAAAAAAAAAGACTGAAGAATACATTTAAACTGCAGGAATATCAACCAAAAAATTTTTTTAATATGCATGTAATTCTATTTTATATGTATTTAGCATGTAATTCTATTTTATATGTATTTAGCATGTAATTCTATTTTATATGTATTTAGATATATTTTGCTTTGTTGCATAAGATTTCCATTTTACAGTTATAATTAATTTGTAATCTGACTAAAAGAAAAAATAAGTAAATAAACCAACAATATATTTTCCGCAAATTCCGGGATACTAAAGTGTGTTGATTTCATAGTGTTTATACTATCAGACTTGTAAACGAACAAACGTCGCCGAGCACAACCGCCAAAAGCAAGGGTTAATGTAATTAATCGGATTCAGAGGTAGAATTCTAACTTTTTTACTCTTTTAAAAATATATATGAAAACTTTATTACAACATAAATATACCATGTACATAAGTATTTACTTATTTATGGCCCACCTGAAGAAAAATGAAAATTGGCGAAAGCAGAATTAGATATTTATTTTTTTAAAAGTAGCTGACATAAATGCAGTATATTTAACACAACAACCGGAAGTACAAGTGTTGCTCGCTACACTAGCGCCCTCGGCCTAAGCTTTACAGAGAATTCGGTCTATAGATACCAAAACTTTTATAGTATTTGTAATAACACTCATGAGATGTATAAAAAACAGATTAAAATTCAACCATTTTATAAATATAATATTAGAAGAAATAATTGTATTCTCTTATATTATAATGTATTGTCATAAATTCATATATATTACAAAAACTAGTCTAGATGGAAGCTTTGGGAAGAACTTGTGAAATCAGATATTTTTATTTTAAATTTCTGTAATTTAAAATAATCTAACACTTTACATATCGCACCTTAACAAATACATTTTATTTATTACACTGATGTTAATGCATATGTTATGTAGAATCAATAAGCTCGCATTCACATTTTAAATACAAAAAGCACTGATTAATGTTATCAAATATGCACATACACAAAAGGAAATAATACACAGGTGGTGCTTAGAATTGTTCAATAAAAATAAACACAAATGGATAGAAAAAGCTATGCTTACCAAGCATGAAATTGCATTGTGGATCCATTAAATGAATTTTTACAGCGGATTTTTTAGTGTTTGGCTAGCAAGCATACACCTTCCAGCAGAAGAAGAAATTTCACTTACTGCTTCAAAAGTGACACCAGCTGGCCAATTAATTCATAAACTGAATTAAAATAAAATGTTCGTATTTTCTTTAAGTCTTGTCGTCAACAATCGTCCTGTTTCGCAAAGCACATGGCAGCTTAAAATTGCAAAACTAAACATAACTGCCAACTAAATTGTGACATTGATTGATTGATTATCGGAGCCTACGCTCGATTATGAGTTTTTTAGCTTCGCTTTAATTGGCGGCTTTTTCTTTTGTTTAATACATAATAGACAAAAAATATTTCATATAGTACAAGCAAATATTTCAAAAAACTAATAACACAACACTGGACAGAGCTCAGCAAGCGCGATCGACAGACAGTAAACAAGACAGGGAAGCAAGGGGTGGAGTTTCGGACGTCACTTTACAGATTAGCCAATAGCAGAGCTCTATTTTCCTGTGTACATGAATGGACTCTATTCAGGTGACGTCAGACGCCAGAGCTGGCGGTATGATGATCTGTTATTCTCATAGGCGTAACTTGGGCTCTAAGACTGGGGGGGGGCAAAAATTTTAAGGCCATTTTTTAAAAAATATTTATACCCTCCCTCCCTATCACCACACACATACACTTAAATTACGACGTCTTTTTTTTTTTTTTTTTTTACCGCGCAAAAACACACAGGTTTTTACTGATTTAGTAGATATTTTCATATATTTTAGTTTATAAAAATATTTATACTCGTCCGAACGTTTTGAAATTTTTGCAGGTGACGTAAATCTGGTCTATCCAAATGCTCCAAAAAGTTTCTGTTAAAATACGCACGTTTAGTTAATTTTAGCATAGAAAAAATATCGTCACCGTGAGGCGCTAAGTGACCTCCGTGCCGGTATATTTGAAAGGGTTAAAATTCTCATTTTTAAAAGCCTATTATAACATCGATTAGAAGAATGTTTCACCTTTAAGAACATATTTTTGGTTTGTCGGTACCTCTAAAATTGTGCCCTGAAGGGGCGAAACCGTGACGAAACACTCAGATTTTTTATTTCCATCAAATTTTTCACATACTTTATCTTGTAAAAAATATTTTATACCCGTCCGAACGTTTCAAAAATTTTGTAGGCTATGTAAATCTGGTCTATAGAGATGCTCTAAACAGAAAAAAAGTATGGTGTGTACAGTAAAAAGTAAAGCGTGTTAAAGTATGGACGTTTTGTTACTTTTAGGGTTAAAAAAATATCGTCTCCATAAAACGCGAAGTGACCCGAGTTTGCCAGTGTATTTGAAAAGGTTAAAATTCATATTTTTTAAAACCCTCGATTAGAAGGTTTTAGTTTTGAGAGCACATTTTTAATTTGTCGGTACCTCTAAAATTGCGTCCTTGAGGGGCGCTGCAACAGGACAGAAAAACCGAGCCTTTTTGGAAAAAAAAATCAAAGTATTAACTGTGATATTTTTTTTCAATTGATTGCGGCATTTGAGACATAAGAGTATGATCTTATAGAATATGTCATCCGTTTTTAACTTTACTAAGCAGTTTGACTGATGTAAGTTAAGAAATAATGACAAAATACTCCCAAAATTCCTTCTTTTCGAACTTCATTTTCTCTCGATGCATAAATAAGGCTTTTGTCCGTATGCGCCATCACTTTTTCCCTTTCGCAAGGGCCGAGATGAGTTATTAATGAGAGTGATTTGCGAATTTTAATTTATAACTCATCTAATTATTAGAATTTTAAAATTCTGAATCTGAGGTGCATCAGAAGAGACTTTGGGCTACTTTCACAAAAATTGTCAGCTTCGTACTTACGCTAGATTTTGCTAGCCATCGCATACACGCAGACACACACACACAAAGCGAAACTTTTTTTTATTAGTATAGATTGTCCT
This sequence comes from Maratus speciosus, assembly GCA_963932465.1. Taxonomy (NCBI): domain Eukaryota; kingdom Metazoa; phylum Arthropoda; class Arachnida; order Araneae; family Salticidae; genus Maratus; species Maratus speciosus. Next base: position 3,994 of record CAWVRF010000580.1, on the reverse strand, counting down.
CAAATTGGGCGAGCTTTTTTGACATTTCCCCTTAATAATTCATTTGATAATTATTTCTTCTTTTTCATACTGATACGCATTTATTAAGGGAAGAAAAAAAAAATTAGCATACAGGAGAAATTTGAAAGGGATTGATTGAAAAAATAATTCGTATGCGACATCTTAATCATCGGTTAGATTTTAGAGTTGTTTAAATCTAGTAACATTAATAGTTCATTTTTTTTCAAATGGCGGTAAACTGTTATAGTCACCATCACTAGTTTCCAGGGAAATTCCAGATAACTCGTTTTTTCCACTCTTTTCGTTCTTGACTATCAAAGCTCTGAAACAACCTTAAATCTAGTGTGGAAAAAGTAATTAATTAGGGAGTTCAGAACCGTTATCAGAGAAACATTCTGAAAGTCAACCGCCATTCTTAGCGAAAAATACTTTTGATACGATCCCACTCATTCTGGTTTAACATGAATCCAGATAATTTAGCAATACAAAAATTTAAATTAAACACTGATTTTAATGTTTATTTTAATTCGAATTTTTTTAATTTTTCACATTTTCAAAGTGGGCTGGCTCCCCTTAAAGACCCAAATAAAAATATTCAGTATTTTTATATAATGTTTTTACTTTCACAATATTAATTACAAAATTTTATTTAATTTATAGTATTTTGATAGGAAGAATGAAGAAAAAAATGTCAAGTTTTCTGCTTCGATTTATCAAAAGCATATTTCCTTTTTTACCATATTCTTCAATTGTACTTAAGGCTGGTCTCAAATCCAAAGAGTCAACTTTATGACACAAGTTTTCATTTATTTTCGTTCGGAAAAGCATGGAATTGGCTGGTGTTGTTATTCAGAAACTATGTAATCGAAATACGTTTTCCATTCTTTAGTAAACGTAAATGATCTTTCAGAAAATACCATCAATTGGAGTTTTGAACCGAATTTCCGGACGTAAAGAGAAAACCAGCCAGAAAACCATAAAAAAATCATCAATTATGCATTAGTTTCAGGGTTGGCTTTTTCCCGTCCAAAACTTGTTTTTCCCATCCCACCGGGAAAAACTGGTAAATACCGGGATAAAGTGGTAAATACCGGGAAAAAGTGGTAAATACTGGAAAAAACTTCCAAATGACAATATGTAAGAAATATTCTGGTTTTCTGAATCTGTTGTGTAAAATGAAAGTTGAAAATGCATAATTATTACAAATTTCCTTTAGGTTTAAAATTATTCTGTAAGAAAGGAATACAGTAGAAGATCTGTATAACGAAAACCTAAAAATGCAAGGTTGTGCATTATATGGGTCACATTTCGCACATCATTAAATTTACCTTATAAATAAGGCGAAATATGTCTGAAACATTTGAAAATACTTTAGAGTATCTTTATACTGCATTCCTTGTCCACAGGAGTTTTCCAGATTATGAACTTTTTAATAACATTGATTATTCCACATATTGTTAAATATACTTTATAAACATGGTCAACTATACCTGGACCAAATCATTCATTATATTACTCATTTTCAAAAATGTTTATTGTAATAGTACCATTTTTCTTTTCATTAAAGTTCTAAATTAAGGGGATAAAGTTGAACTAATGTAACAAATTCATAATAATAATTAACGATAAAGATCTTCTGTATAAATAAATAAGAATTATTGCATAAAACATCTTCAAGGATATACTGCATCATCAGCATCTTTAGAGCATTTTTTTTTCTAAATTTTCTTTCATCCAAAACAAGATTAGAAATAGACTGGGTTTACAAAAAGTCTCTAAATTAGTATTTTGTTATATGATGCTAAAATCTAATGTGGAAGACGAAGAATATGAATACGATTATGATTGATAAATGTTTGGGAATCTGTGTACTAGTGTATGAATATTTAAATAAATGCACTCAATTGTCTGTTTTTGTAGATCTTCCTTTTCTTTCTTTTTTTTTTTTTTTTTTTACCTTTTAAGCTATTTTCTTGTAATTCAATTTTGACATTTTTAAAGTTTGTTTTGAATTTATATTTATGCTTTTAATATTCAGTTTTTCCCATGTGGGAAAAACATAGTATTTCCCGGGACGGTAAATACCGGTTTTTACCATGGTATTTACCGGGGGTGGGAAAAAACCTTGCCAACCCTGATTATTTTATCCTAAAGAAAACAAGTGGGTAAGTGTGATCGCAAGTCGTGCAGAGGATTTCGTTTAATATCTCTTTCAAAACACTTTATCCTTAAATTAACAAATCAAAATTGTTAATAGAAAATTAATAATTCCTTGCATAAATGGCAGCACTATTATATTTAGGAATGCGTCCCCCTGAAAATTATCCACTCCCATATTTCAATTTTTTATATATTATACAATGTTTAAAACAAAACGGATATTTCTATCAAGAATTATCGCGTCACGTATATACATACGTACATACAGAACATGCGGGCACATTAGCTATCAAGCTTTGATAGTCTGGGAGCTAACAAATAAACGGTAAAAAAAGCTAAATGATAATGCATGTAATTAATAAATAGACGTAACCAAATGCGTAAAGTTTTTAAAAAAAATCAGATTAGCCATTTTTTTCACGGGCCCCTTGTTTGCTCCCCCCCCCCCCACACACACACACACAAATTCAGCTCACCTTAAATTCATAAAATTCTTATGTGTTATGAACTATGTCAAAGTTTAAAATCGATCGGTTCTTTAGTTTTCCTAATTTTAACAAATTCCCGTCAATTGTCTGTACGAAAAAGCATCCCTTTTATGTTTAAAAATCGATTTTTTCATAAACCGGAAAGTTATGGTCCGATTTTTTTTTAAATTTAGATTTTACGAATAAGCGTACGAAATAACATCCGGATGCGAAAGAACCAAATTTGTAAAATCAATAGTTAAAAAAATCTGTACTGCGATTATGTACAAACATTATAAGTGTTAAAATAAATAGGGTTCTTACTGATTAATACTATAAATAAATAGAACTATATTCCAACTATAATATTAACCTAAATAAGTAAATAGCAAAAATTAATATTTTATGAAGAATTAAATAATAATGAATATGTAACATGGTTCATATACTCGAGAACAAATACTATTCCAGCACACTTTTAGATACTTACATAAAAATGGTATAGAATAACACATGAGGAAAATAGTGGACCACATTGATTATCTATTTCACGGAAATCTTATCAGATCTTTCATATATAATAAGAGATATATTAAGAGAACAGAGCTTTATTTTTTTCTTTAACTGAAAAAAAAATATATATATATATTACACACTGTTAAAAATTTTGCAGCATTCTGGCAGGTCATTCGACCGTTTTTTGAAAAAAACGGTTTCATAACCATAATTTAACTATATTCTGACCATAAAATGACCAATAATATGGTCAGAATAGTGTTAAATTAACGGTTGTGTAACCGTTTTCGGAAAAACGGTCAAATGACTTGCCAGAATGCTGCAAATTTTTAACAGTGCAATGATAAGAATTTATCATTACAACACTGTAAAAAAAAAAAAAAAAAAAAAAAAAAAAAAACGGACTAAAATACACAAATACTACTGGCAATCTAGACGCCGCCAGTACTATTTACGTTTTTTAACGGAATTTTTTACCGCTAAATTACAGAAAATTTTCCGTTTTTTTGGAATTTAACGGAAAATTTTCTGTAATTTAGCGGTAAAAAGTTCCGTTAAAAAACGTAAATAGTACTGGCGTCTAGATTGCCAGTAGTATTTGTGTATTTTAGTCCGTTTTCTTTTTACAGTGAAGAGTAGGAGTCAGAAATAAACTAAGTTAAAATTTAGGAATTCTGTACATCCATCAGGCGTCCTTTTGACGAAATTTGAGTTTTTACCGCGATCCTTTGGCAGGAAATTGCATTTTCCGCGATCTTATGATGAAATTTCGCGTTTTCCGCGATCTTTTGACAGAAATTTGCGTTTTCTCGCGATCGTTTGACTAAATTTGTGCCTTTTCCTCGATCTTT
>CAWVRF010000579.1:0-19000 GCA_963932465.1 Maratus speciosus | reverse complement strand
GAAAATGGTTGGCCAATGTTTGTTAATTTTTGTCTACGTTAGCCTGCAAAAATAAATGTTGGCCGAGCCGTACCACTGGATATCGAGCCATTTTCCAACAAAGGCCATACAGTTGTTTAACAGTTATCGGCTCAGAATTCAGCTGAGTTACGGTCCAAGTTAAAAGGGACCATATTCTTTACCATTTCCAATCATTTAAACAATCTGCCCAAACTGGATCAGAATTCTGATTTACTTGATTGTAACTTAATGGAAATAGATTGAACAAAAACAAAACCGAACATAAATTTTAATTCCTTCAAACCAGTTATTTTAAAAATAGAAATATTTTAATCATGTATGTTCGTATAGTATTATATATTTCATGAGAAATATATTTTATTAAAGCATAAATTCCAATTGCTGACTTGTCATTCAGTTTGTGAGTGCCCAAGTGCTATTTTTGATCGCAGATTTATGTCTTTGAAATAAGCGAATATTTCTGCTCTGCAATTGTGGTAAACAAAAATGGAAGAAACTATGACATCTAAAATTCCATTATTACAACCAAAACATTATTTTTCTTAAATGCACATGCTTCTTAAAAGTGTTATATTAACAGCAATAATATTAATTTAATATTTTACCTGCATACTTATAACCAACTATATCGATAACTAATTATAACTAACGATAACTATAAATGTATGAAACGTTATAAAACTGATAAAATTTCGCATAAAACTTGCCCTTTAAATACATTTAGTAGTTTATGTTTTCACATAGTATTTTCTATTAATATATCTATATTTATCTTTCTCAAACCGTAATCTCCCAAAGAAAATTATCGCTGTCCATAAACTTTACCATCTATTTAAGTACATGAGAATATATATATATATATATATATATGTATGTAATAATAAAAATTCTCCCACTTTTATCTTACAAGGAGAGGGCCAACCTTGTTAATCTCAGACTTTGATTATTTTAATATATGTTGTAGGGTAGAGACCCCTTAATCTCACGGTCAATGGATTTTATCCAATGCTCCTTAGTTCTTGAGAAACCGAGGGGTCTAATGGTAGTACACAACTTAAATACTTACTTTGTAACAAAAAGGATAGGTTGGTCATAGCTCAGTTGGTACGGCGTTTGCTGGCTGATTTGCGGGTTCGGGTTCGGAACACGAACGCGCTACATTTGTTTTTCTCCTTTTATGTTTCATTAATATACTTGTAATTTAATAATTTAAATTAAAACTTTTAATATCATACATTAATTATAATGTTAACAAACTTAAATTTATCTTTTTTTATTTTTAAACTATTATTTCTCATCCTTTAAAGAAGTTTAAAAAGAAATTGGATCTATTATTGAATGATGAAAATTTCAAAATCGTGACAAAAACCTGCTGAGGCGCCATCTAGTTATGATAAAATAAAAGAATATTCAAATAAAATAAAAATAAAAGCAGAAAGAAGATAAAGGGAAAGCAAAGTAATTGAAAGTGCAAGCATACGTATTACAAATTAAAAAATCTTTAATATTAAAAAAATCGGTTGTAATTTAATTCTGATGCTAATTTTTAATATAATTATGCTTGTTACTTTAAAAACAGAATAATAGTATTATAGCATTGACTTCCTTTGTTAAAGCAATGCGGAAATGATGTTCCTTTAAAATCACGAATTGACACAATTTCTCAATATCATTGTATCGGCAAAGAAATTATGAAATACATTTTAAAAGTGGTTTTTTAAAAAATAACAGTTTTATGATGTTTTATACAACCATTTAGTTAAAAGTAAAAAATTAAATAGGTTAAAATTATAATTGATATACAATATTATAAATTTTAGTTGACAATGAGATTATTAAGTTATACTTACAAATATATTCATAAAACAAAACAATGAGAAAAACAAACGCATCGCGCCCCGGTATCGAACCCAGGCCCGCGGATAAGCCGGCAAACGCCACACCAACTCAGCTACGACCAACCTATTGCGTTAGCTACAAAGTAGGCATTTAAGTTGTGTACTACTATTAGACCCACCGGTTTCTCAAGAACTAAGGAGCGTTGTATAAAATCCGTTGAATCTGAGACTAAGGGGTCTCTACCCTTCAACATATATTAAAATAGTCAAAAACTGTGATTAACAAGGTTGGTCCTCTCCTTGTTCGTAAAACTATTCCAAATTCTTTATGTCTACCCTTTTTCATCAATCTTTAATAATGTCTTAAATATAATTTGTCTTTTATTTCATGCCTTTAAACCTACGTATTCTTTAATTATTATTCTAAAAACCTTAATCCATTCACATAGCTGCCAAGTTGTACGGATTTTTCTTACCACTAAAATTTAATAGACATTTTTGTCTTATTTAAACGTTAAAAATTGCTTGAATATTGCTGATTTAATTAGCAAAAATTTTTTATTAAATTTTAGTGGCATGAAAAATCCGTACTAGTTGGCAGTTATGCATTCGTAACTTACTTCTTAAAACCACTAAATTACTTTCTTTTATTTTATTCTGAGACAATTCTTTTTCTTTCAATGTTTTCACTATTATTGTCCGATGATATTCGATATCCCATAATTCCTTCAAGCTTCCCGCCAGCATTTGATTGCGTTATAATACTGACGCCGAGAATAAAGAGTTCATATTGACGTCACAAGTTTTTCACCCTTCCCATCTAATCGTAGCCTGTCTCCTGCCCCGTTCTCCCGGCTATTTTAACGGGGTTGGTTTTTACACTTGTAATGTATTCGTTCGCGCTCTGTTTCTTTGAGTATTTATAGTGTTGCATCGCTAGGAACCCAGGATTTTTATGCTTTTCGTTTGTTTAATAAATCCTCGTCACTTGGTGGGTCGATTTTTAATGTGTAGATTCTAATACCTACATCTTAAGTTTATTATGAAGTGGATCAGCGATTATTCGAGAGCTGATGGATAAGCTACTGGAAATGTTTACGATATTTGTCTGCTAAATAAACAACGTTTAAATTTACGATGCCTCTATTAATTATTCCATGGAAAATTAGTCTGTCTTCTATTCGCCACCACGACTGCACTCCGGTTGTCTCATGATAACGGAGGGTGAGGAAAGATTTTGGTATTGATTACTATACTACATTTACTTCAATATATACGTGTGTCGCCGGAATGTTACAAAAGTCGACAGTAATATGTCACAAAAGCCGCACAGGAAGAATGTTACTTGTAATCAATTATTAATAGAGGACACTATGGTATGTGATTTATTTTCATCGATTATCACATAGAATGATTATGTGGAAGGATGCTTTTCATGATCGACGTTTACATTGTCAGTACAATTCTGACTATTGAATGTCTCTTAGTTTTTCTTCGACTCTCAACAAGAATGATTAAAAAATGTCCACGAATTCTTGAAACCTCCAAGTGGCCGTATTAGGTCTCACATTATTTTCTGACAGCACGATTTTACTTAAAAAAAAATAAATTCTAGTTCTCAGTCCAGAAGTCATCATGTTGGGAAACTACCTCTCTCTGGGTGAGAATTGTTACATTGTTTATTAATGTTTCCAGTATTTCAGTAGATTTTTGCTTTATTTACAATATTGTTATTATTATTGTTGTTGTTAGAGATGGAGTATATTTTAGTTGTTGTTATTATTTATTGAGAAAAAAAATATTTACATTGTTTATTTATTTTAAGGTTATTATATTTATTAATATGTTTATACTATTACATTTCTATATAAATGAGTTATCCCTCCTTTAAACAATTAAGATCTAGAATTGTTAAAAAATCGAGTAGCACCATGAGTGAAATTAATATTTTTCCTTTGACCCAGAGTCGGGTATGAAAATACAACCTTGGTTAATGCATTTTGAGAAATCTTGCATTACCGAGAAAAAGATGAAAATTGGAAATAAAATAATATTTCTAAATATTTGAAGGGAGAAGACTTGAATGTTTATATAAATAATTGTCTGGAGTGTACTAGATTTGAAAAAAAAAATTCTGAGTTTCTTACTGAAAAATTTATTAGTGTATATGTTCCTAGATTTTCTGAATATGCAGCTTTAAAGTTAAATGACTTAAATGAATTAGAGCAATATTTTCATAAAAAAGGTTGTAGTGGGTAGGAAGTTACAATTGTGTGAAACAATAATTGAGCAGGGACTCACAGATGGACTAAAGCCGGAATACAAGAATTTTTTTTATAGTAAGTCCTCTAAATAATACCACTGACTGGTATCGGATGGCAAAACAACTTGTAATAATTCCAACTTCTTCTGTAAATGCTGTTAGGAGTAATTCACAAAATGTTAGGCCTTTTTAGCCTCACTACAATGCACCCAGACATTAGATTCGTCAGAAAAATCCTAATTTAAATGCAAGTAATCCTCGATTTATAACTCCTAGAATGCAAAATACTCATTTCCAGCAACGATATGCCACTAGACCTTGCAGAATTTGTCTTAACAAGGGAACAATTAACGCATATCACTGGGAAAAATAATGTGTATTTAATGTTAACACTTTACCATCATATACTCCTACAAATCAACAACAATCTTCTACTAATAATATGTGACAATTGATAGTATCTGGGTAAGCAAAATAAAAAGAGATTTCTTGGTTATTGATACGGGATCCACTATTTCAATTTTACCAATTAAATTTGTAAATTTGTTACATGCTAAAGTTAGAAATATTTCTCCTATTATTATTGGCCAAGTTAAAGGGTCTATTCAAGTTAATCAATCATGTAATTTATTTATTAAAGTTGGTAAAATTAAACAGAATGTAATTTTTTTAGTATATGACACTGATCTTGAGTACGCAATACTAGGATTCCCAGCCTGTGCACTCTTTCAATTAAATATAGATTGTGTAAATTGTAAAAGAACTCCAAAGATAACTAGGATCCATTAATGTCTATCATAAATTTATTGATAAATATGCAGAAATCAGACACCCCCTCAATATGTTACTTAAGAAAAATACCATATGGGAATGGAATTCAGATTGTCAAAATTCCTTCCAAAAACTAAAAGATGCCCTAATTGCTAAACCTGTTTTGAAAATTTATGATACTAAATTACCCCTCCATATGTTTGTTGATGCTTCACGGGGGGCAGAAGGTGCAGTTCTTAAACAGCCAGATAGTAATAATTTTTTACATCCAATGCATGCTATTCAAGGGGGTTGAGAAGTTATGAAAAGAACTATTTTATTACCGAATTAGAGTGTCTTACCATAATTGACAAATTAGACAAATATTACCGCTACTTTCATCGTGTTAAATTTAGTATACACACCGATCATGCATATCTTGTATGGTTAAAAAATGTTAAACATCTAAGGTGAAGATTATTCAGATGGCCATTAAAGCTATCTATGTTTGAATATGATATTGTCTATGAAAAGGGTTCAACAAATGTCGAAGCTGACAAGTTGGCTAGAAATCCTACTACGTATTTTATTCAACCAGTGACATTCCTTTTGGATATTAGAGAAGTTATAGAGATGCAGGTAAAGGATAATGTTTGTGGAAAAAACTATGTAAATGAAAATGGTCTTATGATAGTGAAAAAGAAAGGTTTCAGAAAAATAGTAGTACCTATGTCCTTAAGAAAAAAATTCTAAATGATGCTCATGAGAAATTTGGTCACCTTGGTATACAAAAAATGTTACATTTAATATCCCCTAATTATTATTGGCCTGATGTGACTCAAGACATAACTAAATTTGTAAAGCATTGCGATATTTGTCAGAAAAACAAAAAGCTTAAACAGAAAAAAATTGGCTTATTAAAAGCTATGCCTATCACAGATTAACCTTTGGAATGTATTTCTGTTGATACTGTGGGAGGATTTAATTACTATAACTCCACCAAAAAATATTTGCATATAATAATAGACCATTCTACAAGATAATGTTTGGGCTTTCCCCTCAAAAAATGTTACTACAGGAACTTATACCAACTGTCGAAATCAAGTATTTAATATACAAAATCCCCAACAGTTGTATTGTTTCAATAAAATTCTTAATGTATAGGTTCCCCAAAAAGTACTCAGTGATAGAAATTTAGCTTTTACTTCATCTAGATTTAAATTTTTTTCGGTATCATAATATTAAGCAACGTTTAACCTCGGCAAACCACCCTCAAACGAATGCGATATACGAAAGATTAAATCAAACAATAGTTACTAGATTAAAGTGCAAAGTTAATTCTACCAATTCTAAAGTTCCTTGGACAAACCTTTTGACAGAAGTAGTTAATGAGTATAACAATACCCCTCATTCCATAACCAAATCCCCCCCCCCCCTGCTTATTTACTTTTTGACCAATTACCTAAGATTTCCCCTTCAACAAGATTATTACCCACCAGTTCAAGAAGCCCGTAAAATTGATAAAAAACGCACTGATGAATTTTATTGGCGAAGTAAAAAATATTATGATCGACATTATGTAGAACCTAAATTTGAGATAGGAGATCTTGTAATTTATGAGGAATTCCAATACCCAAATACTAGAAAGTTATCACAAGTTTTTAGTGGCCCATATCGAATTCTTAATCAATTATCTGATGTTAACTTTGAGATAGATAGGAAAATTCAAAACCGAAGTACGGAGATTGTCCATGTAGCTAAATTACGAAAATATTATTCTCCAGATCAATTAAAGTTATCCCATGAAAAACCCCAGCAAACTAATGTTAAATCCATAGCCGCGTCTTAATTTTATAATAATAAGTAATTAAATTAAATTAAATAAATACATTTATAAGTTAATAAGTAATTCTTTTCTATATAACAGTGTGTTCTTGAATAGCGACAGGAATATTACTGCTGAGATTTTTACTAAGGTAACTGTTTATGCTGGCGTAAATTAATTGAGTTATATTAATAAATTAAACTAAATTAACTAATTAACTAAAATTAACTGGATTAGAATTAAAATTAAATTGAATTTGAACCTAGGATAAAAGTTAATTACTATAGTTCAATAATCTGGATCTTTTATCAACCTTTCTTAAGTATGCTACAAGGTTTCATTTTCATTCAGTAGCTATAGACTTCTTGTTTGATTGAAAACAATATCGTTGCATAATCATGCTGAATTGATAGTGTTTTCACAACATTTCTTATTTATTTTTGTTACTTTATATTATGCCCAATATTTGAGTATATTGTCATACATCATTCTCTGTCATATGGATGAGATATCAATAAGATACTTTAAGGATTAGTTAAAGAAAATTGTTTGATACTTTTGAATATTACTGACGGTGTTGTTGAATGTAGTTGTTATTATTATTATTTATTATACTATGCATTATTTGATATTGAGAGGAAAAGGTCATAATAAACAATATTATTGATTACTGTAACAAATGAGATGCATAATACTTAGCATGGGATATTACTTGTGAGAGTATTTATGCTATGAGTTGTGATAACCCGATTAGTATGAATTTCAATTACTCATTGTAAGTTTGTCCTAGAAATTGATATTATTAGATATAATATGCTTATTATTAGTTAATTGGAAGATAATTACCGTGTAGCTAGCTAATGGACGGAACATGAGATTAAAAAAAATTCTTATGAAGTTTCAGATTTTAAGAGTTTTTGTTAGTTTATAAGAATTTCAGATTTAAATGGTTTTAATTGTTATGGGTTAGAGAGTTTATTAGTTATGAGTAATTAATTTATGAGTTAGAAATTTTAGAATTTAGAAATTTCAGATTATTAAATTTTTTCAACTTAGAGGAATTCCAAAGAGTTTTCTGAAAATCCTATGATGACTGTAATATGTAAATACCACGTGGTAAATGGTAAATAATAACATATACTAAAAAGGCACTATACATCATTAATTGGTATATGATATAGAAATAGGGCATCTCAAGCCACAAAGAGATGGTCCATCGATGTATGCTAGTCAATACACTTAAAAGATGCTGTAAATGGGTTTATTTAAATTGTAGTTAAAAAAATATCGTTATTATTATTGTTAATTTTGATATTATGAATTTTATTATTATTTATTTATTGCAATCTGTTAATTTCATTTATTGAACTGAAAGTGAACGTAGATTGGAGAAACTGAGTTGCTAATGTAAGGATAAGCAGTACCCATTATATTTACGAATCTAATTTTGAACTTATATTTTGAAGACATTTTTCGATAATATCTTTAGCACACTTATATTATAAAATGCTACGTTCAAGTCTTTACAACTGAGTTCATGAATGCTTTGCACATGAATATGAGCCATGAATGGCCATAAATTTATTATGTAAATAACAAAACTATGTTAAATAATTATTCTCAATATTTATAGTAACTTTTTATTTTACATCTTTGTAAATTGTAAACAAGATTAATATCTTGTCTTTGTAATTTAATAACAATGCCAGTAGTTCGCGTTATAATGTAAATTTAATTTAGCATTTAGATATTTTTAGAAAGTTTATTCTTTAGGGTTTACTCCAAGTGAAGCAATTTTTTATCCCAGTCCATGTAACATTTTCCTTTTATGAACTTGCAGGTCATAAGACCTAACGGTTCATCCATCTTTTGGGTAGGGGGATATGTAATAATAAAAATTCTCCCCCTTTTATCTTAGTAAAACTATTCCAAATTCTTTATGTCAACCCTTTGTTACCTATCTTTAACAATATCTTAAATATCTTTTGTCTTTTATTTCATGCTTTTAAAACTGCGTATTCTTTAATTATTATTCTAAAAACCTTAATCCATTCGTAACTTACTTCTTAAAACCACTAAATTACTTTCTTTTATTTTATTCTGAGACAATTTTTTTTTTCAATGTTCTCACTATTTTTGTTCGATGATGTTCGATATCCCATAATTCCTTGCAAGCTTCCCGCCAGCATTTGATTGCGTTATAATACTGACGCCGAGAATGAAGAGTTCATTATCGACGTCTTGCTTTCTTCACCCTTGCCATCGAATCGCATCCTGACTCCTGCCTTGTCTTCCTGGCTATTTTAAAGGGGTTGGTTTTTACACTTGTAATGTATTCGTTCGCGCTCTGTTTCTTTGATTATTTATAGTGTTGCATCGACCAGGAACCGAGAATCTTTACGCTTTTCGTTTGTTTAATGAATCCTCGTCACTTGGTGGTTCGATTTTTAATGTGTAGATTCTAATACCTTTAACATCTTAAGTTTATTATGAAGTGGATCAGCGATTATTCGAGAGCTGATAGACAAGCTACTGGAAATGTTTACGATACGTGTCTGCCAAATAAACAACGTTTAAATTTACGATGCCACTATTAATTATTCCATGGGAAATTCTTTCAATGTTTATTGAGTCTGTCTTCTATTCGCCACCACGACTGCACTCCGGTTCTCTCATGATAATGGAGGGTTGGCAAAGCTTCTGGTATTGATTATTATACTACATTTACTTCAATATATACGAGTGTCGTCGGAATGTCACAGAAGTCGACAGTAATATGTCACACACACACACACACATATATATATATATGCCAATAAACTTCTATTAAGAATTCTTAATCAAATATATATACTGACAAAAACCAATGATAATACACATTGTATAAAAAATAGCTATCAACTGGTCAATATTATGAAAAATCTTAAATGTGTAAATAATAGTATAAAGACATATGACTTCAAAAATCTTTTTAATAATATAGATTTATTAGATTTACATAATATTATAAATGTATTATATAAAAAGTATCATCATAAACTGGATTTACCATTTAATATAGATATAGCTTATTTTAAATCTTTAACAAACTTCATTATCTATAATAATTATATATTGCACGATAACACATTATATTTACAACATGTCGGTATACCACAAGGAGGTTGTACATCCAGTTTATTATCAGACTTATACTTATATCACTATGAACGTACTAATAATAATCTGCATTTATATCGTTATATTGATGACATAATTTTAATTGCCACTGATCATACTAATATTTCTCAATTTCCAGTAGATTATCCCACTAATTTAGAATTAACGGAAAACCTCTTATCTAACAATACAATTAACTTTTTAGATCTTAAAATTACAATAAAAGACAACAAAACAATTACAGATCTATATGATAAACGTAAAGAATATAAATTTAAAGTTAATGCATTTACTATTTTTAAATCTTGTTTTCATAATTCTGTATATCGTAATATAATCCTTAATCATTTATATAGAATAAAATGTTTATGTTCTTCTCATCTAATTAACAATAATATTCAAAAACTAATTTAGGATGCATTAAATCATGGATTTCCAAAAAAATTCATATATTCTTTAATATACTATTAGTGCTTAAATTATCTTAAAAAATAAATTAACACATGCGTAAACAAAATTACAAAAAATATATAAAATAAGAAAATAATTATAAAATAAATAAAAATTGTTAAATAATAATAAAAAAAATTATAGGACGGTTGGGTGGGCAGATGTTAGAGTACGGAGGAGGGTGGTATTGTCTGGATAATACGCAATGGTTAATTAAAAAAAAAATGGGGCATTTGATTTATAACAACGTTTCTAATATACATTTTATAATGGATGTTGATTCGATGCTTTTGTGTATTTTATGGTGAAGTTATATTTATATCAGTTCATTAAATTTATTCATCTTCATTAATATTTTATATAGTTAACGATGAACTTGTATTTCATTTTTATTCTACCCAGGACAATATCATATTAATTTCTAATGGTATGCCATCTTAATAGAGAATAATAAGAATAATTAGTTTATTTGATATAACTATTGCTATGACAGTATGTATTAAAATTTGGTTATTTGTTTTTTATTATTCCTTCATCCTTTTTATCTTGTTTCATTTTGAGCTTAATTAATGTTCAATGATTAATTCGTGGTATTCTGTGTAGGGTAGTCCCAAATTCATATTATTTAGCTTTTTTATGGCTAATATGAAAATAAACAACAAACTTTATATGTGAACTTCAGGCATCTGGGTATTGAAGATTCTGACTAAGTTCTACAAATATCCATTTTTCTTTTCATGTTAATTTTATTAATTTAATTTTTTTTATGTTTGATGGTAATTCTTAGTGTTTTTTAAGTGTCATATTTATATATATTTATTACATATAATTTATTTTATAAGTTTTAGCATACTGCTATATAATATTATCAACGTTATAATATTATTTAAATTCTCCGTATAGATTAATTGGGTTCGGTAGCAGAATATATTGTATGCATTATATGCTATTTATATTCTAATAACTTGATATTACATCTTGATAATACTTATACGTACATCTTGATATACATACTTACTTGATAGTATTTATAGTTAAATTTCATTATAAACATTTTTATTTATGTCTTTATGATACATAGTACAGTAAACTCTGTCTAAGGCGAAATGGATCGGGACCGAGAAAATTTTCCGTTGTAGACAATATTCCGCCTTAAACAAATTTTACTCTATGTCTACGCATTCGCAGGGACTTGAAAATCCTTCCGAGTTAGACAGATTTCCGTCTTATACAAAGTCCGCCTTACAGAAAATTTACTGTATCTTAAGAATAATAATTGTGGTTAATCTAATAACATTTATATTAATTTAATATTTTTGTGAATATTGATATATAATATGGTATAACTTATTTATTAGGATATGTGGGGTAAAGCAGATGGTAAAATTTGAAAGCACTAGCTTCAATACTGTTACCATACTACCTTTATTTAAATACAAGGAAATATTAATTACTAGTGTTATAATATACATTTCATTACAACTAAATATAATTATATAAATGGACAGTTAAATGATTAATAATTATATAATTGGCTAAAGATTGTTAAAAATAGTATGGCGCTAAACGGATTGAAATGGAGGTGGGAATGGAAGAAGGCAATGATTTCTTTATTCAATTAATAAAAATTTTTTGAAAGTCTTTTATCTTTTTTTATTCTCTTTTAACTATCTGATATTGTAAAAGAAATACATACCTTTTGTAATAAGATCAAACTACTGTTATTTTAGCATACTAGATGGCAGCACCAAAAATTTAATTTGTATTGTGTCTGTGGCTTTAGTTAGTGAAATATTCTTTAATTTTTCTTTCAACACCAGGTTCTTTCAACACCAATGCTAGTTAAAGACGATAATGTAGATTAATACATTTGGGAATTTTTTACTTTAGTTAAGTAAATTTAAAAGTGTTTATAGGTATTTTAAATACTAATATTTCAATGATTTTCTATTTATATTAATTAATTGCATTTATCAAGGTATTTAAAATGGATTAACTGCAAGCATTAGGTATTTTTATCAGAGTTAACTGCAAAACTAACCTTAAAGTTATAGCGGTAATAGATAACATGAGCAGTTGTGTATCTGGATTAAATAAAAATGGGGTTGTATTGGTAAGCTGTGTGTTTTTACTATATTTCACTGATATAAATTATTTTATAAGGTTGTATTTTTTTTGTACATTTCATGGCGTTTAATATTATTCTGTTTTCACTTTGCATCTATTCTTTTGGTCATGTAGTTGTTTGGGTGCAGGGGAAAAAAAATTCAGCTTTGAGCTTTTTTTTTCTCACAGAAAACGACTATTTTTCTTATATATTTGAAGTTTGTACTCTTGATAATATAATATTATTAACGTAATACGTTGCTTTTCAATTTTTATCGGTATCCATATTTTTCTTTTTTTTCTTCCATATTAATACTCGTAAGATATTACGAGGGACTTTACTTTGTACTTTACAGCTGGTATATACTATGTTTTTGGAATTCATGTTATGAGTGTTGGGGGGTACTGTAATTGTTATTGCCATTTCATTCATAATATCACAGTTTTTGTTGGTGGTTTGTAATGTTTATTTAATGGTTATATATATATATATATATATATATACATTTTTTTACGGTGGTCACTTGATAACTAGGCCGTGCACCACAAGGGCACTCGAAGGACGGCAATCGCAAATCGAATTGAAATCGTAATCTAGAACCATGATCGGGTGACGAGATCGCCACCTGACAAGGCTTCTCCAGAGTTCTCCATTGTAATTCATAGTGAACTTGGAGGACTTTGCCTCCACAACATATTTTACATGCACCATGCACTATTAGCATACATGGCAGATTTTTAGCTGGCGGCCATCCTCGATTCCACGACCTCTTGGCTACGAGTATGCCAACTAGGTTTTTTTTAAGCGAATATGTTTATTTATAAACAAATACTGTATTCAGAAATTCTCTTATGAATGATTAAAAAAAAACTTGATATTTTTATTTTAAATAAATTTCGCTGCTTTAAAAAAATTTATAATAGAATAATATTAATACACTCCATTATACACATAATTTGCTATTTAGATACATCATAAAATACAACTATTCGAGGCTATATCCAAGTAAATATCTGCATTTGTCCATAAAATGAAATTTCAGCTGGAAATGTGAGTACAGGTTTTCTTTATATACTGTAGTGACAGAAATAATCATTACTTTCACGGTTATTTTTCTTTTTAATGGAAAATGTATACTTGTTCTTCATTGTATGTAGTCGCGGACCCATAAGCCAATATTACTGCTTTTGGTTTAATCTCCGAGGACTTGATGACGTAGGGGAGACTAGGTAGGGTTGACCTACTTTTTACGAAATGATTTTTTATTTTTTAAACTTTGAACGTAGAATAAAGTTTTATATATCATTTTATTCGTTATGCAATCAGTTATCAAAATAAAATTGCTACATAAGTGTAATATATAATACATTTGAAACATTATTGATTTTAATCATGAGAAAAATAGTGGGTCAAGGCTATCCACACATGGGAGGGTTGACCCACTATATGGGGGACTTGACTCACTTTTATATATTGAAATATTTGTGAAGAGAAATAAAATCAGTTATTAAAAAAGCAAAAATAAATTTATGCTGCATGCTTTAATTGTTATAAAAAATATTTTTGAAAATATGATGCTTATATAAACCTGTTTAGACACAATCGCAAGTCAGAAGAGAAAAATTTTTTGTTTTAAACAGGATTTTCCTTAGCAGGTGTAATTGTACAACAGGCAAAAGAAATTTTAACATTCAAGACAATATTCCATTAGAGACAATTTCCGTTTTCATAGGGTTTCGTGTATTATTATATCCCGATTTAGGAGCCACTGTCCCTCCTCTTTTGTGTCTCATTGCTCTACTTTTTGTGACACTCGAACTGATTACCCTAGCTGTGGCATAGTTTGGCTTCATATCACTGTATTCATCCTGGTGAAATTTGTCTACATATCTTCCTTAAGTTTTTCGATCCATGCTATGTTCATTTCCAGCCGCATGAGCACTTAATTTATCATTAGCATCTTTTAAACCTTTCAGGGGTTAATTAATACTTTCAGTACTAACATGTTAAAATAAATGTCTGCACCGGAATTTACGAACAAATTTATTTGGAAATAAGAAAAAGGCTATATTTTACATACATATTAAATGCAAAAGATTTTAACAAAATTCTTGTGCCATTGTGGCGTTTGGGAATTAAAATTAAGTTGTTTCATAAACACACCACTGCCCCTGAAATGTTAAGACTGCTGCTTTCATACTTTCTAGTCCTTTGTAGTCATTTCTACTGTTTCTATTTACTTATTGTAAGTAATATTTAATGGAAAAAAGATCCTATGAGCTTTCCCATTTATTTTTCATTAAATTTTACCTTGCAGCGGATACTATAACAATTTTTCACATCTTTCTTTAATAAGTTTTAAACATTTTCTTTTCCATCAACCCATTTTACTGTAGCTTTACAGAATAAATTTACATTCTTTTTTATATATAACTATTAACCTTTCATTACGCACAGTGTATAAGAAAAATATTTCCAGAACCACTTAATTAAGGGAGCCTTGAGCATCTGGTCAATCCTACCTCACATGTACTGGGTCAAGACTCCACACATAGCCCTTTTCTAAAGAATAGCACACTGTTATGTTAAGCCTAACTTACTGTAAAATCTTTATTCTTGGAATGAAAACTCGATATTTTTGCATTACATGAAACCTATTTACTTAAATTTCTATGATATATTTTATCTGAAAAAAGCTTGCACAACATTTCTAAAAAATACATATTTTAGGATGAAAACGCCTCAAATTGAATTTTTTCATACCTATTTCAATTATCTGTATGAAACAAAGACTGTTGTTTGAGCCTTCCAGTAGTTTTGGTTGTCACCTATTGATAAAACGCTGAAGTTCTTTAAAATATGAAAAATGATGGATGGGTCAAGACTCCCATATGGTTAGAGTTCCCAACGTAGCCCCTAATCTTATTTATTCCAACTAATACCAGTGTAGTGCTGTCTGTATGGGTGTTTCGTGTATTCTCTTGAACAGACTTGGACTGCATGATAATTCTAATCACTCGATAGCTGGTACACCCTCCACAAAGAGTATCTTCCAGCCTATCAAAATTGTCTGAAGGCAAGTATACGAATAGATTCAAAGAAATATTCCGTGGAAGAACGAAGTATGTGTCTTCCCAGATTTTTTTTTATCGCTGAGGCAGTTTCAATCTCTTTTAACTGGGAGTAAGATAAACGTTCATCATATCGATTTTAAAGTCTTGTCAACTTAACTACACAAAAGGATGGACATTTTAAAACAAACGGTAAAATGGTGTGTTTTTGGTTTTCACCCTTCCATCAGTACCTGTATGTATGAAATCTTGCCTTAAGGACCACATGTATAGTAATACACTGGATGTGACGTCGAATGATTATTTCTCTACAAAATACAGTAATGTATGAAGAAATATGGAAACAGTTTCAGGAATTTGAGATTCAAAGTTAATTACTTCTTCAATACATAGTGCTCATGACTTAATGCCTTCAAATTCTTGGATGTCTTTGCGGAGTTATAAATATGCTATTCTTATGTCCTATTTTGAAGTACATAATTGGAATCCCTGTAGTTAACTTTTCAGTTTATTATTTTGCCTTACAAGTTCTTCGATTGATAAATGCTCTGGATATGAAAGGAAATTTCTATAATCACTCATAACAAAACATGAACCAAATACGCCTGTAATAGTTCTCCGCAGGATTTTTTTGCGTGGAATTTTATGTCATTGATTTCATGACCCGTAATCTTTTAATATAACTGTCTGTCATATCACTGAAACGAACAACACGTGGATTTGTAATCAATTTATACACATACAGATAGTTTAATAATTCTTTAAAAGTTTTTTCTTCAGTCTTTAAGTAAAAATTATTTTCATCATCTTGTGTCTAATGTATCCTGTATCTAATGCATGTGCTGACGACGCTAGTTTGTTAAAGGTGTACTTTTTGTAACAATGCGGATTAAATTTTACTTTCACCGCTACAGCATTTTTAGTAAATAAAGGACCGAGCATTATAATATCATGTTTTTCCAATGCGCTTTGTTCAAATAATGGCAAACTCGTACGTCTATACACTTCACAAAATTCTCATGGGTTTTGTTTCCCGGGGGGGGGGATATTGTATTTAATTTTTTATCACAAAACACGCAAAAATCAAGGTTCAAAATAGAGCTGAATGAGGATATGAATTGGCGACTGCTGCATGATCTACTTCGTGTACCTCCGACAGATTTCTCATCAAATTTCTTCTTAATATGTTCGAGATTTAATTTCATTCAGAAAACGTTTCGACATTACCAATGATTCTTTATTGCTAGGCATCCTCCTTCTTTAACAGTCTTTGTACGTCGCTCGAGTATGAGATGATGATTGCCAATCTCTGATGCTTTCAGATGGGTGTACCATGATTCCAGGGAAAAAGACTCACCATCTCTGTGTTGTCATCAGACAAATGATTTACACATTCACTGCTAGTACAGCTTTTCCTTGCAGTTTTTAATGGAAGCGGTAAATTTTAATATTCACTGTCCATTCTTGTATTTCGGCTTTAGTTTCAGTAATTATTTCCATGAAAATTTCTCCATACATCTGTTCATTTTGGTTTTCTCTATTCATCTCTAGCCTCTGGAAAGTAAGTTATATTTTCAAACACAAGTAAACGTTTAACAAATTTTTAGTTTAAATTACAGAAATTTGAGAAAAAAAACTGTGTTATCAGATTTACTGAAAAGTATGAATTTCTAAATTTCTTTTTAATATTTCCGAGAACAAAATTATTTAAAAATTTACAAATGCCTTTTACAAATATATATTGTTAAAGCGTTGAAATTAGTCTCATGATTTAGAGTTTCTTATTTTTTAGTTAATCTGGAAACACTGTTGACTTCCAATAACTACAAAAATGTAGCTTTATATAACAATACGTGGGAGATTTCTCTTTAAGATGCCAAAAAACTTATGTTGATAGCTTTTATACTTATTAATTTAATAACATGTAAAACGAAGAAACGCTTTTCGCTCCCCCTGCCTATCGGCTGTAATTTTTAAATATGGCGTCTATTAGCTACCCTGATTTTGAAAGTATAATGGGTAAATTCCATGCTGATATTATGGTGAATCAAAGATGTATAGTTTGCCTGTCCGCTGACATGAAACCACACGAGCCCATGGCTCAACGACTAACAAAACTTATGGGTAATCGTGATATGGAGCGAGAATTTCTGAATATGTCAGTGTTCAATTTTTTGTATAGCAACAAAACGGCAACCCAACAGCAAGTACCATGACCTAGCACAAAAATACTACATTAGAAGAGATAGTTTACTATTTATACGGACACAAAGAGGTACAATAAACTTCAAGGAACATCTTATAACGTTGTAAAATGCGTCTTCTTATGAGATGGAGATGGTATTTTATATTTAATTAAATGCATTGATCATGTAATTAATTAAAAATTGTATTTATATTTTATAGAAGATAACTTAACTGAGTTATGTGCCATACTGCAGCAAAAATATATAGTTTTTAAATTAACAATGAACATTCATAAAACAATTTTTATACTTTCTGCAAATTTCTCTCATTTTCCTAAATGTGCATTGAATAGCCAAATAACAAAAGTTTTTAAACAACATATAGTTCCCTCGTTCTTCAAACTATATTACATTAGTGAAAATGTAGGTAAAAATACTGAATTTACACAGAATACGCATTTTTCATAAGCATGAAAATGTACGCAAGAAGTGCAGTGCCAATTTGTAATGATAAATAATTTAATGTTTACTAATACCTCTATCGTGACAGGTTAGGTCTTAAATTCCCGTAAAAATACATTTTTATTATTATTCTTGTCCGTTTTATTTTAATGTCTTTTTTTTTTTTTAATCTCAGATATTTTAGTAGATATTATCGTTTTTCCGTCAGTTGATTTCATTAGATGAATTCCATGTAACGCAAATTATTTCATATTCTAGTTACCTATTTAACAGTTAATTCATGCTTAAATATATCTAGCTCTGTATAAAGTAAACAATCGATTTTTTGTATTTAAATTAATAATTCTGCATTATTTTTGTAAGTAAAAACAAATATTTGTTATTAAATAATTATAGGCCTGGGTCAATTTATATGTTTTATATGAGCAACCTTCATAGAATTATGAAAGTTAACTAATGGAAATTCAAATAAAGAATATAACAGGGCCGTTAATGGCTTTTTTTATGCGTTAGACTAATGCAATGATAATCATGGGGAACAACTGTTAGGTTTTGACACAAGCTTAGTAAATGATTTATGGTAGTTGTTTAAAGCAGCTGTGATGTATGAAGTATGGATATTATCATTATATTGCTGTATTTATTTATCATTTATAGTAAAGAGTATAAGAAAAATACGAAAATATTTTTTTTGTCTGAATTATTAAATAAAACTTTGGATGGCAATAATTGAAAAAATAATGAGTAAATAGTGATATTATCGTATGGGAAATTTTATATAAACGCTCTTTATTCCAGTATCCAGTCGAACATAAGTATAAAAAAATATTGCATCTGTTGTCCCAATCATAAATACACTGGTGGAAAT
>CAWVRF010000578.1:0-114000 GCA_963932465.1 Maratus speciosus | reverse complement strand
GATTTTTACTATTCAGAAGAAGTGATACCTAAAAAGTGGAATAGTTGACAGCTAAGTATATGCTTATAGATATATTTAAAATTTTTATTTTGCTAAAGAAAAAAAAATGCTTTAAATTTTGCAATTAATGTACCAAATATAAATATGCAGATTACAGGGACAGGGGGGTGGAACGGTACAGTTGTTGTACCGGTAGCGCAGAATATTAGGGCTCCGGAACTTTTTTTGTTAGAATTTAAGACCTGTACGAAGTAACTTGGTTCTTCCACAATAAAAATTATGTACAGCACCTGGAAACATGGCAGTAAAAACTTCTTGCAGATCATCCACGTAACTACTTTCCATCAGGCCTTTCATTTCAAGAGTTTCTTGGAGAGAAGGAAGAAAAGTTTTATTTGAGGGGCAGGGTTAGAAATAACGTGTGGGATATCGCAAATCCCGCACAAAAAAGGAAAATTCCGCATAATAAAAATATTTGTTTGGATGGAATCTTCCAAATTTATTTCTTGAACAGACATATGATTCGTATGCGATTTTTTTTTTTTTTAATTTCGTGAAAGCCACGATTTTTTTTTCTTCGAGAAATCCACAAAATCAATTCATCAAACAGTCGCGAATTTTGCCATTCGGTAACGAAAAAAAAAATCGCCGATATCAACAATTGGCCTTAGAAAAAAAGAAGTTTTCCATCAGTCGCGAAAAAAAAACTTGTAAATTTCGCCTAAAGACTACGGAAAGAAAATCGAAAATTTTGTCAAACTGTCGCGAACAGAAAAAAAAATTACACCCGCGAATTTGGTCAAATAGTCGCACAAAAAATCAAGAATTTCCTCAGTCAGTCGACAAAAGAAAAGATCGTTTAAAAGAATCGTGAATTTCGTCAAAAATCCCTGAAACAAATACCGAATATCATTTTCGTCAACCGGTCGTAGAAAAATTCACGAAATTTGGCAAGGGATCGTGTAAAGAAAATCGTGAATTCCACGAAACAACTGGCGGAAAAAAATGCGAATTTTGGTAACTCGTCGGGGGAAAAAAATCGCGAATCTCCTTAAACGCCCGTGGAAAAAAATCTTGAATTTTATCAAAGGTTGTGGAAACAAATGGCGATTTTCGTCCTTCGGTCACGGACACATCATCACAAATTTCGTCAAAAGAATATACAAAATATTACGAATTTCGTCAAACGATGAAGAGAAAAAAATTGCAAATTTCGTCAAATGGTCGCGAACAAAAAGACGGCAGGTGTAATTCTGGGTTTAAAAAAAAAAAAATCTGGAATTCACAGCAAATTTTCTAAAAAGTTACAGCAGAGGGAGGGAAAGGAGTGGAAATCGCCTACCGGCGCCAATTATGTGTTTTTTTCCGCAATCCTTTGACGAAATTCGTATTTCCCGCGATCCTTTGATAAAATTTGCGATCCCTTTGTGAAATTTGTATTTTTCTCGCGATTCCTAGACGAAGTTTCCGTTTTTTGCGATCCCTCGAAGAAATTCGCGTTTTTTGCGATCCCTTGAAAAAATTCGCTTTTTTGCGATCTTTTAAAGAAATTGGCGATTTTTTTTTGTGAACGTTTGTCGAAATTGATTTTTTCGGCGATCATTTGCCGAAATTCGCGATATTTTATTTTCCCGAATTTTTTAAATTTTCGGAACCGGATGCCTTAAATTTTCGGAAAATTCAGAACAGAATCAGAACTGAAAAGACACGAATTTGATCAAATATTCGCGTAAATAATCGAGAATTGAAACAAATGATTGCACAAAAAATCAAGGATTTCGTAAGTTGGTTTTGAAAAGCAAATCACGAATTTCGATAAACTATCGTGGGAAAGAATCGCGAATTTCGTCAAATGATATCTGAAACAAACAGCGAATACCATCAATCGATCACAGAAAATATATATATCGCGAATTTCGACAAGTGGTGGCGGAAAAAAAATCAATTTCGTCAATCTGTAGTAGAAAAATCTGCAAAATTTGGCAAAGGATCGCGGAAAAAATCGCAAAATCTCCTTCAACGATAGTATAAAAAGATCTTGGAAATAAATAGTTATTTTCGTCAATGGTTTAGGGGGGGGGGGGGGAATCCCGAATTTTGGAATTCGTCGTGGAAAAAATCGCGAATCTCCTCAAACAACCGTTGAAAAAGTGCGTTTGGGAAGATGACTTTGCAGGCGCTTTGAAGAAGAAGACCGAATATTTTCAGTAAAAATAGTCGCTGAATCCGAAAAAAGTCGCCTACTGCTTTCTTGAAATAGTCACTTTTTAAAAGTTTTCGCCCTAAAATAGTCGCCATAGCCGCCGGATGCTGAAAATAGTCGCTAGGTATAGCATTTTAGTAGCAAGTGGCAGCCCTGCAATTGCATGTTAAGAAAAATTGGAATTTTTTAGAAATTGTGTCGGGCCGACCAGGCCTGAATTAATTGATTTTTTTTATGGGCCGAGCTTGTTTTCACTGATTTTTTTACGAACCGGGCCTGACCATAAACTTTGAAAATATAAACGGGCCGGGCTCGGGTGGAACTTTTAATTTTCACGCCGGCCTGGAAACTGCTGTGGCCCGTGCAGACCTCTAGTGTTCCCCCCAGGGCCGTGCAAAGAGGGGGCTAAAGGAGCGGTCGCCCCAGGCGCAAAATTTATGCTGCGAACCACGGTTTTATTTGTTTATTTATTCAGTTTTTGTCCGCCGATCATTTTCAGGGGAATTTCTTTTTTCTTTCTTGTCCTTTTTTTTCCTGTCACAAAACATCATGAACTCTCTAACAAATAATTGCAATTTTCTCTTATGTTATTTAGTTGGTCTGAATTTCTAAATTAAAATTAAACATTTTAAAGTTCCAAAAAAAACGCGAAATATTTATTCATATTATAAATATTATCAGAATTTATTTATGTTTCTGCACTGATCAATTTTATTACACCCATTACAAAGAGAAAGACTTTTTTTTTATTGGGGGGTGGGGGGCGCAAAATTGAAAATTCGTTAAGGGCGCACTTCTCACGGCTTTGGTGCCCCCCCAAAATTTCTCGTCACGCTACGCCTATGGGGTGGAGAATAAAATGTGTTACACAGTTCTATGTTTTGAAATTACCTTATGGTGCATATTTTTATTTTATGCATTAAATAAAAAGTATAATAAGTGTTATAACAATAATTATAATATAATATAAGCTTTGCAGTTGAATTTGGATGAGTAGTAAATTTATTAGCAATAATATATTGTCATCTGTTTTCTAATGTTTCCAATTAATCACAAATTTCTTTAAACTCAAAATTGGGGGAGGAGAGCTCTACAATAAGAAACAAACGGTCTTTTAAAGAATATCTATATTATAAAGGACAAATGTGTCTGAGTTTAATACTGACGTCATTGTGCGAATGGCAACACTTGACAATGAAATTTCGGTTTTGCAATTTTGCTACTGCA
Organism: Maratus speciosus; assembly: GCA_963932465.1. Lineage (NCBI taxonomy): Eukaryota > Metazoa > Arthropoda > Arachnida > Araneae > Salticidae > Maratus > Maratus speciosus. The sequence goes on along the minus strand of CAWVRF010000578.1, from coordinate 110,570 downwards.
ATTTTTTTAACTTCTGAGTATTGCACATTTTCAAGTTTTACACAGACGTGTAGAGAAAAAAATACCTTGAAATGCAGTTTTTCGGAAACTCATTTTTAATTGCTTTTAAAATAATTTTCAAGCATGAAATTTTAAATTTATCTTTATTGCATGCAGGCTCTGTTACAGAATAATAATAATAACCCATTATTGCTCATAACAGTATAAATAATTCAGCATTTGTTTCCAGCTAATATTCCATAACGAAATTTAAACTTAATAAAATTAAATGAAATATAAATTTAACATCTATGCAGACGAACAAAACTCGCATTTTTTGTTGTTGTTGTAAAGTTAGGCTGCTTTTTAGTTATTAATTTTTTTATATGAAAAATCCTCAACCTCATAATTTAAATGGGTATATCTTTTAACACTTACATATTATGGCTTAGATTATAATATGTTATATTCTTGATATTTCAAATTGTATATTATATTGAAAAAAGTTAAGCTGCCTGTGGCAAGTATCAAATATTGCATTATTTTCCTTTAAAAGTAAAAAAATAAATTTCACCAGCGAAATTTATATTGTTTTTTTATGTACTTATCTATTTCAAACTATCTGCCTTATGCATATTTTAAGCTTTCGCTAAAAAAGTATTAAACATATATCTGGATATCTTAAATGTTGAACAGTAAATTTGTTGAAATTTTGGCTAGTTCTAATTTTAAAATTAAGTGGAATTTGTAATTATTTTCAACTAAGTGTAAAAGTGCCTAGGATGGAATTCAAATCCAGGACTTTACGTAAGCTAACAACACTCTTCCAGCTACGCTACCTGTGAAAAATCTGTCAAACGCATTTCATGGCAGACATAACCTGTTGGCAATGACATCTGTTCTTTTATCAAAAACATTTCGATAGCACAAACCACAGGTAAAGAAACTCCAATAAATATTGGATATCGCACCATTGTGCCATCACCCCGAGAGCCCGGGTTCGAGTCCCTGGGTAAGGCATGGATGTAATTGTGAATGTCCCATTATAGTTATATAATATATGTAATGAAAAATAAAATTTGTTGTTACTTGTTGTTGTTTCTGTATAATAAGGATCATTCGAGGCGACAGCCATTGTAGCTATAGGCCCCAAAGCATTCTCCACTTCGGTGGACTTCAAATGTCAAAATGTCAAAAAATGATCATTGTGCCAAAAGGCAATTTTTTTGGAATGCAGCTAATCTAAAAATATCTCTTTTAAAGAAACTTCTTCAAAACTCCTTCAATACATTATTCATATTTTCCATAGAAAAATTCTTTTTTGATAGGGTTAGTAAGCAATCTAAAATGATATATTAAATATAAAAAAACTTAGTTTTTTAGGATTTAAAAAAAAAGTGGTTTTCATCTACAACAGGGGAAGGTTGGATTGGTTCCCCAACAGAAGTATAGAAAGCAGAAGCATAATAAAAACTCATAAACAGCAAATGCACCAATTGTATACATATCTGATGAGTACTATGACAGGTATATTTTTTCACTGCTTGTCTCACAGATAAATCTATTAAAAATTAAGTCAGTGTTGTTTACAAATTTTATACATTCATGTAATTACTCAAAAATTTAGAAAACAATTATATAATATCAATAAAACTGTAGCGAAAAATTCTTTTTTGATAGGGTTAGTAGGCAATCTAAAATGATATATTAAATATAAAAAAAAACATAGTTTTTTCGATTTTAAATAAATAGTTTTCATCTACAACAGGGGAAGGTTTGATTCTAACAGAAATATAGAAAGCAGAAGTATAATAAAAACTCATAAACAAAAAATGCACACATATACGATGTATACATATCTGATGAGTACTATGACAGTTATATATTTTGCATATTTTTTCAATGCTTGTCTCACAAATAAATCTGTTAAAAATTAAGTGATTATTGTTTATCAGTTTTTTACATTCATGTAATTACTCGAAAATTTAGAAAAAAATTATATAATACCAATAAAACTGTAGCGAACTGATGCCACTCATTTTACCTCTATAACATAAATATTTTGTAAGATAAAAAATAAATTAATACTTCCGAGTGCAATATTTTACTTTGTATCTCAAAGTCACATTGAAGTACTCAGTCTAAACACACTTAAAATATCAATTTGTATGTCAAGATGATAACTTACAAAAAGTTTTATTATAGGTTTCCATTGGAGGCCACTTTTCCATGTTTACCTGCCTAACAAGCAATATTGAAGTAAAAGGTGAGTATAGACCATAGTTTACTGGCCGTTGGGTGTTGCATAGAATAGAGATTGAATTGATTGCAAACTTTGTAAAAAATTAGTATGATGCGGAAATAGAAATCATGTCTTTTTTAGCTTATAAATTTCTTTTTAGAAAGAAATTTTCAAACAGAAAAAAGGGCAGATAATTTTTAATAGCCATTTTTTATGTATTAGAACTGTGGGCAGTGCCCATCTGTAATTTAAGGTTATTCTTATTTTCACCGCATATATGTTAATTTATGTATAAAATTGTGCCATTTAATGAATTTATTTATTTATTTTTGACATCAGGAGGCCTGTTTCCAAAGTTACTAGAATAAATAATGAAAATTTCTCCCAGAGAATACTTTAGTGTATTAGAAGAGGCAAGCAGAGAAGCTTGAGTTGAAGGCTATTATCTTTGTTTTCAATAAAAACAAATGTAAAAAGTCTATGCATATTAAGTTTCTTCTTGAAATTAAAATTCTCACAAAATAAGAACATTTCCAACGTAATTTGAGAAGAAAGAAAGAGCTGGAAATTCACACAAAAACTATAAGAGTCGATTGTAGCAGCAAGTGCATCATACAAAACCAACTGCATCTCCAGTAGCAATAGAATTGCTTAGAAATATACTTGTGGCATCTTTGCATATTCTGAAACTTTGAAAACTCTCAACTGAAATTTTCGGAGAACGCCAGTTTAAAGGTTTTATTGCATTATTATGCAAAGACCAGCAGCCAATCAGAATATGAATCATGAATCATTCACATAGGTTTGTGTACCTATGCAAAATTAGATGATTAGCATAATAAATTAGCCTACATAATATTAACTGCTGTACAATCATATTAAATTCAACTACAAAAATTATCTTACTTGTTTAAATAAAATTTAAGAAACATATATTTACAAAATAAATCAAAGATAGAATATAATGATAATCTTACAAAATTGTTGGTGTTCACAGTTTGTGAACCCTGTAGATAAGACACATGCATGGCGACAATTTCAACAAGTAAATAAATGTAAGTTTCATAAAGAGAATTCCCAAAAATAAAATAAAAAGCAGAAATTATAAATTAAATAAGTAATTAAAATTGAATAAAATGAACAAGAAACAATTAAAAAAAAATGCCTAACAATTTTAATTTCATCAATTTGCAATGAGGTTAAATAATTCAACTTCTTTGGAAAAAGAAGATAGATATGTTCAGATTATCATAAATTAAAATAAATCTTAAAGGTGGAAAGAAGCTGTTTTCTGCAGATAAGAAAAAAAATAGGGAATGTGTGGGAAGCAATGATTACATATTATAAGCAAGAGTTAGTAAAATGTTGCTTCATTATCTGAAAGTGACTGCATATATCTTTATGCTACCTTCTAGTTGACAGCTTCAAACTTCTGTTCACAAATATAGTAACCTGGTGGCTGAAAGTTTGACAGCCTAAATTAGAGTGACTATAAAATTAATATTAGGTTGTTTAAATTTTGAATATTTACAAAATCCTGCAGCTAAAAATGTTGTTTATTGTGAATTATTGTGTACTCACCCCCTACATTGTCACATTCAGCCACAGAACACAATTGGATGGACCATGTTTCAAGTTTTAAAAATTGTTTATATTTTCTAAATTATTACAGTTAGGAAAAAAAACATTGCTTTTAATGTTTTGGTCAATATTTTATCAGACTAGCTAAAACATGAATCTCTAGATTTAATAATTTTCGAGTTAGAAAATAAAACAATACATATCCTATTCCTATGCAGTCTGCCTTATAATCGCTATAAATTATGCTCAGCATCAAAGCGTTTATTTTAAAAACTCAAGTACAATCTTTTAAAAATGTATTTGGAGTAAAACTGAAAAGAAATGCAACAGTGGTTAAATTTGATTATTATTATGATAAATTTAATTTTTATTTTCAATAACTATATACAAATAAATAGTTTTTCATATAAACTTTATCTATTTTCATAAAATTGCAAAAAAGTATTTAAAATTAAAAAGTATTAAATTTAAAAAGCATTAAAAATATATATTTTAAACTTTTGTGGTGACAAAAGTTACGAAAAAAAAAAAACCCCCCTCAGAAACTGTAAATATAGCTAAAAATTCTAAACATATGATAATAAAGTAAAAATGACACCAGATTAATTTTTAAGGAAGTGTTTTTCACAATGGGGTTTTAGCAGTAGTTTCTGGTAGTTATCATGTATTCTACTATATGGAAATGGAATAAACCCAATTTATCTTTTTAGGAAATATGATAAATTAATTATCTGGAGTTAATAAATATTTCAAACAAGCAGGAAGTGGGAATTCTGTTTTTCTTTTCAGAATTTTGTGTCACCCTCCGATAAAAGAAAAATATATATTGTAGATGGTACAAAACATAATTTTAAGACTTAAAATACACGCTTTTACACGACATTTGCATCCTGAAGAATTCCACATTTACAGTCCAGTCTTAAACAACATCTATAAAAAAGTATGCATATGACATCACTATTGCAGAATAATACATAAACCCAGCAAAAAGCAGTGTCGTAAACTCGACGAAAAAAAAAAATAGGCTATCTAATGATTCATATGTCTTCATTTGTTTATAGCATTAATATGGATACTGAAAATTAAATATAGCATATAATAGCTCTATGTTTTATCAGAAATCGTTCATTTATATATTTTTTTCAAAATTTGGTAACCTTATTACACGCAGATTAGATTACTAATAATAAAGTTGTATTCTTTTAGCTTTTTGATAGGAATTAAATAAATGTGGTGAAAATAAGTCATACAAATATTCTTTAAAATACATTTTTATACCATACAACATTCTTAGCGTAGCATGTATTTTAATTAGAAAAAAAAAATTCCAATTGTTATGAGAAAATGACAACAGAAAAATAGAGTAATATACTAACAGAAATGGAGTATTTCAGTAAGCACTATTACAGAAATGGCATTATACACTGTAAAAAAATTAATATCTCAAAAATAAATTGAGATGCAGTTTTCAAACAAATTGCATATAAAAGTACTTTTTCCCCATATATGATGTTGTAAAAATTGAAAATATGCGATGCTTAGAAATTAAAAATATTGCAGTATATTATCATTATTTAACCTTACAATGGTACACCTGCTTTGTTTCACGGGTGGATTATAATTAGCTGTAACATTCTTTTTTAGTGACGGCACTTTAACTGTTATCTGGAAGAAATAGCATCGGAGGCTAATAATTAAAACGAATTTATTAGACTAATAAAACTTTGATATAAAGTAAAACCGAAAGGAGTTATGTTACAAATGATGTTTAAAAATATAGTCTATTTGAAACTGCATCGATAGTCATTTCATCAATATATTTTTTAAAGGGAGGAAGTGATTAATTTGAGAGGGTTCCAGTGGAAGTTTGTTTAAACTAAGTACTTATTCCTTTTTCTAACAGACTAGTTGCTCGCGCAATATTTGAAATATGCCAAGTGATATTTATATGTCTAATTTTTATTAAAAGGTACTAACTAAATTTTTATTTTATTAAAAGGTAATATTTTATTTTATTAAAAGGTACTTATTACTTTTAGGAATAATTAAAAAAATTACTATTTAAAACACAGTTTGATTAAACATCACTGTTACACTGCATAAGGCAGAAATGAGACTTAAATTAATAAAACTAAATAAATAATAATTTAGAAAATATTTTGAAACTTTTATGCTCAATTAATACGCTCATTTCAGTATTCATTTGAAGTTTTCAATTTTTTAGAAACCATCTTCTTACATCTTAAAATTAACCATCATGCCAAATTCCAAGTCCTACCACCTCTCTCAACATAAAGGGCTATGTTGAAATAGGAACTGTCACCATTAATTTGCCAACATTAATTTTGAAATTGGTTTGTTATTTCCTACTATTCCACAGAAACGTAATTTAGAAAGCTTTTAAAGGCCTTTTTTAGAGCGTTTGTTGTTTCTGTGAACCCCACGTGGTAGAATCATCGGCATAAAATATAGCCTGTGTAGGATCAGAGACTGTTACCATTGATTCGCAACTATTATTTATATATTTGGTTTATATTCCCTGAAATTGCGTAGAAATCGTAATTTTGGACTTTTTTATAATGCTTTTCGCACCTCCCCTTCACTTCACCATTTTTTAATTCGAATTTATTTCCGAGAGTCCTTCGAGGGCATTTATATTTTATAAGTAACTACCATGCCATATTTAAAGTTTCTAGCCTTTTCAGTATCACAGAAATCGCAATTTAAAAAGTTTTTAGCTACTGCAACCCTCTGGTGGTAGTGGAACAGGCATAAAATATAGCTTATGTTTGAGCAGGTTCTATCACCAACAATTTATCATCATTATTTATTTAATCGGTTTGATATTTGATAAGATTACAATTTTTATGTAATTTATAACGCTTTTCGCTCACTTCATCTTTTTAAATTTGAATTTTTCTTTCGAAAGTTCTTAGAAAGCAGTTGCATCTTGTAAGTAAATACCATGCCATACTTCAAAGTGTTAGACCCTTCAGTTATGCAAAAAACGCAAATTAGAACATGTTTTGCTTTTGCAACCCTCAGATGGTAGTGACAGCATCATAAAATATAACATATGTTATAGCAGGGACTGTCACCATTGATTTGCAACCATTACTTTTGAAATAGCTTTGGAATTTCCTGAGATTGAGTAGAAATCGCAATTTAGAACGTTTTTAGAACGCTTTTCGCGCATTTTCACCCCTTTTTAAATTTCCAATTTTTTGAAAGTGTTCTTAAAGATCATTTATGTAATAAACATGTACTTTGCCTAATTTTAAGTTGCTAGCCCCTACCGATCACAAAAATCGAAATTTGGAACGTTTTTTGCTCCTGGAACGTCTAGGTGATAGTGATACTGACTTAAAATAGCGTCTATGTTAGAGCAGAGGCTGTCAGCATCAATTTTTTACCATTACTTTTGAAATCAGTTTGATTCTTCCTGAGATATTGGTGACAAATCGGCATTTAGAACGTTTATAGAAAGCTTTTCGCTCATTTTTCTCCTGCATCTCCTCTGGGGTAGTGGAAACAGATATAAAATATAGCCTATCTTGGAGCAAGATCTGTCACCATCATTTTTACACCATTATATTTGAAATCGGTTCAATATTTCCTGAGATTGCATAGAAATCGCAATTTAGAACGTTTTTTACAACGCTTTTTGCGCATTTTGACCCCCCCTTTTAAATTTCGATTTTTTTAGGAAATGTCCTTAGAGATCATTGGTATCTTATAACTAACTACCATTCTAAATTTCACGATTCAAGGCTTTTCCGTCACGCAAAAACCGCAATTTAGAACGTTTTTCTCCTGCACTCCCTTTGGGGTAATGGCACCGACATAAAACATAGCCTATATTGGAGCAAGTGTTTTCACCATCATTTTGACGCCATTATTTTTTAAATCGGTTTGGTATTTCCTGAGATTGTGCAGAAATCACCATTTAGAACGCTTTTCGCGCATTTTCAAGCCTTTTAAATTTCGAATTGTTTAAGAACTGTTCTTAGACATCATTTATATCTTATAAGTAACTAATATTCCAAATTTCATATTTCTAGGCCCTTCCGTAACGCAAAAATCGCATTTTTAGAACGTTTTTTGCTCCTGCACCCCCTTTGGGGTAGTGGCACCGACATAAATATAGCCTATGTTCTAAGTTGGACTAACACCATCATTTTGATACCATTACTTTTGAAATCGGTTTGGTATTTCCTGAGATTATGTAGAAACTACCATTTAGAACGTTTTTTAGAACGCTTTTCGTGCATTTTCACCCCTTTTAAATTTCGAATTGTTTAAGAACTGTTCTTAGACATCATTTATATCTTATAAGTAACTAATATTCTAAATTTCATATTTCTAGGCCCTTCCGTAACGCAAAAATCGCATTTTTAGAACGTTTTTTGCTCCTGCACCCCCTTTGGGGTAGTGGCACCGACATAAGATATAGCCTATATTCTAAGTTGTACTAACACCATCATTTTGATACCATTACTTTTGGAATCGGTTCGGTAGTTCCTGAGCTTACCTCCTACAAATAAACAATTTTTTCCTCATTATAATAGGAGTATAGATAGATGATGATATTAAATATTTAATACTTATGAAAAAAATGTATTATATATATAGTTGAGCACGTTTATAGCAAGCCCGCACTTAATGAGATTCCGGATTTAGCGATGAAATTGGAGTCTTTTGTTTTAGTATAATGTTTATAAATGTATTAAATATACGCTTTCAGCAAGCAAATTTTTCTACTTCCGTTGGATTTAACACGTTGAATGCCACGGTGACAGACACTGGAGCTGAAAATTTTACAATGTTTTAAGCAATTTTTAAGAAAGTATAATCTTGTAATAAATAAAAGGTAAGTAAATTTTAGATAAATTTTCAGTAATTACTTAAAACAATATATATATATTTAGCTTTATATCATATTTTAGACCGTCAGTCATCGTGAATGAAACGTTCTAAAGGGAAACTTCAGTGTCAGTCACCGGTGACTGACGCGGCGTTTAACGTGTTAATGAAAGAAATAATTATGGAAGTATGAAATAATTACTGAAATCATGATTAAAAAAAGAAAGAAAGAAATACACATAGAATTCCTCCATTCCTCTCGAAAAAAAAAACATCCTTTAAAGTTATCCAACAACAAGTGCAACCATGAGATGCAAGTTCTTGGAAGAAAGCAATGTGAATTGGATTCCAGTCCTATTATTTCTATTTTAGGAAGGATACGGGAGAGAATGAAAGCATCGTAATTGATAAGGAATGAAATTCAACGCACTCGGTACTTTACCACCATTAAACAGGGCAGACACAGTAGGGGAGGGGGGGTTGGAATGGCGCCAAATGATGTCCCTCGCCTTAATTGCTTAATCCAATGCAAAGCATGTGTAATTACCGCCTTCAGAACTTCTACTTGTAGGAAAAACTTATACTTTTATGAAACCTTTTCTTGAGAGCATGTTTTTCTATTCTGTTGTTTAAAATTTTGAAAAGAAAAATTTTATCTATAAGAGAAAAAAGTCGAAATTATAAAACTCTTAGACAAGGGTGAAAAAAATGTTTCAATATGTAAGCACATGGTCTTTCTTCTTCAACTTTGTCCACTCCTTTGAAAAACAAGGAGTCCTTAATGAAATCCTATGAAGCAAATGTGACTGATTGCAAACGGTTGAATAAGTGTGATAAAAAGGACTTGGGTGAAGCTCTGTTAAAATGGTTTGCTCAACAACGGAATTCTTGTTTGCCTATAACTGGGCCTGTCATTAAAATACAAGCTGAAAAATTTGCAGCTCAGCTAGACTACATGGATTTTCCATGCTGTAATGGATCGCTACATCGTTTCAAGCAACGTCACAATATTTGTGCTGAAAAAATAATCGGCGAAGCCTCCAGTGTGAAAGACTGGTTTAACTGTACATGGAAAGATGTACGGGAAAATTATGCTGAAGATAACATCTACAATGCCGATGAGACGGGCATCTTTTACAACCCAACCCCTTATCAAACGATGAAATTTAAAGGTGAAAAATGTGTGGACGTTAAGTTGACGAAAAATCACTTAACTGTGTTAATGTGTTGCAACATGTCAGACACAGACAAAAAAAAACTTTTTATCGTCGGTAAATCTGCAAAACCAAAATATTTTAACACGTTGAGTGCCACGGTGACTGACACAAAAGCTGAAAAATTTACAATGTTTTAAGTAATTTTTAGGAAAGTATAATCCTGTAATAAATAAAAGGTAAGTAAATTTTAAATAAATTTTTAGTAATTACTTGAAACAATATATATATATTTAGTTTTATATCATATTTTAGACCGTCAGTCGTCGGTGAATGACTCGTTCTAAACGGAAAGTTCAGTGTCAGTCACCGGTGACTGACGTGGCGCTTAACGTATTAAAGGGGTAAAAAGCCTACCAGTGATTTGCAGATCAAACAAAAAATCCTGAATGACGTCGGGATTATTCTTATCCTGTTTGCATCAGTGGGATAAGGTGCTTGAAAAACAGAAAAAAAGGATTGCTCTTATCATTGATAATGTCCTGCTCACCTGCAGGTCTGCAATTTAAAAAGCATAAAGCTAGTTTTTTTTATCGCATAACTTAATCTCAGTGCTACAGCCACCTGACCTGTGTGTTATTAGCTGCTTCAAATGCTATTATAGAAAGCAATTAATTCTCATGATGTTATAGAGAAATAAAAAAGATCAGGATCTTAAATTTTCTATTCTGGGCACTATACACCTGATGACAGATGCATGGGGAAGTGTGACTCAATAGGGTATCCAAAGCTGTTACAGGAAAGCAGGATGGATTGACATAAGTGAAGGTAGATTTGAAGATGAAGGTGACTTACCACTCTCAATCTGGTTACAACAAAATAACAGTGAGCAGTTTAAGATGTTTTAAACATCAATGAATTTAATAATGTTGATGACGATGTCTTAACGTCCGGAATACTTTCCACTGAGGATATTATCGGGGAAGAGGTAAAGGCTCAGGAACAGGAAAAGGCAACTGATAGTAAATCGGAAGAAGAAACTGTATTCAAAAAGCTAACACGTGATAGTACTGCAGAGTCATTACAAAATCTTGAACAGTTTTTTGAATCAATGAAAAATACTGATGAGGCAACATTAAATGCATTAAGTGTTTTACGACGAAAATTAAAGGAAGTGAAATTTTGTAAAGTCAAACAATCCACTTTGGATGAATATTTTTCGACGTCTATATAAAGATTATCAAACCTCAGATGACGTAAGTTGATTTTTTTATGTACATACTAGTTAATAACTTAGATTCGGATTTAGCGAGTGATCAGATTTAATGAGCATCTTTCTGTGTACCGAGTTCCTCTTGAAATGTGGGTCCTACTGTATCTATCTATATGTACATATATAAAGTTAGGACATGAAAATATTTTATAAAATTTGTTTCATTTATGTATGTAAATGTTTTAAAAATCTTAATCAAAACTTGAAATTCTGGGTTGAATGGTGGAATGCCCAAATTTTTGGAATCCTATTCCAGAGAGTTTTACTGGTGAGAGTCTCCCGTCCAAGAAATTTTAGTGATTTTCGAGGGAAAAGACTAAATTAATGAAAGAATGCAGTGAGCACCGTGAAATTAGGACAGTGGAAGCTACGAAATTAAACTATGAAAATCACATACTATTACAAAGTTTACAATTTTATGAATTTTTGACATAAATTCTTTCATTGATGCTTTACCTGTTTTCCAAGTATTAATGCTTATAGTTCATTTAAACATGTTAAACCAAATGCAGGCTTGAAGAAAATTTTCATTATTCTCTGAACAGTTCTACACCATAAAAATGTTGATAGGGAAACTGTCATAGATGATAATGAATTTCGAGCCTCGTAAATAATGGATTTGTTTAAAATTTAAGAACATCCATGGTGCATTGTGTATGCTGCTTTGTGAAAAGCATTTCTAAATTTGAAAATAATCATGTCTTTAATACCCGCATCTTATTTAGCCCCTACTAATAAAGCTTCAGTCTTTACATTTGGAATTTTCAAATATTTTTCATTGTCTTTCATTATCATTACTTAAAAGCCAGCACTAGTGCAGAATATGTTGCCAGATTCTTCAAATGTTACATAAGATATTGCTAAGCACGTGTGTATGAGCAGCCATAATTACTCAATAACTCCGAACAACATAAATTATTTTCATTATTTTGACTTTACTTGTTTTTGTTTCGAATTTATAATTCAACAAATTGTCAACCACATTTATTGTAGTATTTCATTTTATTATTCATAATGAAATTATTGTTTCTCAACCTTTATTTCCTTAATAATACTGGTTGACTTCACAATTATCAAGTATAAAATTTAAAGATGATATCTGTGATTTAAAATGTGTTCGTTTAAAGAAGACTCGGCTGATTTTCTTTTTCTGCTAAAAACCATCCATGTTCTTAAAGTTTAATATGTGAACAAATAGTTTCTACAAATATTTCTATTTTTATTTCGTGCTTGTTTAAATTATTGAAATTTTTGAAAAATGACAATATGTATTTAATTTTGCAGATAAAAAAATATAATTTTTTTTCAACAGACCACCTTTAGGTGGTGAACTGACTTACTTAATTTTAAAGTATTTAAAGCATTTTCTTAAAGAATTTTAACAAATTATCTTTTTATGCAGATATTATCTATTCCACGTTCTATGAAAATAAATATTTTCCCCCAATGATAATATCAGCGGCCCAGATTTACTCTGAAGCAACAGGAAAAACTGTTCCAAAGGATTTTCAAAAAGTGGTAATCTAAAAAAAACACTTGCTCATCCATAGAATGGAAAAAAAAATTGTTCGTGAAAGATGTTCAAAGGGATTTTCACAAAGTGATCATCAGAAGCGACATTTACACATCCATACAAAAGAAAAACCTTTTGTTTGTGAAATATGTTCTAAAGGATTTTCACAAAGTTGTACTCTGAAAGCACACTTGCGTATCCATACAAATGAAAAACCTTTTGTTTGTGAAATATGTGCCAGAGGGTTTTCAGAATGTAGTAATCTGAAAAAACACTTGCGCACACATACAAAAGAAAAACCTTTTGTTTGTGAAATATGTTCCAAAGGATTTTCACAAAAGAGTAATCTAAATGTACATATGCGCACCCATGCAAAGGAAAAAACTTTTATTTGTGAAAGATGTTCAAAGGGATTTTCACAAAGTAGTCATCTAAAGCGACATTTGTACAACCATACAAGTGAAAAACGTTTTGTTTGTGAAATATGTTCCAAAGTATTTTCACGAAGTGGTGTTCTAAAAGTACACTTGCGTGTCCATACAAAGGAAAAACCTTTTGTTTGTGAAATATGCTTCAAAGGATTTTCAAACAGAGGTGTCCTGAAAGTACATTTGCGCACCCATACACAGGAAAGACCTTTTGTTTGTACAATATGTTTCAAAAGATTTTCAAATAGTGGTCATCTAAAAGTACATTTGCGCACCCATACAGAAGAAAAACCTTATGTTTGTGAAATATGTTCCAAAGGATTTTCAGAAAGTGGTAATTTGAAAAAACACTTGCGCACTCATACAAAGGAGAAACCTTTTGTTTGTGAAGTATGTTCCAAACGATTTTCGGAAAGTGGTAATCTAAAGCAACATTTGCGTATCCATACAAAGGAAAAACCTGTTGTTTCTTGAATATGTCTTAAAAGTCAATCAAGTAAAGTCCATCTCAAATTACACTTGCACAGCCATACAAAAATAGAACCTTTTGTTTGTGAAATATGTTCCAAAGCATTTTCACGAAGTGAAAGGACACTTGTACACTCATTCAAAGGACAAACCTCGTTCTGAAATATGCTCCAAAGAATTTTCACTTAGTGTTAATCATTCAATGAAAAAATTAATTGTTTGTGAAATGTTTCGAAAAGGATTTTTAGGAAGTAGTGATTCGAAATAACACTTGCATATTCATACAATGGAAAAACCTTTTATTTCTGAAATGTTTCAAAGGGTTTTCACAAAGTGGTACTCTGAAAGTACATTGTGCACCAATACAAAGGAAAAATCTTTTGTTTGTGAAATGTGTTCAAAGGAGTTATTGAGGTACCATCTGAAATGACACTTGCATGTGCATAAAGGAAAAACTTCTGTTTGTGAAGTATTAATCAAAATTTTTTTCATACAGTACTCATCTAAAAAAAACAAAAAACAGTTGTATACCCATAAAAAGTTCTTTGGCTTGTAAAATGTGTTCTAAATGTTTTTCAGTAAGTGCAGTTTAAGAAAACATTATATTTTCCATACAAATCGAAAGTCTTTTTTCTTATGATCTATGCTGTAATGACTTTTTACAAAGTGGCCATTTAAAATGCATCTGTATGTGCACACAAATGCAAAGTCGAATTTTTGTGAAGTATGTTCTAGAGCAGAGGTTCCCAAAGTGTGCTCCGCGGAACACTTGGGGCTCCGCGTGAACTTTCCAGGGGTTCCGCCGCGCTTTACTGAAGTACCGAAAATTTGACGAAACCAAGACAAGGAAAGTATTTTTCTTTTAACGCGGCCAGATTTTCTTGTTACAATAATATTTCTACATACATAACTATCTACATCTACTTGAACTCTTTTAATATAGTAAATTTTATTTTTTCTAAAAATTTCCGGTGCCAAAATTAATTTAAACTTGCACTCTATTTTTATGTTTTCCGATCCAAAAATGCGATAAATGAGACACCAACATAAATTTAATGGAAGAAAGCGAGAAATTGTATTCTGAAGGATAATTTGGATATTTGAATTTCTCAACTCATATCAGTGTTACTTGAGGTAAAGTGTTATCCAGGAACTTCACGTTTCATACTCAATTACGTCATCATTTGAAAGAAACCACTCTGATTTAAAAGATAAATCGCCTGATATTTTTTTCAACATGAAGTGCAAAGTAATGTATGCATGCCTCAAAAGAAACTATCACAACAATTGTTAAGGCTGTTCTCAAATCGAAAAGGGCAAATTTATGACATAAGTTTTAATTAACTTTTTTTCGGAGATGCATGAAACTAACAGGTGTTTTTGCTCAAAAACTGTGTAACACAACTGTGTTTTCCGTTTTTTGGAAACGCAATAGGTCTTTTAGAAAATATTGTCAAACTGGGCGTTTTGAACAGAATTTCCGCACGAAAGAATAACCACTCAAGGAAAACCAAAAACGTCTTTGTCACGTGAACAAAATAGCTTATAACTCAATAGGTAATTTATTTATCAAAAAAAAAATGGAAAACACAGTTCTATTCCTAATTGCCTCCGTAGTTAGGCTTTCCAATTTTATATCTTTCCGCTAAAAAATGAATTTGGAAATGTGTCAAAACATTTTGCGCTTGTACCACTGCTGCGCTTTAACCACTGCTGGTCATCGCACGTGACCCCGAAAGAGCCGCCACGGAATCCACGAAGGACCCCGCTTTAACCCGATCTCACCCAAAATAAATGAGTTCGGGCGCTTTAATAGAACACCGATCAATATAACTCTAAAGAGGGTTCGGATAAAGTTCGATCCAAGGCAGGGAGACTCGCATTATCGACTCCTAATCGGGGGACCTCACAGGAGGAACCTGTGCTCAACACATATGAACATGAACACACTGATGATGTGAAAGCAATGATGGGTCACAATGCTGGAACCGTTGCAAAAATTAAAGAGATGGCAAAGCACTGTATCACCATCTATTGTTCTCTTTATAGATACACGTGTCTTCTGAATACAATGATACAATGTGTCTTCTGAACTTATGATAAGATTGAATGCGTCATTAAAATAATAAACTATATGAAATCACGAATTCTTAAAAGCAAACTTTTTAAACTTATGTGTGAAGGTATTGGAAGGCAACATCCGCCCCTCCTACTACATGCCGAATTAAGATTATCATGTCGAGGAAGGGCGTTTACAGAATTGTTGGAAATGCAGAGATGATATTGGAATAACCATAACTCTAAACTGGTAAAACTTTTAAGTAATGAAGATTATGAATGCTAATTTCATATTTAGCCAATATGTGTAGCAAAATGAAATGAATGTATTTATCATTGCAATGAAAATCTGTCACAATTTCCGATGCATTTACCAAACGTGACTTCTTTTAAGATGAAACGTATATTTGTCGGATTCTGAAGGAAACGATAGTATCGATTACGTCACTTTTGTTAAAAAAGAATGCAAACAACACCAGATTATTAAAAAGAATACAATTAAATATTCAGGGCATCCCAGTTCTTTGAAAAACTCGTTTATAAAACATTTTTGAACAGCTGAATATTATATCGCTGAATAACAGCGATATATTATAATTATAACAGCTGAATATTATATAATTATAACAGCTGAATATTATATAATATATAAATCGGATGACTTTAAATGTATATTGAATGTGTTCAGCATTATCAAAAAAACACCCATCTTAAACTCTTTGAAATACGAGGTTCTCGTTCATTTGGCATCTTATAGAAAATTAAAACTGAATCAACAACCGGTTACTTAGTGGTACCAAATGAAAATATTTTGAATTAAAAATTATTCGTAAAATAAATAAAATATAAACCAAGCAGAAAATAAGTTAAATTTAACATTAAATAATTTTAAATAAAAATTCTAGTCCGAATTATTTTTATAAAACTTGCATAAAATTCCTGGTATATTTAGTGTTAATGATCTTACTTTAAAACGAAAACTATCAGATTTTTTATTGTATTTGTCAGATGAATTTAAAACTTTGTATAAGAAAGCAGAATTAATTTTGCTTCCTTTCTCCACGGCATAGGACTGAAGAAAAAATTTCGACTAACGAAGCCACCAAAACGAAATACAGAAGTCTTTTAAATGCAGAACCAAACATTCGCCTAGAATTAGTATTAATTGGACCCGAATTCAGATATTTGTGCAAAACAGCCAAATCACATTAAACTTTTATGCGTTTTTGTTCTTCACTCTAATAATGTAAAATTTATTGTGTAAATGTTACGATTTCTTGAGTTTTGGAGGTTTTTTAAGTATGTAATCTTTCGACAATTCCATTTATATTGATGGTAATTGAAAATAAATTCAGTATCACGGTAAAAGTTTCAAAATATAATTTTATTTCTGGGATTTTTTCTGGGCCAATGGTTTAGATTACTATCCATTCCTTTTTCCTCTGCTCGGTAGCAATGCACCTAAAAAACATTAACTTGTAACATAGGATACGGTAGACTTCAGGGGCTCCGTCATAGAAGTTCATTCTAAAAAGGGCTCAGCGCGTCAAAAAGTTTGGGAACCACTGTTCTAGAGCATTGTTTCCTTCCGTTTTAATTCACAGAGTCCTTTTTAGAAGGAATTTCTAGGACGGAAACCCTTAATCCTCAATCTATGTTACAATATAATGTTTATTAGATGCATTGCTTCGAAAAAATGCATTTTTCCATAAGAATTGCGCATTTTTTTTAAGAATAAAGTTATATTTTTAAACTTTTTCATAATACTCATTTTTTTTCAATAACCATTAATAGAGTTAAATTTATAGCCGGTGATAAATTTATAGGGATTTGAAATTTTATATACATTTTCAGACAAAATATTCAGGAGCACAGCCAATTCATTCCTCCGCTTCCTTAAACAAAGTAAAATAAATACATCTGGAATGCATTTACTTCAATAAAGCCCGTAGCTCGTGACCACTTTAAGAGATAGATAAGTGATTTTAACCAGGGAATTTGTCCAAAACAAATTTATAATTTAAAAATTACTTACATTTTTTTCATAATATCAACTCCAAACTACTGCCATGATCATTTAGGAGCTTCGAGATACTTTTACAGCTTTTTCAAGCTTAGTAAGCCTTCGATAAGGTGACCAAGCAAAACCTTTTGTGCCCCCCCCCCCCTCCCTCTATCAACCAGCCACTTGGAACCACTGTTACAGAATTCTCTGAAGCGAATTTAACAATTAAAAATCTAGGGAAATAAAAGAAAATGAAAATCAATAATATATTTCAATTTTCATTTCATGCACAAACACAGAAAGAAAGGTTTTTGATTTAGTGCCTGTTTTGATATGTATCAGACATAACAAATTAGAACCAAACATATTGCGCTTAACGTGAAAAAAATATTCTAAATGTCTCCCTCCTCCTTACTTACGTAACAAAATTGAAAACAGACGATTGATCTTTTGACTCACAAACAAAACTACAGCATAATTACAAGGTAAATATAAGCTTCTCTGCTTTTTCATTCCCTAACTTGTTGTACAGTTTAAATTGAACAAAACCAAAATCAGAAAAGATTTTAATGAAGCTGTAAATAACTTCTCAATTAGAAAGTTTATCTTTTAACAGCTGTTCCAAGTTAATATTATCCACACATAATTATTGCTTCTATATTTAAAAATTCAGCATCAAACGTAAAGCTCGGGGTGGGGGGTGATCTGTTATATAGATATGTAAAATGTTTCAAGTTGTAAAAGAAAAACTGGATTTTTTTCTGCTACGTGTTCTCTTTCCATGAATATATTTCAAAAAAGAAAAAGTTGGTTTTAAAAGTAAAGTCTTTCAGTCTCAGAACTTTGAGAGTGGCTTTAATTTAACACCATCGTTTTTAATGTAGCATGTCTCTGTTGTTGTGATTTTTAGATTGCATTTGTTCAATTACTAGTAGACATAATTAAAAAAAGGACAAAAAAAATCGTATGAGTTTCAAGCAATATCATTGCAATATGACAAGAAATTTAAACTAATATACATCCTATCTACATAGCATTGTTTTTAAGTATGATGCAATTTTTAAGAAACAAATTATTCTAGTTCTGGCATTAAAAATATTATAATTTTCAGATCTTCCATTAAATTTTTTTAAAACTTTACAATAATAATTTTTTTCACCTTACAATTATAATTTATTTCCATGACTTTATCCCAATATTATTTACATGATTTTTTTCACATGATACTGTTTCTGTAAAATTGGATATGTATATGGTTTTAAGAAGTACAGGATGGTCCAAAATTATTGAACGCATTTTATGTTTTGAAGAAAAAAATGAGGTTCAAACAGGTTTATTGTTTTCGTTGAAAGACAATTTAAAACAGTTTTACACAACACTTTAAAGATTAAAAAAGTTTCACATAAGCCGGTAGACAACAAGACAACAGTGCACGGGAATAATTTACTGATTGCACCAGTCTGTAAATCATAGATGTAAGAAGTCCATCCAAACCAAAACTGAAATCTTTTCTTTTTGAGTATTGGAAAAAGAAAATAGGCTAGAAATTTTATGTCTTGAATTGTGACTAAAAATTGATCTTTTACAATAAAAGAAAGTGATTAAATTTTTTACAGTAAAATAACTGTAATTTAAGCACATAACGTAGAATTTACTATCAGTTAAAACTTTCCCCAAGACTGAAAGTCTTGCACCCCTGTTGCAAATGGCTACTATACAGAAAAAGAAGTGATCGTCTTGTAGTTCCATAAGAGCAAATTCATTGTAACTGTTAAGACATTTTCATTTAGAATACCCCTTAACAGGGAAAGTGTTCTTATCTGACTTTCTTTAGGTTCCTGTCACTCTATGACATCAGTTTAGATCATTTTTACTTTCTTACGTTTATACTTTCATTCATTTAACTATTGCAAATTTAATTTCATTTATTAGTAATCTTTATTTATATTCTCTAAAGTGTATTACAATAGATTCATTATTACATTAATCCAAACAGTATTTCTTTACTATTCAGTACATCTCATTTTTCTAAGTTATGTCCGAACCAAATTAGAACAGAAATGTCAGCAATTCCTCTCCCAAAAAAGAAGGCTTCGAAGCCACGCGGCATGTGGTGGAGGATCGATAGATGGCGTTGCCTGTTTGTTGTAAGGTACGTTCCGTCACAGCTCATCATCAATAAGAGTTTACCGGAAAATATCTGAAGATGGCATAATTACGTTTGAGGAGATCCTCCAAGAAAAAAAAAACAAGTTTTTCCAGAATTTTTTTCCCGAGCATTCCCAAACTAAAGATATTTTTAAACTTTGTACTTTACTGTCAAACACTGCAATGTGTTATGCATATCGATATATTAGAATTAGTTTTGAAACTGTTTACAAACTACAAAAGCAGAATCATGGCTAATGTTGAGCAAAATATCTTATTTGAATGCAATTTTCGAGAAAAAGTATGAGAATTAAGCAAACATTCTTTATTATAAGACACTTACCTCTTAACAACAGGGTTGGCTTGATTTTGCAAGCACAGCTCAGAAAAGGAAAGTACAGGGCTTCTTTTAAACCCATTATTTAATAAAACTGCACTTATCCAATTAAAAGTAATTTTTTTATTTAAACCAAACATATAATATGCAAATTAAAATATACAAATTATATAATAGGCATAGTTTACAGAATTACTGATGGAGTACAAATTTCTACTCAGAACAAAAACTTGAAAAATAATTCATTAAAAACACAATTAAAAATTAAAAACAAAAATCATGATTGTTTGACAATAATTGAATAAAACTGAAGATTCAATATTCTAAACAAAATATACCGTAAAATCCAGATTGTAAGCCCCCTTTTTTCATAAACAAAAGAAGTTAAATTTGGGAAAGGGGGATTGTAATACATATTTTGAAAAGATCATTAAAATCCCCTTTTTACCATTAATTTAGAAGTAAATAAGTCAAATTCAAATAGAAGAATCTTGTGTATTTTGGAAAATTTCCGATCTGTGAAAAAAGAAATATTATTATAAGACACACCACCTTTCTTTAAAATCTCCAAAAAAAAAAAAAAAAAAAAAAAACCCTAAAAAAAAGTAACTAAAACTATATTAACAGCAAATTCTGAGAATGCGTTTCAAAAAAATTGATTTCAAAATGATAACTTCTAAATTAAACGTAAAAAAATAAAGTTTTTTAATATTATATAATTGTTTCATTAAATTGAAAGTACTGGAAAGCACTGCATAAACAAAAAGCATTTTGATCACGTGGAACACTTTCTAAGATATTTACGATTTCGTAAACATTTTTTAAGAAATAAAAGCCCTATAAGTAAAATATAATATTTTCATTTATGTACAAAAAAGTATTAAAGACAATATAAATAAAATACTTACATATTTCCAAATAAACTGCATAAGATCACTAGTAAAACAAAAAGTAAAAAACACAAGCAATGATGGTTGACCTGACGCAAAAGTTTACCGTATTTTCGGGTGTATAGCCCGCATCCAGTGTATAGCCCGCACCCCTAAATCGAGCAGTACCATAAAAAAGTTCGTGTATAAGCCGCGGAGCTGCATCGTTGTATAGCCCGCGGGCTATACACCATCTACGAATGTATATTTCGACCAGGGTTTACGACGCATGTGAAATTTCCGCGGTAATCGCGAATGGCGTGCTAAACAGAAACACATTAATAAGAAGAATTAAGAAATCATAAAAATGAAATTATTAATTAGAAATAAATAATTTAAATGCAAAATTCGAAATTATTAATATAATTTAAATAATATAAATACGAAAAAATACACTAAAATTGCGTGAAATTTGCAGCTTAAATTCCGGCATATGGCGCGCATTATTACCTTGGTATATCGCGAATGATTTTGCAACAAAAAATTAATTAAACTGAAATTTTAAAAACCACAACCACCAAAATTACAGGGCTCCCACTAGATCCGTTTTTTTGCTTCAAGTCCGTATTGGTCCGTTTTTTCATTGTTAGGTCCGTAAAGTCCGTTTTTTGACACTTTTAACCGACTTTTATTTAAAATTTTCCGATGTTTGGCATTTAGCAGAGCATCGCGGAAAAATCGCGCTTTTCGCAAATATATTCCAAAAAATACCATTAAATTTCGTTAATCGATCACGAAAAGAATCGCCCATTTTGTCAAAGGATTGCGAAAATGCGCAAATTTTTTTTAAAAGATCGTGAATTTCGTTAAAAGATCGAAAAAAAAACGCGGTCAAAAGATAGAAAAAAAAAGCGGTCAAAAGATCGCAAAAAAGACTAATTTCCTCAAAAGATTGCAAAAAAAACGCAAGTTTTGTCAAAGAATAGCCAAAAACGCGTTTTTCGTCAAAAGGTCGCAAATTACAACAAAGGATCGCGAAAAACACGCAAATTTCGGCAAAGGATCGCGAAAAACACGCAAATTTCGGCAAAGGATCGCGAAACAAACGAGAATTTTGTAAAAAAGATCGCGCGATCTTTTGTAAAAAGATAGCGTTTTTTGGAAAAAAAATGCTAATTTCATCAAAAGATCTCTCAATAAAACGCAAGTTTTGTCAAAGAATCGCGGAAAACACGATTTTCGTCAAAAGGTGGCAAAAAACACGCGAATTTCGGCAAAAGGTCTCTCAATAAAACGCAAATTTCGCCAAAAAATCGAAAAAACACGCGAATTTCGTCAAAGGATCGCGAAAAAACGTGAATTTAGTCAAAAGATTGCGAGAAGAACGCGAATTTCATCAAAATATCGCGAAAAAAAAACGGTCAAAAGATTGCGGAAAAAACAGTAATTTCGTCAAAAAATCGAAAAAAAAACTAATTTCGTCAAAAGATAGTGAAAAACATATAAATTTCATCAAAAGATCCCGAAAAACACGCAAATTCCTTTAAATAGTCGTGGAAAAATTCGTGAAATTTAATCTGTCTTAGAAGGTTTTTAACCTCTACCAATAACAATGGCTTTAAGATAATGAATTTCAGAATTTGAATCGGAGCAAGCGTTTTCTTTATAACAAATTATACTTTGAACATTTATTAATTAGTGACAATTGAAGGAAAGGAGGGTTTCCTTGTTTATTTTATTTTACGATTTGCGAAAATAGTTTCCTTTTGATCTCTTTTTTTACAAAATATGTGCTCCCTTTTGGTCCCCTTTTTTACTACACAAGTTGAGTGGCAGCTCTGGAAATATGAAATTATTAATTTGATAGAAATAATATAAGTACGATATTCAAAATTAATAATTCATTATAAATAATATTTAAAAGAAAAAATCCCGTTAAAATTGAGTAAACTTTTCTATACACTAAAGAGCGTCATGAGAACGATTGGGCGTTAGCAATCTCAACTTTAAGTATCTTAGCGTGCTCGAACGACATTAAAATGACGACGTGCTAAAATGGCATTTATTTTCACAGTGCCATATATTAAAATTATTTACAAATAGATAATAAACGTATTATTTTTAATATTTAGCGCTATGTACAAATAAAATAACGTTATCACATCCCTTTTCGTAAATTGAATAAGATATAAAAATTCTCATTTTAATCATTTCTAAAAGAATCTGTAGATCGGGAATGCAGATGTTTTGGATTTTTTTAAGAGGGGGGGGGGGGGTATTAAAAAGAAACCTCGCACAATAATTCATCGAGAATTTTAAACTCATTTTTAAACGGAAAAGCATGGAATCTGCCAGCATATCTATCAAAGTGATTTGAAATCGAATGCGTTTTTCCATTTTCGATAAATGTATTATATCTTAAGTTATAAGCGATTGCTATTTGATGATGACCTTTCCCGAGCTGTCTCATCTGGAAATTCAGTTAAAAAATCAACTTTCAGCATTTTCTAAATGTTTTTTCCATTATCAAAAACTGAAAAACGCTGTTCGACTTCGTTAAGTATTAATAAATGCGGCAATAGTTTTATACATTTAAAATTAAAAATGACTTATAGTGAATGCAACCGTTATTTATGTGTGTATGCGTGTTTTATAATAAAGTTATCAGAAACAAAACAAAACTTTTTATTTAATTCGAATCGGTTTTATTTAATTCCAATCAATTTGCAAGAAATTTCATGACCTACTTTTATTATTTCTTTGCACGTGGAGCGATAAGGATTATAAACATTATATGATTCATGCTAACCACTACGAAAAGATATCACGTGCGATCCTTAAAGCTATTTTCTTTTTTTTTTTTCCCTTCTTCTATCGCTCTGTTTGGAACTTTTTAGCTGTCAGAATCTCGAAGAAATAAATATAGATTTCAATTAGAAGATTGCATTTATACACGAAGTGATTACCAAGAAAAAAAAATACTTACCATCACTGTGCTGTTTCTTAAATACAAGATGATTTAACAATGCAATTTAATCTGATTTATTTTATGGTCGTTTTTGAGAATATTTGGCGTTATTGTAGATGTTTTAAAAATACTTCTTGCATGAATATTTAAAAGTTATATTTTATATTTATTTCAATAACTTGGTACAGAATTGAATCCTGCATTGGTCGGGTAATCGGATAGTACCCGAACCGGACTAAAGTTCGGGTCGGGTTGGCGGGATTTTTTTTTTCTTTCTTTTGACGTGGGTCGGGTTGGAATTTGATTCGTTCGAGTTAACTTTTTTTTTCTCTCCAAAAGATGATGCTGAATATTTGTTAAAATGGTAAAAACCGAAATAATTTGATACAAGAAAAACATAATTATAGATTACTTTTCCGTAAATGCATTAAAATATGGATTAATTTTCCTTCATTTTAGTTTCTGGTTTTAATATTTCGGTTGACAAAATTTGTTCTTGTCGGGTCTCGAGTTGACTTTAAGTAGAATTTTCGGATTCGGATAGGATACAATCCGGACCTTGCAGTTCAGGTTCAGAGTAGAGTCCAACATTTGATCTGCTATTGTTTTGTTATGGATAGAGAGGGGGAAATGTATTTTTCTAGAAAAAATACATTTTTTACAAATAGATTATTTTCTTAGAAAATATGGAATATTAAGCATTAAAAAAAATTATATCCACTAATTTGTTTTATGTATCCTGTGAATATTGTTTTAAATCATTTTTACAGGATTTTCACTTAAAACGTACACATTAGATATCTGCATGGACCTGGTTAATCTCTTTTTATTAGACTCGGGCCGGACCGCGATCGAGCTTAATTTTTATCTGCGGTCGCTCTGGGCCGGGACTGGAGAACTACTTTTTTTTTTCGGGGCCATGTTAAACCGGCAGGTTTTTGCGAAAATAACAGTGAAATTTTTCCTTTGTTCGACGAAATCTTTTGAAATTTATTTCATTTTATTCAATTATAGAGAAATATATTTTAAAAAATCTTTCTAGAACTTCAAAATTATTTTTTCTTAAATATTTTTCTTCCATTTTAAACTACATTATATTTCTAATGAGTTATCATTTAAATAAATTTCTCTAAGTAATCAATAATGTTGCCAGTCCATATTTCATAGATTGTGAACATACTAGTTTAAGCTGCAAAATGTTCGCATGAGTATGTAAAAAATATATCTTAAATAATTTTATTTATAGGATCCCGGACTTGATTTAATTGATTTTTCTTGGCTGTGTGGGCCAAATTTTTAACATAAATGGTTCAAGTTTAGCCCAGGCAAGGCCAATATATTTCGATCGCCTGGGTCTAAAAATTTCAGATCACCCACATTATTTTAAATTCTCATTAATATGAAATTTCTCATCTTTGGTATCTGAATTTTTGGGAGTGAAAGAAAAAATTAATTGCGCGTAAACGCCGCATCACTAGAAACGCCGCATCGCTTGAAATTTCAATTTAAAACACGTAAACGTTTCTTCCGTAAATTACGGTACTAAAATCTTTTTTTTTTAAATAATTCCATAATAATAAAACCAGATTTTAACTTATTTATTATTATCGTTATTTTTAATCTGGGAAAAAAAGTCACTTTTTTTTTTCCTTTAAAAATAACAAAATTATTGTCAGAGGTAATTCAAGAAATATTTTCGTTTTTCTACGCCCCACCAGTGGCCGAGAGGTTCTGCTCTCAAAAGCTGGTAGACGGGAGGTCCTGGGTTCGAACCCAATCGCGACCGTCGACCTAATCGTTCGGAGTTTTCTTCTAAACTTGGATTTTTGTGCGTAAATACGGGTTAGGTTCCGTTTGAAAGACCCCCACGGAGGGCATCTCCGCCTCTCCGGTCCCATTTCGTAGATAATTAGCTATCATAAGCAACACAATATACAAATTTTTCCACAATATTTTTTTTTCATGTCAAAAAGTAAATGTAATTATTGTGCTAATTGCATATATTTCTGGCAAACATTAAATACCATTTATCTCAGTTTAATTTTTTGAATTGCAGCAGCAGATAATAGGTAAATTATCACAACAGTAACTTTGAGAGAACTGGATGTAATATACAACTGGAGCCATTAATGGCATTTTACCTTCTAGAAAATATGTTATTATTATTTTAAACAATAATTACTATAAGTAATATAAAACTACTGTATAAAAAGGCACACAGTATTTCGCTCAAAAATATTTATTTTAATCACTGGAATCGGAAATTCTTCAAAATCGGAAGTTTCCGAGTCCGTCATAAACAAACCAATAATATCTCTATTTCCAAAGACAGAAATAAATAATAATAGCATTTAAACAGTAAAAAAAAACATTACAAACACGGGGAAATTCTTTAAATTTCGCGGCATAGCGAAAAAAATTTGCAAATTTCGACGATTTTTGACATTTTTTCGGGTTTAAAAATTATAGAAAAATCACGATTTTCCGTTTCTTTTTTTAAAAAAAATCTTTGTATAGTCCGCACCGTGTATAAGCCGCAGCGGCTGTTCCAAATGTTTTTTTCTTGCATAACCCGCGGGCTATACACCCGAAAATACGGTAATTCTTTCAGTCAGCAGAAAAAAGGTCTATCTTCATTCGGGTCCTGAAAGACACTCCTTAACCAATCAGATAACGCCTCACAAAAAGTACCACGATTTCTCCAAATTTCACTGCGATTAGATATCCGTTCATTATTTATTCGCCGTTAATACTCGATTAGCAAATTTTCATCGAGAGATCTGCTCATAGTGATAAGTGTGTGCGATGAAAATTAAGCCATCGGACACAGGATCTTAGATACTGCTCGAGACTATGTGCTGGTCTTATTATTAAAATTAGAGCAAATTCCAATGAATTGATGGGATGCTGAGGAAAATTTGATGTGCCGATGCTAATAGGGTTATAGCTGAATAATAGTTTTTAGATATGTTTTTATAAATATGAAAAAAAAAAATCATTTTTATTCAAAAAATATCTGCAATCCACAGTGATTTACATCTTCGTGATTTTTCCTCGGTTCTGGGAGGAGTTTTGAAAACTTACGTGTAGCATAAAAGTGAGCTTATTTCCCTAGACTACAATCTCCTTCTGTTTGGCTTTTCTAGAAATTCATATATCTTTTGTTAAGCTTTTGCTTCAATATATTAGGAGACATTTGTCAAAAGAGAAACTTGTGTTTCGAAAAATATATTTTAATTCTTGTACGATAGAAAGTGTCCACTGGTAGTCCACTGGTCCACTTATACTGTACTCATACTACTAATTTAAAAAATCAAGTTTTGTACTACAGTAAAATCTCGTTACAAGGAATCCCTGGGAAGCACTGAAAAATTCTTTAAAGTAAATATTTTAATAAAGAAATAGAATAATAGAATTTCTTAAACAATCTAAATAACATTCGTTAAACGAGAAAACTCGTTAAACTAATATTCGTTGTAATGAGATTCTACTGCATATTTTTCTTGCACATATGTAAAAGATTTTTATTTTGAGAAAGGGAGATGGAATAAAAAAAAAATAGTCGCCAGTGGTACTCCTGCGTATAAGAATTTTCAGCTTGCAGAAATCTACTTTTTCTTCTTTTTATACTGTAAACATTAGCTACATCTTTCTGCTACCATGTTTATGATTTTGTAATTAATATAAGCTTATTACAGTATTTTTCATGAATCTGCTTGATTATTGATGTGGAATCTTAAATATTAGAAACATTTCTTACTTTTTACCGAGTCATATCATATTGGTCCTTGATATACCTTGACATACCTAGTATATCAGATTGGTCTGAATTTAATTTCGTTTACATTTTATCATATTTGTTGCATGAAAAAATATAAAATATTATGGCATCTTATAATTCAAGATTTAAATTGTTTAGAGTGCAAGCATTAGTGAGTAAATTTTAAAATGTAAGATATTTAAATTTCCTATATGTTGCTTGGTAAAAAATTAAATACAGTAAACTCTGTCTAAGGCGGAATCGATCGGGAGCAAGAAAATTTCCCGCAGTAGACAATATTCCGCCTTAGACAAATTTTATTGTGTGTCTATGGATTCGCACGGATTTGAAAATCTTTCCGAGTTAGACAGATTTCCGTCTTACACAGAGTCCGCCTTACAGAGAGTTTACTGTATTACCATTTTCTAAAACATGTTTACGTTAAAATTATGTCCTACTTAAAATATACAATATGAACTTAAAAGCTCACTGGTTTGCTTAAAGTGCGACTAAAATAATAGAAGATATGTTGCAAATAAAAAATATACATTTTATTTAAAACTTCTTAGTGCTTTCGGGATTTACCAAGACCTTCATCGGAGAATATTTTAATAACTAATTGCCGTTTATTTGTACGAATGCGTAACTTCGTTTTTGAAATGAGAGAGCCAATAATTTATCGGCTTTTATTATTTATTTATGTATTGGAACTCTCATTTCAAAAACGAAGTGACGTATTTGTATAAATAAACGGCAATTAGTTATTAAAATATTCCCTGATGAAGGGCTTGGGAAAGGCCGAAAGTACTAAGAAGTTTTAAATAAAATGTATTTTTAACTTGTAACATCTCTTCTGTTATTTTAGTCGCCTTTTAAGTAAACCAGTGAGCTTTTAAGTTCATATTGTATATTTTATGTTTGAATCAAGGTGAAATATTGCGTTTCGTCTTCCGATTTCGTTTATGTCCTACTTTTTTATCTGACAGATATGAAACCATAGGAAACTTAATGGAACCTTTTTTATTAAGTTTCAACTTTCTCCTTTTTTGGTACATTCCTCCCAAATTTTATCTATATTAAATAGTTAAATCTAAAGCCTTGTTAACCCTTTATGTCCCGAATTATTAGGAATTTGCCCCACTTCAATAATTATCTTCGTTAATATCTGAAGATATCCAAAACAACTTACATAATAACAATTTGATTTTTAAATAAGATTTTTAAATAAAACTGATTTAATGAATCGGTAATTAAAGGTTTTTTTGTAAAATATTTACAAGATTTATTAGCAAAAAATACTGTTATGGAAACCTCACAGTTCTTACAAGGACAATTTAAATAAATGTATTGTAATCCTATCTGTCAATGAGAAGTATTTTGTAGTTTCAAAATTTTTGGTATAACATTTTTAATAGGAGAAAAGCTAACCCATGTAAAGGGTTGAGAAAATAAGCACATTAAAAAATATTTACCTTCGATTGTTTCGCTGTGCTTACTGAATGTGCTCCATCGAAGTATTTTGTATGAAAAGAACCATCTGCTTTTATTAGTAGACAATTTTATACATTTTATACTGCATTTTCTTTAACGGTACCTCCCACACAGCACACTTGGTTACAGCAATGTCTCGGAGACATCGCAACGTCCCTTTATTGTCACGTCTCAGTGCGATGTAACTAGAGCGTCTCCGAGATGACAAGAAAGACTGTCGCTGAGATCCTCCCTTGCGACATAATGGAGACACAAGCTGCCGTTTTCGCCCATGCGCAAATACCTCCAAGTTACTGGCGCATGCGTGAACTTAATGGCGTCAAAGATAATTTGTAGAGAAGGATGTGCGCGTGCCATGTGATTGCTCCGTGTTTTGATTTGATATTGTGTATTGTTTTTACTATTTCTAAAGTGGTGCTTGGATCATTTTAGACAACAGCCTGCCGCTCAGAGAACCCCCCTCTCAAAGCTCCAAAGTGGTGCTTCTTCAGTTTGGAAATTTTTAATTAACTATCTGGAAGAAGTATAGTGTTTTGTTGTTTGTTTGTGTTTGTGTGTGTAGATAATAAAATTATAAGAGCCTCCTGACATTTATATTTTTACAATAAAGCTTATGAATATATTATTTATCTGTGTCATAAATACTGATTTTTTATTTATTTATTTATTTTTTTATGAAGGGCAATTATAAGAATACACTTAGAATAAAAACTAATACATCATTTCGTCTCATACTATTATATAAATAGTATTGCTCATAAAACATGTATTGTAATTTTTTTTCTGTTATTTGATTGGATTGATATAATAGAAATATTTATCCAACAATAGTTATTAAAGTTTATCATTTACTGCTTTAAAAGTGTATATTTGATTTTTTTTTTTTTTTTTTTTGACTAAAGGATATATTTAAATTTTTAGAGGGGGGGAGGGTATATATAGCTTAATAAGTTCTCTAAAAAATACTAAAGAAATTATAATGTGTACATTTCGATTGCAAAAATAAGCTTGCAAATATTGTAATCTATAAAAATTAGCATTTTATGGATATCTACTTTTAAATGATTAACAATTGATCTTCATCAAGTATAAAATGCTTGCATTCATAAATGTGAGTTTTTTAATTAAGTTTGAATCAATACAATTCATAGAGTGAAAAATGAAATATATATGATGTAAAACAAGCAACTCAAGAGCAATTGATTGAAAAAAAAAGTTGTTTTATAGTTTGTTTAAAATGGATGAGAAAAAAGTGTAAACAAGCTTAGAATAAACACTAATACATCTCTTCGTCTCATACTATTATATAAATAGTATTGTGTGAGTTTTCTTTTTGCTGTTATTTGGTTGAATTGATATAACAGAAATATTTATTAAACAATAGTTATTAAAGTTTATCATTTGCTGCTTTAAAAGTATATATTTGATTTGATTTTTTTTTTTTTTTTTTTTTTTTTTTTTTAAGCTAAAGGATATATTTAAATTTTTATTTGTTTATTTTTTGAAAATCTACCCCTATACAGATTAAAGAAAACACACAATGCAAAAAAGCTGACTGAAATTACTACATAATTTGAGAGTACATCATATTGAAACTTATTTAGTTTAGTATTGTTGTTTATGTGTGGATGGGATAATAGAATTATAAGTGTCTCCAGACATTTATATTTTTGCAATAAAGTTTACATTTTTCCCCTGTATCTGGGCCAAAAATATTGAATTTTTTTGTTTTTATGAAGAGTAATTATCAAATTTCTTATTAAATGTAATTAAATACGAGGGTTGAGGGGGGGGGGGTGTATGGCTTTTACAGAACTCTATTTTTTGAATCGGTAAACTGCTATTTGCTAAGATAATAAAATTGTATTAGTCATTGATATTTTTGCATAATAAGTAGTACTTATGAAAATATTGTGATTATATACATATGTCAGGCTTTATTTATCATTTTAAAAGTCTGTGTATAAAATAAGCAGGAATATTTTAATTTCAACCTGCTGGTATAATAAGGTTTGTTTTTGTTTATATTCAAAAGCTTATGTTTAATTTATGAAAAAATAAATTACAAAAAAATATATATATTAAAAGTTACAAAATATTTAGCATCTGCATGAGGAATAATAAATGAATAATTATTTGCTAGAAACATATTGTTTTTTCTATCTGATAAATTTCTTTAATTCTAATACAGCGTTTCTTTAATTCGTTGATTTATAATTACTGAAGATAATTGTTAAACTTTGCAAATTCGAAGTAGATAAAAAAAAATTCCATTGTAATTAACATCAGGTTATTTGTAAATAATTGCAATAAAAATAATTATTACAAATAATTAAATTATTATTATTATTATATCTATATTAGAGTATGTAAAACTTGTGTATATATGCAAAAAGATTTATCAATATCATGTTTATGACTGAGCTAAACAAATTTTGAAACTTATTTAGCTGATTTTTTGAAACTCATCTAGTTTTATCATTAATCAAGTATTTATTTATTTTTAACATAATATCATAGTACAACAAACTGCAAAATTTAACGCTTTTCACTTGAAAGACTCTGTTGGGAAAAAAAAGGGAGGGGCAATATATTGCTTAATAAGTTTCCTTAATAATACTTAAGAAATTAATGTGTAAATTTGGATTATAAAAATAAGCTTGCAAATATTGTAACGTATAAAAATTAGTATTTTATGGCGATCTACTTTTAATGATGTTTAATAATGTATCTCCATTAGATATAAAATGCTTGCATTCATAAATATTATTCTTTTAAATAATTAAGTTTGAATCAATGCAATTCATAGATTGAAATAGTGAAATATGTATGATGTAAAACAAGCAGCTCGGAAGCATTTGATAGAAAAAAAAATTCTGTTTAAAATTGATGAGCAGAATTGTAAACAAACATAGAATAAACACAAAACACCTCTTCATTTGATGCTATTATTTAATAGTATTGCTCATCATAAATCATGCATTATATAAGTTTTTTTTTCTTTTTTTCTGTTTGGTTGAATTGATATAATAGAAATATTTATTCAACAATAGTTATTAAAGTTTATCATTTGCTGCTTTAAAAAAAATTTCAATTTTTTTTACCTAAAGAATATATTTAAATAAAATCATAAGACGAAATGCAATATTTCACCTTGATTCAGTCACAAAATATACAATATGAACTTTAAAATGCTCACTGTTTTACTTAAAAGGCAGCAAAATAATAATAATAATAATAATATAGATGTTACAATTTAACAAATTACAAATGTACAGATTTTACAAATTTAAAATAAATTATACATTTTTTAACTTGTAACATCCATATTATTATTATTTTTGTTAGCCTTTTAAGTAAAACAGTGAACTTTGTAAAGTTTATATTGTATATTTTGGTATATATTTAAATTTTTACCTGTTTATATTTTGTAAATCTGCACCTATAGAGAATAAGGAAAACTCATACTACAAAAAAAAGCTCGATGAAATTCTGCATAATCTGAGAGACATCATACTGAAACTTATTTCTGTGTGGAGGACATAACAGAATTATAAGTGTCTCCAGACCTTTATTACAAGGGAATTTATATTTTTTGTAAACAAACATAGAATAAACACCAATTCGTTTCATACTACTGTATGAATATATATCATATTATTAATATAATATATTATACAATAGTATAGCTCATCATAGAGGTTTCTTAAGAAAGTTATCACAATCATAATACAATAAAATAATTGAATTTCTGTGCAAGAATAAGTGGATTTCGTTGCAAGATTTTATTAAATACAAGAAAATTTAAAAATCAGCTAAAAAATATTTAACATTTACTTGGGCTATCTTCAGTTAAGTGCAGCCCTAAAGGGAAAAAAAAAACAACAACAACTGTAGAGCAAAATACAGCAACAAAAGGGTGATGGGAGGGGGGGGGGGGTGAGCCTGCATGTCAGTAGACCAATTTTCACCACTATTTCTGTTTAGTGATTTCCTCCTTGTTTAATGAAAGAAATTCTGTTATTAAATAAGGTATGTTAGGAGAAAGAAAGGCAGTATCACATCCAGATTGCTATTCAGGAATAGTGGCAGTAATTAGCATGTGAGTTTGCCAATATTGTGTACCATCATTGTCTGAGAGTAAGGGAGGAGTAGACTCAAACTGTATGTATTAGAAAAGATTCTTGAAACATTTAGTAGCATATTACCTATACAGTATTTTTTAAAAACTGATCAGGGTTTGTTGATATATATCAATGGATATATATCTCGATGTATTTTGATATATATTTATTTTTAAAATATCAAGATTTTTGGTATTTTCGTAAACTTGATGTTTATTTTCAAAATATCAAGATATTTGATGTTTTGTATATTTGATATTTATTTTCAAAATATCACTGAGCAAGATAATTTTGACATTTTCAATTAAAAGAAGTGTAAATGAAATTTTCAATTGTTATTAACTGCATCATTCTGCAGATAAAAAACATTGTTTCTGGCTCTGGCAGTGACTTTTTTATCCAAAGGAAACAAATATTTTCCCCAAGTTTTATGTTTGAAGCTTTTATTTTTAAATGTAGAACTAATAATTAGGCGAGATAATTAATTCAAAACAGCCATTGAAAGATATACTGTCTAATTTAGATAATCCATTATATAGCTTCATTAGAAAATAATCTTTTTCTATATTGGTTCAGTTTAGTATAAACTATAGGTAATACATGTTAGGAAATAAAAAATAAGACAAGCTTACATTTATATTAAAATTCTTTAATTTAAAAACTATTTTGTTTTCAAAATTTCTGATTTCTTGATATTTGACACTGAATACTATAATATATATATATATATTAATAACTGCATAAATAAAATTATATCTGTTTTCAGTTAGGTAATCTTCAATTTTGTTCTAAGTAGAAAAAAGAAAGAAGGAAAAGAAAAGCAATGCATTTTTAGAATATTGTTTAAGTAAATTTTCATGTTAAGTGCAATATGTTTTAGTTTCTAATTTATATTATGCTTGAAAATATTTATTGTCAGCTAACTATTAAATAATTTGTCATTTAACTATTAAATAATTTATCAGCAAACTAGTTAATTGTTTTGAAAATATCGGATATTTTTGATATTTTCGAAAATACCATGATATTTACGAACCCTGGAACTGATCATATCAATTATAAATTTTACTTTTTGAACACTATTCTAATAATTTAAGTACTACTCAGAATACTGATGATAAAAGTCCATGAAAACTGATTTTCAGAATAGACAAAGATTTAGGATGGTAGAGTCTTGAAATTAAATACGATAGTAAAGCCACTTAGACTGTGGATTATATTTAGAAAGAATATGGTACTGCATTAAGTACTTTTTCAGCAAATATTCAGCCTTAGATCACATTTTTCTGGATGCCTCAGATTTTATAGAAATCGCACAAACTTCCAGTACCATAAAAAAATATTGTATTTCTGTAAATGCAAGAAAATTTAGGAATCTGAGAAAAAAAATTGACATTTACTTGAGCTAGCTTGAGTTAAATGAGGTCCTGAATGGTTAAAACCAAGTATATTTTTTTACGTAAAGTGCAGCAACTAAAGTGTCATAGGGCAAGGGTTGTGAGTCTGGATGCCAGTAGGTCGATTGTTACCACTATTTCTGTACAATAATCTTTGTCATAAATTCTGTTTTTAAAAAGATTAAGATTGTTATTCGGAAGCAGTGGTGACAATTGGTGTTTGAGTTTGCCAATATCGTGTGTCACCACATTTAGAAGGCCTTTAATTCAACTGAATTGTTATCCTGGGCTCACACATATGGATGATCTGCCTGAATACCATAACCCATACTCTTTGTCTGATACTTTTATATAATTATACGTAATAAATTTCTTCATGAATTATTTAGTAGCGATGTATTCTACTTATAAAATATTTTTTTTAAGTGACTATCTATTAAAAATTTTAGTATTCAAACACAATTCCAATAATTTGAATACCTGGAATATAAAGTGGTACAAGTCCATAAAAATTGATTTTTAGAAATTTAGAGTAGGATAAAATATTTGCGATAAAGTAGAGGAAAAATACAGTACTCCATTAAGAAGCTACTCCGTCCGGCGAAAACACCCGTTCGCTAATGTTAATCCAATGAAAGAAATTTTGTAAGATATCTCGTCTGAATTTCAGTATTTTTAAATCTCTCTCTTTTTTTTTTTTTTTTTTTTTTTTTTTGCATTGGGAAGTTGAGATTGATCTCTACATCTGCCTTTTCTTACTTTTTTTATTTTATTTTCAGGTATTTTTAATTGGGACACTTTCACTTTCGAAACCGGTTTCGAAAGGACAAGCATACTCATAAAAGAAATTTTTGAACAAAATCGAAAAAGTAAAAAACTTTCACTTTCGAAACCGGTTTCGAAAGGACAAGCATACTCATAAAAGAAATTTTTGAACAAAATCGAAAAAGTAAAAAACGGCCTTTGTACAAACTGATCTC
Organism: Maratus speciosus; assembly: GCA_963932465.1. NCBI lineage: Eukaryota > Metazoa > Arthropoda > Arachnida > Araneae > Salticidae > Maratus > Maratus speciosus. Next base: position 74,932 of record CAWVRF010000578.1, on the reverse strand, counting down.
AACTATCCAATGCCAAAAAAAAAAAAAAAAAAAAAAAAAAAAAAAATCATTTAAAAATATTGAAATGCAAATAAGATATCTTTAAAAATTTCTTCCATAGGATTAGAATTAGCAAGTGGGTCTTTTCGCGCGACTGAAGTAGCCCCACAAGCATTTTTTTAAGAGTTCTATCACGTGTATTATGCATGCTAAAAAATCATGTATACTAAATTTGCATTTCTATTTTATTAGAGGATACAAGAAGATTTAAGATTCGAAAAGAAAATTTTTGATGTACTACATAAATGTCACTAGTACTATATTTCTATTATTTTCTAATTCAAAATATCCTGAATGAAAAATAATAGAAATATGAAATTTAGTTATTCTGTGATGCATTTGAAGGGCACACTGGGGCAGCCACAGATTAGGCCCCCACTTGTAAGTGGGGACGTGAACGATAATTTGTTTTAATTAAAGCAAAATAATAGTAACAGAAATGTCATAGGGTGAACCTGCATGTCAGCAGGCCAATTATCACCAGTGTTTCCGAATAGTAATATTTGCCTTATTTAATGACAGAAATTTATCAAATTAGGTGAATATTGCTATTCAGATGTAGTGGAGACAATTGGCATCTAGGTTTTCTTACTATAGTCCACTCATTACCGAACAGTACTAGCAGAGAAAGATCGCATAGTTGTCACAATGTGATATCTCATAGATGTGTTGTGCGATGCACTGAAGACGTTGCAACGCAGCGTCACATAGATGTCACAATGAGCTATCTCGTAGATGCTACAGTGCGACGTCGCATAGATGTTGCAGTGCGATGTACTATAGACGTTACAACGTGACGTCGCTGGTCACGGACATTTTGCGGTTGCCAGAACATCTGTGAGACGATCAGTGCGACATTGCAATGTCGTAGTGCGACGCACCTGCGACGTTTCAGAGATGTAAGTGTGCTGTGTGGGCTAAGGCTGTTCTCAAATCCAAAAGGGCAATTTTATAAATTTTAATTTATTTTTGATCAGAAATGCATGAAACTAGCTGGTGCTGTTGTTCAGAAACTATTTAATCGAGCTGATTTTCTGTTTGATAACGCAATAAATCTTTCAGAAAATGGGCGTGATACTACTCCGTCGTTCAGATTGCAGGCTCGAAACTAACATAATAATATTCCTTTGTGTCGACTGTCGAAACTCGTAGCCTTAATATAAATCAAATTCGTAAAGTTTCTCTCATAATAACACGAAGAAATGCATACTCAACAACTTCAATTAATCAACTTCCTTCTTAAAAAACGTAGATACATGTTTATTTACATAACAGTAATATTAATATATTTTTACTCTCGTTTGAGTGTTCCATTTTTACCTGCAGTCACGATTCAAATCAAATTTTACATCTACCTTGAAAAGTAAATCAGAAAAACAATAAAAAGGGGTTACCACAGCAATGACAGACAGATTTGACAAATATCGCCATGGAGGCATTCTCAACAGGACGTTTTGAACCGAATTTCCGCGCGAAAGAAGAAGAAGCATTCAAGAAAGGGTGAAAAACGTGTTTGTTATGTGATCAAAATCTCTTAAAACTCAATAGGCAATTTATTGATTTAAAAAATGGAAAACACAGTTTGATTCCAAATCGCTTCCATGAGCAGGCTTTCCAATTTTACATTTTCCCGGTAAAAAATGAATTTGTAAATGTGTGAAAACATTTTTGTACTTTTTGAGCAGAGCAGTTAAGAACAGCCTTAAAAGTAGTACTGTCATAGCATAAAGGGTTAAAGTGGAGCAGTAAGGGGAGGAGGGATGGAACTAAAATCCCTCCCAAAGCTTAACCCCTTGGCGACGAGCGACATGTATACGCGTCGCCTAAGATGCTCAGAATTCTCGATTATTCCCACCAGTTATTTTTTATTGGAAACTTTGTTTTATTTAATCATAGCATTTCTGCGATTCAATTACGAGAAAATTTCTGTTTTGAAAAATCCGTAGTAAAAGATAAAAAATTCTGTAAAGGACGCTCGTCGCGAAGGGGTTAAAAGAATAAAGTAATTTTGTGTTATTTGATTCGCTGATTAATTGTATTAGCTACTTTTATGAATCATAACTAATGTATTAGTAAATAATTAATGCCATACAAGCATTATTAAATATGCCTAATAATGAGATAAATATGACAAAGGATGGGATAGTATAGGAAGTTTTCTTTATTAGGTAGCTTTCATGGAGAAAAGCGATTTCAAAAAATTTTGGTATATTTTCATCGATCATGACCCCCAGACCCCGAAACCACCCTCCGTTCAAAAGTTGATATATATATATATATATATCCATATATATATATATATATATATATATATATATATATATATATATATATATATATATATATATATATATATCCATATATATCCATATATATATATATATATATCCATGTATATCCATATATATATATATATATATATATATATATATATATATATATATATATATCCATATATATCCATATATATATATATATATATCCATGTATATCCATATATATATATATATATGTATATATATCTGATCTTTGTCATACTGTAACTCTCGTATTTATGAACCGATTTGGATGAAACTCGGTGTGTACATAGTGCATACCAATGTCTCGACCGAGTTCGTTGGCCAGTTTCATCAGCCATCTTGTTTCAAAATGGCGGCCATTTAAAGTTTTAAAAAAATTTTAAAATTTCAAATGTGGTACCAAAAAATTAAAAATTGAAAAATATTTTTTTCTTATGTATTTGACCTTGATACAAAGATTAACGGAGCAGTTTTTGTTTTGTCTATATCTTAAAAAATGGCTGAGTTATAGAACTTTCAATTTCTAGCGTGGCTGGCATTTTGAAACGACCTGATATTTGTCACGCGATAACAGGCGTGCTTATGAACCGGTTTAGATGAAACTCGGTGTGTACATAGTACATACCAAAGTCTCCACCGAGTTCGTTGGCCAGCTTCATCCGCCATTTTGTTTCAAAATGGCGGCCATTTACATTTTTTAAAAAAAATTTAAAATTTGAAATGTGATACCAAAAAATTGAAAATTGAAAATATTTTTTTCTTATGTGTTTGACCTCGATACAAAGATTTCGGAGCAGTTTTTGTTTCGTCTATATCTTAAAAAATGTCTGAATTATAGCACTTTGAATTTGTAGCGTGGCTGACATTTTGAAACGTCCTTATTTTTGTCACCCGATAACAGGCCTATTCATGAACCGATATGGATGTATCTTGGTGTGTACAAAGTACATACCAATGTCTCGACCGAGTTCGTTGGCCAGCTTCATCCGCCATCTTGTTTCAAAAGGGCGGCCATTTAAAAAAAATTTAAAAAATTAAAATTTAAAATGAGGTATCAAAAAATTGAAAAAGATTTTTTCCTTATGCGTTTGACCTTAATATAAAGATTCCGGAACAACTTTTGTTTCGTCTATATCTAGAAAAATGGTTGAGTTATAGCATTTTTAATTTCTATTGTGGCTGACATTTTGAAACGACCTGATTTTTGTCACGCGATAACAGGCGCATTTATGAACCGATTTGGATGTAACTTGGTGTGTACATAGTGCATACCGATGTCTCGACCGAGTTCGTAGGCAACCTTCATTCGCCATTTTGATTCAAAAGGGAACATTTAAAAAAAAATTATTTAAAATTTAAAATGAGGTATGAAAAAATTGGAAAATGAAAAAGGTTTTTTATGTGTTTACCTTGATACAAAGATTTCAGGGCAGTTTTTTTTGTCTACATCTTAAAAATGGTCGAGTTATAGCACTTTGAAATTTCTAGCATGGCTGACATTTTGAAACGATCTGATATTTGTCACGCGATAACACACGTATTTATTAACCCATTTGGATGTAAGAAGGCATTTGGATAGTACATAGCAATGTCTCGACTAAGTTCACTGGCCAGCTTCATCCGCCATCTTGAATCAAAATGGCGGCCATTAAATTAAAAAAATATATATATTTAAAGTGAAGTACAAAAAATTTAGAAATTGAAAAAGGTTTCTTTCTTAAGTATCTGACTTTGATATAAGGATTCCGGAGCATTTTTTGTTTTGTCTTTATCTAAAAAAATGGCTCAGATACAGCAGTTTGAATTTCATTATGTGGGTGACATTTTGAAAAATCTGATTTTTGCTTGCGACAACACTTATACATATCAACCGATTCCGATGTGAGAGAGCGTGTGCACAGGAATTACTAAGGTCTCGACCAAGTTCGCTGGTTAGCCTCATCCACCATGTTGTCTTAAAAGGGCAGGCACTTCACATATCGCCGAATTTGGAAACCAAATATAACTTTAAATAAAATCAACTTGGATAAAGCTGACTAATTTCGCGAAATTCTCATTCATAAGGATTTAGTATTGATAAAAATTAGTATTGAATCTTCTATAATCGGTTTCCACTAAATTGAGCTTCGTGTGTTTGAATAACATAAGCTAGCTTTTTAAAAATAAGGAATTTGAAAGCTACCTCTTCCTCCCGGCACTGGCCGGAAGGACTTTTTTTTATTTCTTTTTGTATTACATAATTTTTTTAACAGTATCATTTGAAAATTGATATTTCATTTAAGGGGACTTTTTTAACAGTCGTAAAACATGCGAAATTTGTCATGCGTTTAGCAAATTTTTATTAAAATGATAACCACTCTAGAAACACAAAGATTTCAAAGTATATTCAGGTGGCATTGAACTGCGTTTAAAAAATATTTAGATATATTATAATTTTTAAAAAATCAAGGGGTAAATTTCAAAGTGCTACTTAATTTTTTTTTACAGTGGATAACATTACACTGCGCACACGACATCTCATGCTAATTTCATGGTGTTTGCATAAACTTTATCTTAAATTAAAGCTAACACTTTGGTCTAAAATTTGAATTAGGTATTTGTCATCGGTTAATTAGATGTATGTAACTATAACTTACTAAATACGTAAAGTTATAGTAGAGCTATTTTTTTGAATAGTTTTGGCGATATCATGCGCGCAAGAGTAAAAATTGTCATTTTGGAAAAAAAAAGAAAAACACGTTTAAGGATTAAATTCTATTTTTTAAATAGAAAGTATATATTAAAAGAAACAAAGCTACTAATTATATAATGTATCTTGTATTAAAAATAAAATTAGATGCTAGTTTAAAATGATAAATATAAAATTGTTCGTAAAATGCTGCAGAATATAGAAACATGCATAAAAAGTAAATAGACGTAATTTGTAAAAATGTAGCATTTACTATCGCAAAAAATTAATTTTAAATATATAATTCAATATTTTGTTTCGCATTGATTGTAAAGGGAATTAAATACGTACGTTTCATAGAATTAAATTGTTTAATGTAAAATATAGGCCATTTTATAGAAATTTTCGTATTTCGGTATATATCTGATTCACATACTTTGCTCAAGAAAAATCCGGATAGTTTAGTAAAAAAATATATTAATGCCAATAAATCCGTATTCTAAGCTGTCAATTGAAACAAAATCACTATCAAATTAACTACTTTTTAGTTTTCTATAAGATGAATTATGACTAGTGATGCAACGAATAGTGGTTTGGCCGAATAACTGAATACCGAATATTCGGCCAAGTTGCAGCCGAATATTCGGCCTATTCGGCCGCCGAATAATGAACTTATTTTTGCCTAAAAACAAAATATGGTATGCACTATATGCACAATTCTTGTATATTTCACATTTAAAATGTATTGTTTTCTTTTAAAAAATTATTTATATACAAATTTTTAATTTTTTAAAGCATTATTTTACTCTGAAAAAATATTCGGCCATGTTCGGCCTAAAAATTGCCTCAATAATATAATTCAGACCCCCCCCCCCAAAAAAAAAAAAAAAAATTCTTAGCAAAAGTTCCTCACCAGGTACTGCCTAGTTACATTTTAATAGATATTATATGTGTTGTTGTTACATTTTAAAATAATGACAAAATTTTAAAAGTACTAGGAAACATAGGTTTCAGCTTTCAGATGAAATAAAATAAAAAATAAGAAATCTTAATATCTTAAGAAAAACCACTGATAGAAAGGGTGAAAGGAATATCCTCTAAAATGGTGGAAAGAAATCACTGTAGACTTTATAAAGCTCACAATTAACAAAATTTTTATTTATCTTTATTATTATTATTATTATTATTAGGTTTTTGCTGTCAGCAGTGAAGCCTCTTTAGCAAGTGCGCCTCAATGTGAAGAGTAAAAGAAATTAGTAATTTTCTTTCCCAGCCACTACTAGAAAGACAACAGCGTCCTTTGGGGTGGTGGGCGAAAAATTCGGAAGACTTTCTAAACGTTTCACAATTAGCCAAAAAGTACCTTTCTGCACCAGGAAGTACCATATATAGTGAGAGGTTATTTTCAGAAGCAGGTAACATTTACGAAAAAAAAAAAAAAAAAAAAAAAAAAAGAAAGACTATCATCTGAGAATGCTGATTATTATTATTTCTGCATCACAATCTACGTTTATTGAAAACATTTGAACTGTTTTTTAAGGCATTACAATGCTATTCTTGAAAAAAATATCTAAAACGTAAATGCATACTTAATTAAAAGAATTTAGTATTTACATTTCTTTCATTATTTAATAAGAAATAGTAACAGGCTTAAAAAAAATCACTTAAATTATATTTCACTTTTAAGCGTATTTTACTAAAAAAAAAAAAACCTTAACTATTGCAACATATACGACTTAAATATCTTATACATATAATACATCTATATCTAATCAATCATATAGTTATGTTCTTTATAGGTATAATTCAAAATATTATTGAAAGAAATATTTTTTTTTCAAGGTTTTTGTAACAAGGGTTAAATGTTAAACTTCACATTATGATAAAAAAAAAAAAATTGAATTAGCTTGTTACAGCTGTATTAAAACAAATTTGAATACATTAATTTTAAATTTAACAGATTATGTTAGCTTATTACAGATACTTTTTGTACTTACTGATACAGCATAATTTTTTTTTAACATGATTCCTAAATTAGCCTCTTATATAAAAATGGGTAGATAAAACCCATTCGGAGTATGAAAGTTAATAGAAAAAAAGTGTTAGTTAATTTCAAATAAAATTTTCATTATATATGATGAATATAAATTGTCAAATTAAAAAGTTATACTGTGTAAATATAAAAACATTTATTACAGTGTATTATTCGGCCAAGGCCGAATAATGGACTTGATATTCGGCCGAAGCCGAATATTCGGCAGACAGGCCGAATGGGTCGAATATTCGGCTTCGGCCGAATATTCGTTGCATCTCTAATTATGACCCTAGGATATATTTCTATCATCATATTTTGTATCGCGATTATCATTAAACTGACTCCTTAGATGCTGTTCCGAAGCACATTTTGTATAATTTTTCAGTACAAATGCTAATAAATATTAAGTAGTAGAATACTATTAAAAAATCAGGACAGTATTGCTCTAGGAAAAAAACTGCCTTGTTTCTAATTAAGCAATTAATAGCACATAAAACTACAAACAGCTAAGCAATTTTGCGATGAAGTTTCAGAACAAAATGAGCATGAAAGTAAACAAATTTGACCGAAAGTAGAAATTAATATTTTAATGCTTTCTTATTATTATTTAAGGTACTAGAAGATACCCCGTCAGAATGACGTGTTTGCATTTTCAAAAGAATGATATAGCCTTGCATTCTAAAAAGAATTATGACGGAATAAATTTTATCTTATCTGACTAATAGGGTCAAATGGGGTAAAATAGCTATAAAAACAGCCCAGTTTTCATTGAAGCTTAATTTGCGAGAAAATTATTAATTGAATTGGTAAAATAATGACATAGGAAAGAAAATTAAATTCCTTCCGAGCCGAAAAAACAAATTTCGGTATAACCCGACCTCATGTTTCACTCTATTCAACGATACCGCGCTGCCCACTATTCAGAGGTTTTACTATATTTGAATATAAAAGAATATAGATTTGTTTATTCTTCTACGAAAAATATAAATAACGTATTAGAAAAAAAATTGTAGATTTTTTTTCATAATGGCGTTAAGACATGATTTACTTTTCTTTCATTGCAGGTTCGGGTCGAGTTGCAGGTCGATTTAAAATAAAAAATCTTCTGACATCTTATCTCATTATCGCTTTCTATGACCCTCCGGCAAGATTTTTTTAAACTGCTGTCACCATTTGCAAGTTGCTGAATTTTAAAATCAATCAGTCCATTTTAGGACACCCGGTATGTTTTTTAATTATAAGTATTTTTTATTTACATTATCCTGAAGTTTAAAAAGTATTCCTGAATAATTATTTGGGCGTTTCCGTTATGGAGCTTTTACTGTATATAGTTTTTATTTTCAAAAATATTTAGACTTTCTTTTCAAAAATCGGGTCAACCCGATCCCTTCTTGCAAGAGTGAAAACCTAATTCGAAACTGACCCAAATCCGAAATAATGTCTGCCAGTCTGTCCCAAACCCAACGCGCTAGACGCAGCTGAAAAGTGGAAGTCAACCCGACCCAAATCCGAAATAACGTCTGTCAATCTGCACCAAACCCAACGCGCTAGACGCAGCTAAAAAGTAGAAATCAATCCGACCCGCAGCAGAAAAGTAGAAGTCAAACGGACTCAAACCCGACCCGCAGCAAAAAAGTAGAAATTAACCCGGCACACAGCAAAAAAGTAGAAGTTAACTCGACCCGCAGCAAAAAGTAGAAGTCATGAGACTCACAGCAAAAAAGTAGATGTTAACCCGACCAGCAGCAAAAAACAGAAGTCAACCGGACCCAAACCCGACTCGCAGCTAAAAGTAGAAGTAACACGACCCGCAGTAAAAAAATTAGCCCCAAACCGCGCATAAGATAGGAGTTTTCAAATTTATAAAATCGCCCTCGCCTTGAGGACTCTCCAGATCCGCCCTTGATGAACAGGATCTATGGCTTCCCAAGAACCGTTTTTGCTAACAAAATTCACAATTAGTTTTATATTTCTTAGCGTTACTCTACGAACTATAAAGAGAGAGAGAGAGAGACAAAGAAAAAGATAAGTTGTGTGATCGGCAAGCACGATCATCGAGTGTTCCACTGTGCATTGCTTTTCTCATGTATGTTAGAGATGTAGTAACATTAGTTATTGTAAAGTCTCGTGAAAAGTTGGATCATATTACTAAAACTCCCAATGTACCAAGAGAATAATTTAATTGTGATACTATACAGTGCGCAATATTAGATGGGTAAGTATTTCAAAAGTATGGTGTTAATAATAATGGAAATATTAAAGCAGAACACCAACTGTATAAAACAAGATGTTGTAGATGCGGAACTTCTGGGGTTACAAAAACTTTAACCTCCTTAAAAAGTAATATTTCAGTTGCGAGCAATTAATAAGGGATTTTAGGATTTTTCTTCCCAGTCTCTTGACATTCATTTAATCGAGTTTTCTGTATTGTAAACATATCATATGGTAAACCATACCCTTGATATTAAGTTTAATTGGGGTTAGCTTTATTATAAAGCTAATTTTATTTATTGATGCAGAATTCAAATTTCATTAACTCTAATTTATTCTGTGTACATTAAATATAGGACTTTTCGGTTATGCATTTGTTCTGACATTTATACCGTGACTTTGCAACTCAAAATTTCGACTCATTTCAGTACTTATACGATATTTTTTTATAAAATAATTAACACAATACAGATATAAACTAGTGCCTGGCTAAATGAAATTTTCCAAGTGTAACTTTCTGAGATAGAAATTTAAAATTATTAATGCCACAAAATCAAGAGGACAGAAACAAAACTTGATAAAATGTGAAAAACATTTTAAAAATATATATTTATTTATTGACAGTTTGGAATATAATAATAACTTGGGAAATTAAGTTTTAGCACACGGCTTTCATCCTTACCAGATTGCAAAAATCATAAAAATTCGATTTCTTTAAGAATCCAGTAAATACAAAACTAATGTTGAGAAATACAGTAGATTCCGTCATTACCACGTCCGCCTAAAATCTGTGCACCATTGGAAATGTAAACAGTGATACTTACAGTTAAGTTGCAGAAAGAAAATTTAAAATGGAAGTAATATCTTTGGAATCACAGTTTTTTTTATATCAATGATGCTCCTTTGCCTATTACAGATGGCTAATTTACCATTCTAATTTCAATTATTGGCGTATCCTTATAAGTTGAGTTTTACTGAATAAATCTAGAAAAAATTATTTCAACATTATTAAGCCTATTAAATTAATTATTAACATTATTATTCAATTGGTAAATAAATCATAAGCGTTGTAAATTTCCAAATTAGTGAAAAAAGTCTGGGCCAGGATTCGAACGAGGAATATCTTGGCTGAAGCAGCCAATGCTCTACCGACTGAGCCATCCTGGACGAATCTGAAGGGCTCATTCACCCAACTAAGATTTAACAATCACAGTATCTGTTCTGATATCTGAATCATCCCAACAGAATAAATCGATGGTTATATTTTTGGAACTGGAGTAAATGCTAAATTACAGTGCATCTCAAAAGTTTATAGACAACAATTATTTTGGATTTAAGTGCTAGCTAAACGAGTCAGAAAGACGAAATAAATTATGCAAATATATAATGATGAAATAAAAATAATAAAATACTCAAACAATTTTTCACAGTCATAGATTTAATATAAAAAATAAAAATGCTGTCCCAAAACTATACAGAGAACCGACGTTAAAAGCTGATTTAAGTACATATATCCAAAATTCGCATATTCCAAGGTCACGTACTTGTGTGTACAAGAGTTTCCTTTCCGTTTTCGACTGATTGCAAAGATGCCTCGCAATGTGCATTTTCTAGAAACAGAAATTTTACAAATCTATTGCTTAAAGGCTCGTGGATGGAAAGTTGTGGACAATGCAAGAAAAATCGGATGTAGCAGGGTTGGTATTTACCGAATTATGATAAAAAGTAACAATTTTGAAACAAAATCCTGTTCTGGACAATCAAAGAAAACAACTAAACGGCGGCTAGACAAAGAGATTTTTTTAATAGTTTCAACTCATAAGCTGTCTGTATGGTCAGTTTTTTAACGAGTAAGCATGCCGGTATCAAAATCCATGATCCACCGAAGGCTTCCGTCAAGTACATTTCTTTATTATCGCAAAATGCGTCTTTTGCCAAAGTTTACAAAACAGCATAAAGACGCTCGTATTCCGTGGGACCGAAATCACATGAATTGAACATATGAATGGTTGCGTGATCTTTTCAGTAATTTAAAAATATTTAATTTAGATGACTCCAATGGTCGGGCATATTACTGGTACGATATTAACAAGGAACCACGAACTTTTTTCAGCAGATAACAAGGAGGGTGTTCACTCATGGTGTAGGGAACATTTTCTTGTAAGGGAAAAACGATATTGTTTTTTGAAAGGTTCTCAGTACTCCGAAGATTACCAGAAGACGCTTGAAGTACAGTTACTTCCATTTGGAAAGTTGCTACGTGGGTACAAATGGATATACCAGCAAAAGAATTGCTCCGTTCACGTGTTCAACTCTACAATGGAGTGGTTTAGACAAAACCAAGAAACTGATATAGAATGGCCAGCCATGAGTCCTGACCTTAACAGCACGGCTTAATTTCTAACAAAAAAAGTACCGGAACCCTAATATTCTGCGGTACCGGTACTAACAACTGTACCGTTCCCATCCTCCTGTCACTCCAATCTGCATATTTATATTTCGTACATTATTTGCAAAATTTAAAGCATTTTTTTAGCAATGTGAAATTTTTAAATATTTATCGCGTATACTTAGCTGTCAACTATTCCACTTTTTAGTTATCACTCCTTTAGCAGTCTTTGCCTAATTTTAATGTTAATTAATTGCAGAATTCTGCAATTAAATATGGTAAGGATTATGATTCAGAAGAAGTGTTAGATATAGTTCGCAGCTATGCATTTTTATGAAAAAAGGAATGAAATTTACAGAAATTAATATTTATATACTGAAGAATGGAACAATGTTTTTCAATTTCCTATAAAAGGTGCATACCTTAAACTATAATCGATTCCTTCCGCATGAACAATCTTTTGTGATGAGTCACAGAAAATCAGATTAAATTAAAATTTTCACACCGTTATCGGCAAGATTCTTTGCTTATATAGAAAATGGGGAAACACTGATCGATTGCTTTCTATGAGAATAGCAATACATGACAATTATATCTATTTACAAATGAAAGTGACTTCGTAAATGAGCAGGGCAGAGCCTTAGCATGTCCAGTGTTTATGATACATAATAAATAGAAAAATCCTTAACGGGATTTTTATACTCGTACGCAATGGTAAACAAGAAACCTCAAACAAACAAAGCCTCAAGTTGATGCTCGTTGGCTAAAAACAGAAAATATTCTTTTCAGGTTAGCTATCTCAAAAAAAAAAACAGCCAATTAAAAATTATTCTACTGTCACAAATGAAAATCGAACTGAAAACAAATTCATTGTTCATTCTCTTGAGTGGCGCCGTATCAACACGTCATCGACATAAATTTGCAAATATCAGTAAAATAGAAAAACTCTATTTCTGTTTTCCTTTCATTCTGATCAAAATAGCATTAAAATGATTTGAAAGAGAATATAAAAAGTAATTTTGAAGGAGGAAAAGTTTTTTTTTCCTCTACATGAATTAATAAAATTTTGAATGTATGACAGATTGAGCTCGAGCCAGTCAAAGCCTAAAAACTGATATAAAAATTGAATCCGTTTTATCTTCACCTTCTCTACGTGTGCGACACATCACGTTACATATACATAAGTGTTGTGGAAAAAAAGAATGCAAAAGCTTGCAGATGGGAAGGACTGGAAAAAGTAATTTAGGCTTCGTTTCTTCGGAAGCGCTATTGCACTGGGCTCCGGAGTCCTGTATTTATGAGCTCCTGTGAATTCCGACCAATATTTAAAAATTTACTAAAAACAGAGAAGTACAGGAGTTCGGTTCCGGCGCAAATTAAGCCCTGCTGAACAGAATAGAGAACCTCTTGGAAAGAATAGCTAGAGACATATACGCTAATGGGCGTCAATTTGCAACGGTTCAAGATCTAAAAGTTCAAAATGAACAAAATTTGTTTCTTTAAAGCCAGAATTTCTTCAAACTCTTGTTTTAAGTATGCCTGATGGAGTTTTTAAAGTGATTAGAATAAACGACTTTAAAATGTGAACGTTAAAGAGAAAAAAAATAAATTGTCTATAAACTTTTGGGACAGTAAAATTTAAGTTTCATTTTTTTCACAAAGTTTGTGGCTGTGTAATATTATTTTTGTGTAGTATTATTATTGTCTAGATATTATTTATAACTATAAATTGCTTTGAAATTGTTACTTCACTTTTTCATTTGTAAAACAGAAAAACATCGTTGTCTATAAACTTTTGGGTCGCACTGTACATTAGATTAATTATTAACATAATTATTCAATTATTTAATATATCGTAACAGTTGAAAATTTCCAAATGGATGAAAAAACTCCAGGCCAGGATTCGAACCACGGATATCTTGGCTGAAGTCACCAATGCTCTACCGACTGAGCCGTACTGGACGAATCTGGAGAACAAATTTACACAACTAACCTTTAATGATCACAGTATCTGGTCGAATTTCTGAATCAGCTTAACAGAATAAATCAAAGGTTATAAATATATTTATAACCTTATAACATAATTATATAGGTTATATAATTAAGCATGCATAGTTTACTGCAGTTCTAAAAATATAACCTTTGATTTATTCTTCGATTAATAAGCGCAGTAGCAATTAATATATCTGTGAGTGTTTTTGCTGTGTAAAACAACATCGCCTTCGGAGACCTCAAGCACCTTTGTGTTTTATTTCTTTCATGAAAACTGTTTGTTTGTATGTGTACTATAATCTCTTAAAGTTTTGTCCGTGTTTTATGAAACACCCTGCATCTTTGTGTATTTTTGCTTTGTAAAACAACATCGCCTTCTGAGACCTCAAGCAGCTTTGTGTTTTATTTCTTTCATGAAAGCTGTTTGTTTGGATGTGTACTATAATCTTTTAAAGTTTTGCCCATGTTTCATGAAACACCCTGCATATATATACTGGGTGATTATAAATAGTTTTTACAAAATAAGAGGGTGATAGTACCCATACAGATGAGTAATAATGACCATAGAACATGGGGTCGCAAACCACTTATTGAGTCACAAATACAGGGTGTTTCACCTTAACCGAAGTCGGATTTTCGGTAATGTAATTTTCGGAAAAATGAAAATACTGCAATAAAAATGTAACGATATGTACCTTATTTTGCATGAAGTGTGATAACATTACAAAAAGTTCTGAAAAAACAGGGTACTCAACACAATTGATGATACCGTATTAACTGATAATCACAGTCTAAAATGGGGAGTGTCAAATGCATACTGCTGGCGCGTATAATGGAAAATTCTAACTTTTTTTGTGATGTTATCACATGACATACAAAATAAGGCACATATCGTTACAATTTTATTGTAATAGTTTTATTTTTCGAAAAATTATTACCCACAGGCCGCTAGCAGTTAGGGTGAAGCATCCTGTATTTGTGACTCAGTAAGTGGTTTGCGATCCCATGTTCTATGGTAATTATTACTCGTCTGGATGGGTACTATCACCCCACTTATTTTGTAAAAACAATTTAGAATCACCCTGTATACATTTAATGCAGTTCTCAAGTAATCTGCTCAATAGTGTTAAACTTTCTGATACAATTTCTAATTTATATTTAAACATAAAAGCATAAATAAATTTCGCAGGCTGGACCATTAAAGCAATTTGCAAATGAAATGAGTTTCCCATTTTTTGATAAACAAATTACTTATTAGGGATGCACCGAATAGTGATTTTGGCCGAATACTGAATATTCGGCGGCCTACAGTCGGACCGAATACCGAATATTCGGCTAGCCGAATAGTAACTGCTAAGCCGAATACCAAATATTCGGCTTGTTGAATACTTTTATATTTCAAAGTTTAAAGGCATTAAAATGGTTACATTTTAAAACAATTTTACATAATATTTAAAACAGGAACTTTTATTCTAGTAAACAAGAGCTTTTTTCAAGTAAACTTTATGCTGAAAAACATGTGCAAAAAAATTTAAGAAGAGGATAGTTATAAAACTTTTTTAATTAATAAAATTTTTAATTTCATGGCTTCTGAGAATTAAAACAATTGAATAAAATTTTCTTAAATTCTAAAACAAACATTTTAAAATCAAAGAGAAATTGTGAAAAAATTGTACAGGGTCATATATTATTTGTTTGTCAGGAAGAGACTAAAGTAAAAGTAAATAAATAATACAATCTATTCAAATTTTATATAGTGGCAACTTAGCAAGAATAACTGTTCTACTCCCTTTGATTAAGGAAATAAGTTATTAAATGCATCCTAGATCGGTGTCTGGAGTGGGCAATCATTTTCAGAGATTGTAAACGTTGTTCTTAAAATCTTGCAAAAAACAGATTATTTACTGGACAATGTTCAGGAACTTGCATTTATACATAATTAATTCCTATGAAAATTGTTAAAATAAAATTGTACTTTTCCTTATCTCCCATAGACGGCGCTGTGCCGATGTATTTTTCTCACTGTGTTTACTTTTCGCAGTTACCGGCGAGACGAGTGAGTAAATGTTCGTACTGTAATTTTGCTGTTAAAACGTAACTTAATAAATTCTTTCTTTCCTCACATTATATAATTTTATTACAGGTTATGGGTCCAGTCACGTTTCCGGAATGCGTGTAAGATTTTCTGTTGGAAAGAATTTGACAGTTTTAATTTAACTTGTGTTTGCGTTTTGTTTTTTGAGTTCTACGGCGATCGCTAAGCCTAACGAAGTAAGCACTTCTTTGAACTGTTTTCTGGACTTTGTTTTCGATTTTCCTGACAAAAATGGAAAGTTACAGAGTGAAAATAGAAAAGCTTGTGGACTCAAATAATTGGACACAGTGGAAATTCCAAGTACGGGCGATTTTAGATGCTTGGGATGCGTTAGAACTGATTGATGGAACGCATATACAACCGACAGCTGGTAGCGATAATTACGATGCTGAAATGAAAAAATGGAAAAAAGCAAACAAAACGGCAAAAGAGATTTTTGCGACAATGGTGGATAAGAAGCCATTAGCTTTAATTATGAACTGTGAAAATGCTAGAGAAATGTGGGTTAAATTATTGGATGTGTATGAGCAAAGATCAGCGGACTCTGTTTATTTACTTGAAACTAAATTCCGAGAGTATCGCTATGTTGCTGGTGATGATATAGTTACACATATTAGCAAAATTGAATCTTTTGCTCGACGTTTACGTGAACTTGGAGAACCACTATCAGATTCACTAGTGATAACGACTATTTTGAATACATTACCATCGCAGTATCGTCATTTTCATAGTGCTTGGGACTCAACACCTTTGGATGATCGTACATTGTCGAAATTAACATCTAGACTGATGATTGAAGAAACTAGATTAGGTATTGTTGATGTGAATATAAATCGTGAATCAGCATTGGTAATGGAAAAACGACAGCCAAATAAGAACTTTTCCAAAACCAGAAGTGTAGAAAATGTTCATTTCAATAATGAAAAAGGCAAGTATGACAAAAGAAAACCAAAATTACGATGTTGGACTTGTGGAGAGCCACATCTGAGGCGTAATTGTATAAAGAATCAACAAAATAATAGATATTCTGATAAGAAAAAAGAAGATAGTAACGGTTTTGCCTTTATAAATACATTTCAGTCAGATGAATCAGGAAGATCAAAGTGGATAATTGATTCTGGATGTACTCAATATGTGTGTTGGAAACCTGAATATTTTAAAACATATAAAGAATTAGAAGAAAAGGTTATGTTTGAACTTGGTGATGGCAGAAAAATTTTAGCCAAAGGTATTGGTAATACCAAAATTCGTTCAAATCTAGATGGAAAAGAACATCATTTTTGTGATGTTATGTATGTTCCTGAAATGAAGGCAAATTTATTTTCTGTAAAATCAGCAGCAGAGAAAGGTTTCATACAAACCATTGAAGGAAATAAATGGAAATTTACGAAAAATAATAAACTTATTGTTGAAGGATATCGATATGGAGATATGTACTTTCTAGATATAGATGTTTGGAAAATGAAGAAAGTAGCCTTATGGTAAGAAGTCACAAAGAAAATTCTCTTCAAATATGGCATGAAAGATTTGGTCATTAGAGTAAAAATCATACGAAAGAATTGCTGAAAATAAAAGGAATTGAAATATCTCAAACTGATGAGAGTGAATATTGTGATGGTTGTGCAATTGGAAAGTTTCAGAGGACAAATTTTCGAGAAATGCCAAAAGCCAGTAAAGCTGGTGAACTAATTGTCAGTGACGTCTGTGGTCCAATGCAAGAAGCATCTTTTCAAGGTTCTAAATATTTTGTTACATTCAAAGATGATTACACCCAGTACCGTAAAGTATATTTTATGCAACATAAAAGTGAAGTGAAAGATAAATTGCAACAGTTCTTAGCATATGTTAAAACTCAAATTGGAAATACAGTCAAGACAGTTATGTCAGATAATGGAGGAGAGTATACAGATCAAGATTTCATAGATTGCCTAGTGAAAAATGGAATTGAAATTGGAAGATCAGCTGCGTATACACCTCAACAGAATGAACGTGCTGAACGTGAGAATAGAATATTGATAGAAATGGCGAGAACAATGATGTTGACAAAAGGATTGTCAAAACGCTTCTGGGCTGAAGCAGTGAACTGTTCTGCATATATCTTAAATCGTACTGGTAAGAGTCGTGATAAAAGTAAAACACCTTATGAAGCATGGTATGGAAGGGAATATTCATTAAAGCACTTGAGAATTTTTGGAAGCCAATGTATTGTCCAAATTCCTAAGCAACGGCGTGTTGACAAGAAGTTTGGTAAAACAAGTATACGGGGAAATTTTGTGGGCTATGAAGAAGTCACTGGAAACTATAGAGTGTATACAGGTGAAAATCGAATAGAAATAAGTAGAAATGTTGAATTTCATGAAGTTTCAGTACCAAATACATTGATAGATTGGAGTCAGGGAGAGCAAGAGGTGGAATTGGTAGAGGAAGAAGACAAAGATAACCAATTAGAACACGAACATGTAAGATACCAGTTGAGAGATCGGAGAACAATACGACCACCTATACGCTATTCCCATATTTGTCAAAAGGTAATTGAACCTCAGTCTTACCAGGAAGCTATGGAAGTACCAGAGAAACAAAAATGGATTGAAGCTATGGAAGATGAGATGCATTCCCATCAAAAGAACGGCACTTGGGAACTTGTGAAACGTGATAACACGATGCAACCATTGACTGCCAAATGGGTTTTTCGTGTCAAAACAAATGAAAATGATGAAATTGAACGCTTTAAAGCACGTTTGGTGATTAGAGGATTTGAGCAAAAATATGGAGTGAACTATGAAGAGATTTTTAGTCCGGTTATAAGGTATGATACTGTACGTTTTCTATTTTGGTTTATTTATTTTAAGAAATTAAAAATAGCACAATTTGATTGCAAGACTGCATTTTTAAATGGAACACTTGATGAACTGATATACATGAAGCAACCAGAAGGTTATAATGATAGATCTGGACGTGTTTGCAGATTGATTGGAAGTCTATATGGTCTAAAACAGGCACCTAGATGCTGGAATCAAAGACTAACTGAATTTTTAACAAGTGTTGGATTTAGAGCTAGTAGTTATGACCCTTGTGCATATCTGAGGTATGTTGGTGAAAATCTAGTCATTATTGCTGTATATGTTGACGACGGATTGATTGCTGCCACTGATAAAGGAGATATTCAAACACTTCTTAGTCAGTTGCAAACTGAATTTGAAATCACGATTTGTGAAAATGTCAGACAATTTCTTGGTTTTCAAATTGAATTAATGAAAGACAACATAAGAATTCACCAGGCAGCTTATGCTAAAAGAACACTGTCAATGTTTGAAATGAGTGACTGTAAACCTGCTAAAGTGCCAGTAGATAAAAGTTCTTTAGATATTCTGTATCGTGAAACTGAATTAGATTCTGAACATCCAGTTGCATCAGCTATTGGAAGATTAATGTATTTAGTTGTTGTTTCCACACCAGATGTGGCATACGCAGTTGGAAAAGCTGCACAGTGGATGTCAACACCTACTGTTGGATCATGTAAATTCATTAAACATATTTTGAGGTATCTGAAAGGTACAATAAGCATAGGAATCCACTACAGTGGCTCAACAAACGGTTATATCAATGTGTTTTCTGATGCTGACTACGCTGGGAATGTGCAAACAAGAAGATCCACAGCAGGATACATTTCCACCTTAGGTGATGGTGCAATTACTTGGAGTAGCCAAAGACAAGGATGTGTGGCCCTTTCCACGACAGAATCTGAGTACATGGCTGCATCAACAGCATCCAAAGAGTTGGTCTGGTTGACCAATTTAATAAGTGAATTTCAACCTGGAATACAAGGACGTCTACTCATTGATAACCAAAGTGCAATTCGGTTAGCTAGTAATTCAATTAACCATAGACCCACCAAGCATATAGATATTAGATATCATCATATAAGAGAGTTAGTAGAAGAGAAAAAGATCTTGATAGAGTATGTGGACACTGTAAATCAAGTAGCAGATATGATGACAAAGCCTATGGGACATTTACGTTTAAAAGAACTGTGTGTAAATATTGGACTCGTTTAAGACTATGAACTATTCATATTTCAGGAATAGTCCAATTGTAGGGAGAGTGTTAAAATAAAATTGTACTTTCCCTTATCTCCCATAGACGGCGCTGTGCCGATGTATTTTTTTCACTGTGTTTACTTTTCGCAGTTACCGGCGAGACGAGTGAGTAAATGTTCGTACTGTAATTTTGCTGTTAAAACGTAACTTAATAAATTCTTTCTTTCCTCACATTATATAATTTTACTACAAAAATCCCGTGATTGGTTAATTTTCTTAAATAATACTTAATAAACAAAAAATAAATAATGTACAAACATTCTCTTTTATTTAAATATGATTCTGTTTCTAATTATTCTGAATATCTTTATAAGTTGACTGTCAAACATAGAAGTTGTATAAGGTTTTAAAAAATATGTTTTAAAAGTTTTTTTTAAGTATTCGGTTCGGCCGAATATTTCGATATTCAACCAAACCGAATATTCGGCAGACCGAATAGTTTGCTATTCGGCATACGATATTCGGCCAAACACAATATTCGGTAGCATGGCTGAATACCGAATATTCGGTGCATCCCTATTACTTATCCAGTTATAAGGAAATCTGGGCACCTGAGGACCATCTTTTCATCTCTCTCACGGTATTGAGTCTGGAAATTTGGCTCAGCATGCCGATTTGACAGTATTTTCTGAGCGATCTTCTGATTTTCCCAAAAAAGAAAACGTCTTTCAATCACATAGTATTTGAATACAGACACATACCAATTTCATGCGTTTCCTAACAAGAATAAATTAAAAAACGTGTCAGAAAGCAGTCCATTTGGATTTTGGAACAGTCTTAAGATATCATTTTAAGAAAACCATCTAGATTACAAATAATAAGCAAATATTTTTTTTTTGTGAGCATGCAGGCAGATGTGTCAGGCAGATGTGTAAATGACCACAATGCAAAAATTTATTTGAGAACAGATCACAAACAAGCTTTCAATTTGCATGTGTAAGATAATGTTTCTTTAAATTGCCATTTGCTAAAAATCGTTTTGAACATATTTCACAAACAGAACGCTTTTTAAGGTAATGCAAAAATTTTTAGATGAATACTTTGTGTAAATCCTTGAAATATATTTCACAAAGAAGTTTTCCTTTGTATGGCTATGCAAAGATTGTTTCAGATGACCATTTTGTGGTAGTCCTTTGAAACATATTTCAGAAAAAGTGGTTTTTCTTTTGTATGGGTACGCAAGTGTATTTTCAATTAACCACTTTCGAAAAATCATCTGGAACATATTTCACAAACGAAGGTTTTTCTTTTTTATGGGTACGCAAGTGTACTTTCAGGGCACCACTTTGCGAAAATCCTTTGGAACAAATTTTACAAACAAATGGTTTTTCCTTTGTATGGGTACGCAAGTGTGTTTTCAATGTACCACGTTCAGAAAATCCTTTGGAACATATTTCACAAACAAATGGCTTTTCCTTTGTATGGGTACGCAAGTGTATTTTCAATGAACCTCTTTCTGAAAATCCTTTGGAACATATTTTACAAACAAATGGTTTTTCCTTTGTATGGGTACGCAAGTGTCTTTTCAATGCACCACTTTCAGAAAACCCTTTGGAACATATTTCACAAACAAATGGTTTTTCCTTTGTATGGGTACGCAAGTGACATATTAGATTACAATTTAATGCAAATCCTTTGGAACATGTTTCACAAACAAATGGTTTTTCTTTTGTATGTGTACGCAAGTGATTTTTCAGGCTATGAAGATGTGAAAATGCTTTGGAACATATTTCACAAACAAATGGTTTTTCCTTTGTATGGGTACGCAAGTGACTCTTTAGACCACCAATTACTGAAAATCCTTTGGTACATATTTCACAAACAAATGGTTTTAGTTTTGTATGGGTACGCGAGTGATTTTTCAGACTATGAAGATGTGAAAATCCTTTGGAACATATTTCACAAACAAAAGGTTTCTCCTTTGTATGGGCACACAAGTGTTTTTTCAATGCACTACTCTCGGAAAATCCTTTGGAACATATTTCACAAACAAGGGGTTTTTCTTTTGTATGGATACGCAAGTGTACTTTCAGATCCCCACTTCGTAAAAATCTTTTTGAACATATTTCACAAACATAAGGTCTTTCATTTGTATGGGTATGCAAGTGTCTTTTCAATATACTACGCTCTGAAAATCCTTTGGAACATATTTCACAAACAAATGGTTTTTCTTTTGTATGGATACGCAAGTGTACTTTCAGTTTCCTATTTAGTAAAAATCGTTTGGAACATATTTCACAAACATACGGTTTTTCGTTTGTATGGGTACGCAAGTGTTCTTTCATTTGCCCATTTTGAGAAAATCCTTTGGAACATACCTCACAAACAAACGGTTTTTCCTTTGTATGGATGCGCAAGTGTACTTTCAGACTACTATTTTTCGAAAATTCTTTGGAACATATTTTGCAAATAAATGGTTTTTCCTTCGTATGCATGCGGAAGTGTACTTTCAGATGACTACTTGTTGAAAATCCTTTGGAACATATTTCACAAACGAATGTTTTTTCTGTTGCTTGAGAATGATTCTGAAATGCTGACATTTTCTTTTGGGAAAATACTTATTTTCATAGAATATAGACAACAAAATATCTGAATAAAAAGATACTTGGTTGAAATTCTCTAAGAAAATGCTTTAAATACTTTTAAAAATATTATGGCAGTCTTTTAAATCTAAAAGTGTTAAAAAAAAGTAATGATATAATTTTTATCTTCAGATTTAATTACATATTAATTATAATTTTTTAGAGAATTTAATTATTTAAACAGCCACAAAATGAAAATAAGACATATTTGTACGAACTATTACTTGTTTAGTTATTAATGTTTAAGGACATAGATGGTTTGCAGTAGTAAAATGATATTAGCAACGGTTTCTGTAAACCAAAACATTTCTAAATCATAAATTTCATCTTTAAATTATATTCTTGATTAATGTTAAATCAAGTGGTTGTATAAAATTTATAAGCATAAAATTGAGAAATACTAATTAAATAAGAAATATTATAAAAAATATTGTGACAATTTGTTGCATTGCTAATTTGAAACAAAAACAAATTTAAAATGACAAAAAGATTTTTTGCACTCCAGCGTTGTCTTTTAAGTAAAAATAATGGAAGGCAGTAAAAAATAATTGAAAAATTTCAATTTTGAATATTGGTTTAAAACTGAAGAGTTATTTCAAAGATCTTACATAAGATGCTGGTATTAAATGTTTATCCTGAAATTTACAGCTGCTTTGCAGCAAGCAGTATATACAACATACCGTGCATGTTCAAGCAGTGTAAATATCAGGGGACAGCTTGCAAAGACCACAAAATTTAAATTAACATCTAAAATAAACGATCGTGGAACAAATCCTTTTAGTCTAGAGTTTTAGTTTAGTTTAGTCTTCCTTCAAGTTCTCAAAATAATAACATTAAACAATAAAATTTAACTCTCACTTTTGACCAGGATCTTTCAATTTCCATTTATGGTGCGATGGTTGGACATCGTAAAAGATGAACACGCTGGCTGCCAATATTTTAAACAATTTTTAAATCCCCAAATCATGCTATAGGCCATGGCAATTTTCAAGTGTTCTGCTTCATATGCCACATTTAGCCAAAAATTTTACTTAATAAAAGGCATTTTATTTCTAAGTAGCATTTATTTCGGATCATTCATTAATTTTGAATATCTGGTATTAAACATATTAATGCTATGAGATTGGAAAAAATGATTCACGCACCACAGTGGGCAAATGTAGAGTGATTTTTGTATAATTCATACAGTTGTTAAAGAGTTAAATACCTTTCACAGCAAAATATTGAGAAAAAATACACTTTAAAGCAATGGCTTTGAGCTAAACCAATAATAAGTAGTTTTTCACTTAAATTTGGACGATATAAGAAGTTTTGATTGATTTAAAAAAATTAAATATTTATTAAAATAAAATTTCCTGCCAAGTTATCGCTAAGTCTTAAAATGATTGTTTTTAAGCTTATTTGTGTGAGTATCAAAGAATCAATCCTAGAACATCCGATACTTGAATTTGAGAATCGATTCTTATAGTGATCGATGTTTTATGAGAAGACAATGTTTATCAATATAGTAGACTTCCTCAAATCCGTAATCCTAAAATCTGCGAACACCTAAAATCTGCACGTCATCACAGATGTAAACAATGAGACTTTCAATTCAGATGTAGGGACAGAATTAGACTTTTTATATTTTTATAACAATTTCGTATGTATTTTAATATGTATTTTCTCGTTAATATTACTGAAGTCATGCTTTTTCATGATGGAAGTATAAATTTCTGAAAAAATTCAAGATATTGCTGATATCACTGGTAATCAGAATCTTTTTGTCAAATATATTTATCTATTAATCAAGTATTTTTGTTAATTAAGTCTGGTTAAACCTGAAATAAAACTTTCTTATTTTATTGTTTTGATGTGAAGTAGTAGGGTACCTTTATGAGGCAAGACCTATTGAATAATTTATGGAAAATGTATCTCATATTTATTATGCATATTAAATTATTAACTATTATTTACTATGATCATTAATATTTGAATCATTTTTAAAATTTTCTAAATTTTTATTATTTTAGTTTATTACTTTACTTAATTATTTTAACATTTTACTATATTGTAAGTATTCATTATAATCTCTATTACATTATTACATTCAAATTACTGTTTAAAAAATGTAAACAAAGCAATGGCTAGAAATCTGCAAAATTCTAAAATCTGCACAACCTCTGGTCCCAAGCTGTGTGGATTTGAGGGTGTCTTTTGTACTCGATTTTTCCAGAATTGCCTTCCCTTGTTATGAGTGCTCACCATATTATGTCACAAATAAAACAGTGCAGTATTGCAGGGGACACTAACAGATTATTTTAGAAATTCCTGATTTATCTAACACCTTAAAAATTGATAAAATATAGTTTAAATTTCTAGATTTATTGTATCATTTTGTTATATTTTCATTGTAAATATCCGGGCGAGGTAGATAGATTGGCAAAAATGCTTATCAATCGGCAAATATGTTTATCATTGTCTATTGCCAATTATGTTTAAAATAGTATTTTAATGTACCTTTAATAAATACATAAAATTGTTCAAAATAAAAAATATTATAAAAGGAATCTAAAATAATACATAACAGTAATTTAGTATACATTTATTAACCACATAGCACCAAATTAACTGATTTTAGCAAAAAACCATATTAATTATGATAGTTTTAATTCCAGTGGTTTGTAGAGTGATTTACTATGCCACCAGAATGAATATAGTATGAAAATTATGAAATGTAAATATACTGCATCAATAAATGGCACAGATGTCATATACCCCATATTGGCGGGACTTTTTTCCGACGCCAATTTGGCGAAAACCTCGTTACCATATCATCTATATCCGGGTTACCATATCAACCAAAATAACGACACTTTGGCGCCAGTTAAGTACCCTGTGCGCATATGACATTGGCGTCAGAAACAAATCACGCCAATATGGGGCGTATATGCCCGATAAATAAATCTATATATACATATGCTGTATGCTACAATAGTTATGTTATATGTATGTTATATAAAAATTTTACTTTTACTATTCATTTAAATTATTCTAAATTGCCGGCATATTCATTATTTCCTTTTTTTAATGCACTCTATTATTCATTTCTAATTAAATTCCTATAATTTTAAAACGCGTATCTTAGTAATAGATTTATTCCAAAACGTAATCTAAACTTTTAATCCCTTCATTAATTTTTATCGTCTACCAAACTGTAAAGTTCTGAACGCAGTTACTTATTTTTCGAATGTTTATCAAAGCCATTTTTATATTTTTATTCTATTTCATCTCATTTTCCCTCCCGCTAGGTGACAACCTTTTCACATCGAAATCCTTCCATTAGCGGCGTCGGGATTCTTTCCTGTGACGTTTCTTGATCGCTCTCCATTGGCTGAGTGACGGATCCCAGTTTCACTTCGAAGCTCGTTTGTGATTTTGGTTGGGTTAGCCTGAAGTTTCCATTTCAATCGGATTTCCTCCGCATCCTAATAAATAGCGAGAGCATGAACTCAGAACCAGATTTTTTTGTGCTGTTGGATTGTTTACTTAATTTGTTACCCGGTGTCCTAAGCCATGTAGAATAATCATTTCGTGAATTAACATCTATTTCGCATGAGTAACTAGTTCATGCTTGAGTGGAATGCTCTGATTTCTCATCCTGTAGGCATTGTTTAGTGTTGGTATGTTCTGATGGAATAAACAGTTTCATACGACTGCGTTTCTATGTTTTATTGGGAAAACCCCCCGATTTCTTCATATGCCTTTTTTCACCACTCACGCGGCCTAACCTGCCTTGTCTTCATCATGAATAAATGTTTGATTGCACTCTACAAATATTAACATCGCTCTACAGCTGCTAATTTTTCACAGAGTTGACACCTCCACTAGTGATGTTTGCGCTAAGTGGTACGCTTGCTATACAACCTCACCAACGGCTGATTTAAAGGGTGGTACGAATCCAGTAATATGTAATAAAAGCACGACGTGATATTTCGACGTAACCTATTAAATTGATTCGTAATATGTATATAAATACTTCCGCCTCTGCCTTTCATATGCAACATATTAACTATACAAATAAAATGAAGACAGCAAAAGAAAAAAGGTTACTGTAATTAATATTTTTGGCACCATTGTTGGCACAGTGAATATGACTTGGCCCGGATAATATGTGAGTACTTAGTTACGATTTCTTTTCTTTTTTTTTTTTTCATCAAACTCGAAAATATGACACAAAGACTTTTAAAATGGCTGATTTCAGAGAAAATACTGAAATTTTTCATGCTTTAATTTACTTCGAACATGTTCTTTCATTCATAATATACATAGTTTTTTAATAGTCTACCTGAAGATTTATTCATACAATAATGAATAGATTTTAGAAAACTTTTCAATAGGCTTACCGTACTGTGAAGACATTACAAGAAGAGCTTAAATTGGCCATCATCCATGTCTTAAATTACACTGGGATAGGTTGTTCGTAGATTGTAGCTGACAGAATCTATACTTGCCATATTGAAATCCCCCCCCCCCCCCCAAAAAAAAACATGGAATTTTAAAGCAACCCATTAATTTAGCAACTATGTTGAATATGGTCATGTTATGCATTGCTTGGAGGGAAACAAAAGCTTAGCTGTACAGGAACATAAAAATGTTATAAGCAAGCTACATGAAAGTACAATTTGGTAACCGAAAATATTATAAATGGAAATTTAGTATACTTAATATATACATAAACAACTAAAATCACTATGCAGCCCAGTCCACTCCAATCCACGATCCTATAATCCACTAACACCTATAATCTGCACTATATTTCAGATGTAAACAAACAGTCAAAATATTTTTTTAAGCAGAACGTACATGTTGACCATAATAAAAGTTGACTGATCTGATGAATTTATTAAGAATTTTAATAAATTTTAAATGCATTAAAAACTTTTGATGCATTTCTGCATTTATTAGAAGGAAATGTTTTGGGTATCTTGTAAATAACTATTAGACTGTTATATTTTAAACACATTTGTTGGCTAATATAGAAGGTAAAATTGCTTTTGAAGAATCTTTTGGGTAAATATTTGTTTTAGAAAAACAAACTTTTGTTATTGATCAAGAAATCTTGATTCTTAAAAGGATTCAAGATTAAATTGAAGAGTATACATTTAAAACTGTAAAGCAAACCATTAACACTGTGATATTTGAGATTTAAAAACGAGTAGTAGAAATGTTTCTATTAATTTTGTATTGTTGTATCATTTATATTTATTTCAAATAGGGGAGACTAGGGAGGGTTGACCATACGGGAGGCTTGATCCACCAATCAGTTTTCATATTTAAAAGAATTTCAGAGATTTATCAATATGTGTCAACCAAAGCTACCGGAATGCTCAAACAACAGTCTCTGTTTCATACAGATAATCGAAATAGGTGTGGAAAAAATCAATTGTGGGACGTTTGCAACCTAAAAGTTGTGTTTTTTAGAAATATTTTGTAAGCTTTTTTCAAATAAAATATATCACAGAAATTTAAGTAAGTAGGTTTTAAGTAATGCAGAAATATCGAGGTTTCATTCTAGACATAAAGATTATACAGTATGTTAGGCTTAATATAACAATGTACTATTCTTTAGAAAAAGGCTATGCGGGGAGGCTTGACCCAGTCAATGTGAGGGAGGGTTGAACACACGTTCAAGGCTCAATTAACATATTCACGGTGGGAAACGAGAATTCTCGTTTTCATTCAAAAAACATCATTGACTAAGGGCGTGGCTTCAACCTTACAGAAAATGCCTTTATATCGTGTTATCCATATTTTTTAGATTGTAAGACATTTTATATTAAATTAGTTCATTAAAGATATTTACCGATATATAAATTTGGGAAACCTATCTAGAACACCGATTTAAAAAAATCCCTGCCAGCTCGGGCCTACAGGCGGTGGTAGATTTCGAAGTTAAGTAATAAATTCACCAACAAAACTTAAATCAAGATTAGAGATAAACCCAGTTCCTTCACTAAGAATGAGCTCTAGGGAGCTAAATATTTTGTGAAAATTCTAATATACACGAATACACACAGTATGTATATGGAATAGGTTTAAAAAATAGCTAAAGCAAATTCAGAGAACCTCAAAGTGTTAAAATAAGTTAATATTTCCATAGTCGGGTTTTTATCATGTTTTAATACTTTTCTTCAAACTCACATAATGTTACATATTCACCTGCTGAAGTCCATTTTATTTCCAATATGACGCAATATTTTTGTTTTCTTTTGTTTTTAATTCGTCAAACTATTTATTTCATTTTGAGTTTTCATGCGGAAATCTTGCTCCAAAAAACTTATGACGTAATATTCTATTTGTTTTCAATTCGTCAAACTGTTTATTTAATTTATTTTTACACATGAAGATCTTGCAATAGAAAAGCAATTGTTCTGGTGAGAATTAATTTTATTGCTTTTTTTTTTAATTGTTGACAACTGCTATAACGAAAAATATTTATTTTTTCCTGTCATTGCTGTGTAAGAGCTGGTTTTATCAGAATCATGTTAAGACGGTATTCAAAATTTTGAACCCTCCCCAGTTCCATTCCCTTGGGCCGATTTTGCCCATTTTCAATCCCCGCCGAGATATTAGTCATCTCAAAGTTGTTGGCGAGTTTGAAGACGATCCGAGCATAATTGCGACTTTTATCGTGCGGACAAAATTTAGTACATACATACACACACACACACACATATATATATATATATATATATATATAAACTTTTTAGGTGGGGGTGGTTTTGGGTTCCTGGGGTCCTATAATGAAAAGTTATGAAGGAATTTTTCAAAAGTCGCACCATGGTAACGACTGCAATAGGTAGCATTTCTTACGAAATCTACCTAAAAGACTTTCAGAATATGGAGGAGCTTCTACTCTTTTAAAATTCAGATTTGATAAGAATTGCCCATCGGCTATGTGTTAATAAAAGACTAGAAAGTACGAAAGCAGCAGTCTTAACCGTTTCAGGGAAAGTAGTATGTTTATGAAACCACTTCATTTTAAATCCCAAACTCCACAATGGTACCAGAATTTTGCTAAAATCTTTTCAATTTAATCTATATGTGAAGCCTTTATCTTATTTCGAAATAAATTTGTTCGTATGTTCCGGTGCCAGTCATTTTTTTTCAACATTTTAGTACTAAAAGTACTTTGCTCTGAAAGGGTTAAAAGATGTTAATGATAGGTTAAGTACTCATGCGGCTGAAAAAAAAACTTTAGGAAGATATGTAGACAAATTTCAACATAATTAATAAAGTGAGATGAAACCAAACTATGTGACAACTAGAGTTGTCAAGCCGAATGTCACAAAAAGTAGAACAAAGAGACAGTTAAAAAGCGGGACAGTGACTCCTAAGTCCGCACGTAATATTTATGAAACCTTTTGAAAACGGAACCTGTCTCTAACGGAATAATGTCTTAAACGTTAAAATTTCATTCTCCCTGTTGTACAATTTTACCTGCCCAGACAAAATCCTGTTCAAAACAAAATTTTTCTCCTCTGACATGCGATTGCGCTTAAACAAGTTTGTTGAAGCATCATATTTTCAAAATTATTTTTTTTATAATAATTAAAGCCTGTAGTATAAAGTTATTTTTCTTTTTTTTTAAATTCATTTTATTTCTCTTCACAAATATTTCAATATAAAACAAAGTGGGTCAAGTCTCCCATATAGTGGGTCAAGCCTACCATATGTGAGGAGCCTTGACCCATTATTTTCTCATGATTAAAATCAATTATTTTTCAAATTTCTTATATATTACATTTATGTAGCAATTTTATTTTGATAACTGATTGTATAACGAATAAAATGATATATAAAACTTTATTCTACGTTCAATAATTAAAATATAAAAAATCATTTTCAAAAAGTGGGTCAACCCTCCCTAGTCTCCCCTACTGAATATAGTTTTTTTATATTAGAAAATTTTTTTTTCAGTTCTATGTTATTTATTTACAATATGATTACTATATTTGTTGATAAATTCCAAATATTAGAATGTAAACAAAGAAATGGCATATAATGTGCAAAACCCTTGGTCCCGACCTGTGTGGACTAGAGGGGGTGTACTGTACTTCCTTGTTATAGCAGCGCCCACATTTACAATTCTGCATAATTTACAGTTGCAATTTTGCTGAGCTCCCTGCTTAAGCGTTTTAATGTCAACACTAATTTTAAGATTAAAATCATAAGTTTATCATGAAAATATTTGATACCGAAAATACCAAATTAAAGGAATTCAAACTGCAATTAAATAGGGAGTGTGGGGTATATCAACACAAAAAACCCTTAACGGGTTAAAAGTTTGTGACGCAGCACTTTATCTTATTGCTATAAGACTTTTAAATATGGAAATTAAAAATAATGATATCAAATTTTATGTGACGCTATGTTATTAATTAATGTATATATACATGCGTTCGTATTATTTATTTCATCATTTTATTTTTGTTTTACTTATAATTGCATGAGTAATAATTATGTTAAATTTAAAAGGATGTATAAAAATTTATTCATTGATGCTTTATCAATCACATCTTTCATAAATTCAAAATAGGAGTTTTAAAAGATATGATATCAAAATTTAAGTGACGCCTTGATGTAGCTTTAAACAATTTGTTTTAAAATTCAATTTCAATTGTTTTCGGTTTGACTAAATATATTTACACATGCAACCAAAACTTTTAATTTACCAATACACTGTTAGAAATATCACTCTCACTGAACCTATACAATGCACTGTAATGTATTTATATGAAAAATTTGATTTATCTTTTATGCCATGCTATCCAAAATCAAAAGTAAAATTTATGTAAATGATTTTTGTGCGTCATGTTATCCATTTGCATACATTTCGTTTAGTTTGGTTTATCTTATTCCCTTCACATAAAACAGATTCATATTATATATCAATTTAAAGAAAATCACCCGGGCCAATTGCAAGAAATCGACATTAGGAATTTGTACCCCTCGCCTTTACTTTAAAAATTGGTATTTAGATCTCAAAATACATACACTGCACGTAGAAATGTAAAAATTCCAGAATAGAATTAGACTGCAGATATAAGACTGTTCTAAAAAAATCATAATAATAAGAACTATGTTTGCTGAGTTATTGAAAGGCAGCTTTTCGCGTTTTCTTTGAAGTCGAGTTAGTTGTATATATGAGCAGGAGCGGCGCCAGAACTTGCCCGACAGACGAGCACAGTATCCCCGACAGGGGGGCCGAATTTATAATATCTCCACTGTATGTAGAGTGCCGATATTCGGACGCCGATTAACTGGATTGTCCAATAAAGTGGATCGGTCAAAGGTCATACGTTTTTTTCCAACCTTCTCCAAAAAATTTTAAGTGAATCTTCTTTGGGCGTGGCAGGGTGAATTTGGCTGGATGTCACGAAAGTTAACCGTTAAATAACGATTTCCTAATCAGGAAATAATAAAATCGTCAACAAATGCAAAGAGAGCAATACATAAAATCAACTGTGTCTAGAACCTAAAAAGTTTCACTTCTAACGTGCGAGAATCCCACGCAGAAAAAAAGAAAATGCCCTCTAGGAAGCAGAAGTCTATCAAGAATTTTTTTTTTCCCTATCACAATGATTTTTTTTAATGTACGTACTGTAAAGTGTATGTATATATACATGTAATAATTTCTATGCGTACGTCTAAGTTTAGACCAATTTTGTAGAAAATTAAATTTAAAAAAAGTAAAAAAAAAAAAAATTCTAAATACGCTTTAATACGCTAAAATGTGCACTAACAGAATTGCCAGTCCTAAGCCTGGAAAAAGTGTGAAGGGAAGTGACCTAAAAAACATTGTCATTAGGTGTTTTTAAAAGTTGTCCAATTATCCGGGTTTTTCATTAACCAGATCGGCCTCAGTCCCGTAAAATTTAAGCCCGGCCCGAGTTTAATGAAAGAAACTTTTACCGAGCTTGGGCTTGTCCCGAAGCCCGAGCTCGGTAGAAGTTTTTTTCATTAAACTCGGGCCGGGCTTCAATTTTATCTGAAAACTCTGTACGGGCTCGAACTAAATTTTAGCTTTAAAAAAGTTGGTCCGGACTCGAACTTCATTCTTTTCAGGACACGTCCGGGTCTTATATTTTTTCCTTTATTAGGGGTTTAAATGAACAATAAAACATTTCTTTCTTTCTTTTATTTTTTCGTTTTTTAAATAACAGGTTGAATATGTTTCGCGTCCGGATTTGGCATATCTCGAAACGCGCAGCTCTCTAACAGTCACACTGCTATTTAAATTAGAGATGAATTTCGCAGGGCCAAAACATTTTTATTCCAAATATAAATTTCGAAGCTTGTAAAGAATATAGTATACTAGCAAACCCCGCGGCTTTGCTCGCGTAATATTTGATTATTTCGCGTAATATGCCAAGTGATATTTGCATGACTATTTTTTATTAGAAAAACACTTTTTGGAATAATTCAAAAATTACAAATTAAGCCACAATTTGACTAAACTTTATTATAAAAGTGCGATAGACAGAAATGAGATTTTAATTAATAAGAACTAAAACTAATTCCAAATAAATGATATTTTAGAAAATATTTTGAGTCTTTTTTGCTCATTTCATACACTCATTTCAGTATTAATTTGAAGTTTTGAATTTTTTAGAAACCACTTTAACACATTTACATCTTAAAACAAGTTGGAAATTGCTCGTCAAACGTGGCAAATGAGGTGCGTTCGTACTATAACTAGTTTTAAAATTATTTTTTGCACCCCATATTGTACTGAATGTATAATTTTTTGCACTTCATAACGTGCATAGTCTGATACATCATTAAAATGCACTTCCAATAATTTTTTCGGAACACTTTTGACTGTCCCTGTAATTAAACTATACATCCGATTTTCCTAAAATTTGAAATAGCTCAACAAAATTTTGCAACAATTATATCTTTAAAATTTCAGAGCATTCAGAAGGCTGTAATATCATTAAAATGCACTTGCAATAATTTTTCCCATTGGCCGTAATGTAAAGAAAAACTTTTGGCTGTCCCTGTAATTAAACTATACATCCGATTTTCCTAAAATTTGAAATGGCTCGACAAAATTTTGCAAGAATTATATCTTTAAAATTTCAGATCATTCGGAAGGCTCTAATACCATTAAAATCCACTTGCAATAATTTTTCCCATTGGCCGTAATGTAAAGAAAAACTTTTGACTGTCCCTGTAATTAAACTATACGTCCGATTTTCCTAAAATTTGAAATGGCTCGACAAAATTTTGCAACAATTACATATTTGAAATTTCAGACTATTCGGTTGGGTAGTTTTTGCTCTGTTACATGCGGACAGACGGACGGACAGACGGACAGACGGACGGACTGAACGACGACTATAGGTGTTACGTATTTATATAATTACGAACGCACCTAATTAACCATCATGTCAAATTCCAAGCTTCTTGTCTAACAGTCTACCACCTCTCTGGTGTTAGTGGCACCAACATAAAATGCCGAAATAGAGTTGAAATAGAATGTCTCGAAAAATGTTGAAACAGAGACTGTCACCATTAATTTGCCAACATTAACTTTCAAATCGGGTGGTATTTCCTAATATTCTATAGAAAACGTAATTTAGATGTTTTTAAAGGCTCTTGTTGTTCCTGCCAACCAGATTGTAGTAAAACCGGCATAAAATATAGCCCATATAGGATCAGGGACTATCACTCTTGATTCGCAACCAGTAACTTTTGTAATCGGTTTATTATTTCCAGAGATTCCACAGAAATCGTGATTTAGGACTCTTTTAGAATGCTTTTCGCTCCTTCCCTTCGCTTCACCCCTTTTTAATTTCGAATTTATTTTCGGCTGCTCTTAGAGGACATTTATATTTTATAAGTAACTACCGTGCTATATTTAAAGTTTCTAGCCTCTTCAGTACCGCTGAAATCGCAATTTAGAAAATTTTTTCCTCCTGCAACCCTCGAGGGGTTGTGGCACCGACATAAAATATAGCTTATTCAGGTTCTATCACCATCAATTTGCAACCATTATGTTTGAAGACGGTTTCGTATTTCTTACGATTGCCTAAAAATCGTAATTTAGAACGCTTTTCGCTCACTTCATCATTTTAAATTTGGAATTTTCTTTCGACAATTCTTAGAAAACATTTGCATCTTTGAAGTAATTACCATTCCAAATTTAAAATGTTAGACCCCACCTCAGTAACACAAAAAACGCAATTTAGAACATCTTTTGCTCCTGTAACCGCCAAGTGGTAGTGACAACTACGTAAAATATAGGCTATGTTGGAGCGGGGACTGTCACCATCAATTTGAAACAATTACTTCTGAAATTGGTTTATATTTCCAGTGACTGCGTAGAAATCGCTATTTAGAACGTTTTTAGAACGCTTTTTGTTCATTTTCACCCTTTTTAAATTTCAAATTTTTAAGGAACTCTTCTCAGAGAGCATTTACATCTCATAAGTAATTACCATGTCAAATTTCAAGTTGCTAGCCCCTTCAGTATCCCAAAAATCACAATTTAGACCTTATTTTAAAATGCAACCGCAAGGTGGTAGTGACGCCGACATGAAATAGATCCTATACTGGAGCAATATGTCATCATCACTTTCCAACCATTACTTTTGAAATCGGTTGGGTGCTTTCTGAGACTGCATAGAAATCGCAATTTAGAACGTTTTTTAGAACGTTTTTTAGAACGTTTTTCGTCCCTTTTCACCCCTTTTAAATTTCGAATTATTTAGGAAATGTTCTTAGAGATCATTTGTATCTTATAAGTAACTACCATGCCTAGTTTCAAGTTGCTAGCTTCTGCAGTATTACAAAAAAAAAACACAATTTAGATCGTTTTTTGCTTCTTCACCCCCTTTGGGGTAGTGGCACCGACATGAAATACAGCCTATGTTGGAGCGAGGGCTGTCACCTTCGTTTTCAAACCAGTATTTTTTAAATCGGTTCGGTACTTCCTGATATTCCGTAGAAATCGCAATTTAGGACGTTTTTTAGAACGCTTTTCGCTCGTTTTCACCCCTTTAAAATTTCGATTTTTTAGGAAATGTCCTTAGAGATCATTTGTATCTTATAAATAACTGTCCTGTCTAATTTCAGGATTCTATGCCCTTCAGTAACACAAAAATCGCAATTTAGAACGTTTTTTGCTTCTGCAACCCCTAGGTGGTTATGACACCGACATGAAATAAAGCCTATGTTGGAGCAAGGGCTGTCATCATCAATTTCCTACCATTACTTTTGAAATATGTTGGATACTTTCTGAGATTGCGTAAAAATAGCCATTTAGAACGTTTTTAGAACTCTTTTAGCGCATTTTCACCCCTTTTAAATTTCGAATTTTTTAAGAAAAGTTCTTAGAGATCATTTATATCTTATAAGTAACTACCATTCCAAATTTCATGTTTCTAGGCCCTTCAGTAACACACTAATCGAATTCTCGAACTATTTTTGCTCCTGCGCTCCCTTTGGGGGCAATGACACCGACATGAAACATAGCCTATGTTGGAGCAAGGGTTGTCACCATCATTTTGACACTATTATTTTTTAAATCGGTTAGGTACTTCTCTAGATTGCGTAAAAATCGGCATTTAGAACATTTTTTAGAACGCTTTTGGCTCATTTTCACCCCCTTTTAAATTTCGAATTTTTTAAGAAATGTTCTTGGAAATAATTTATAGCTAATAAGTAACTACCATGCCAAATTCCATGTATCTGGGCCCTTCAGTAACACAAAAATCGCAATTTCGAACGTTTTTTAGCTCTTTCACCCCAATTTAGGGGTAGTGGCACCGACATAAAATGTAGCCTATGTTGGAGAAAGGGTTATCACCATCTTTTTGACACCATTTTTTTAAAAATTGGTTTGGTGCTTCTCTTGATTGCGTAAAAATCTCCATTGAGAACGTTTTTTAGAACGCTTTTTGCTCATTTTCACCCCTTTTAAATTTCTAATTTTTTAAGAAATGTTCTTGGAAATTATTTATACGTAATAAGAAACTACCATTCCAAATTCTATGTATCTGGGCACTTCAGTAACACAAAAATCGCTATTTCGAACGTTTTTTTGTTCCTGCACCTCCTTTAGGGGTAGTGGCTCCGACATAAAATGTTGCCTATTTTGGAGCAAGGGTTGTCAGCATCATTTTGCCTCAATTATTTTTTATATCGGTTTGGTACTTCTTGAAATTGCGTAAAAATCGCCATTTAGAACCTTTTTAGAACGCTTTTTGCGCATTTTCACCCCTTTTTAATTTCGATTTTTTTAAGAAATGTCCTTAGAGAACATTAGTATCTTATAAGTAACTACCATTCCAAATTTCATGTTTCTAGGCCATTCAGTAACACAAAAATCGCATTTTTAGAACGTTTTTTTTGCTCCTGCACACCCTTTTGGCCAGTGGCACGGACATAAGATATAGCCTATGTTCTAAGTTGGACTAACACCATCATTTTGATACCATAACTTTTGGAATCGGTTCGGTAGTTCCAGAGCTTACCTCCTACAAATAAACAATTTTTACCTCTTTATAATAGTAGTATAGATAAATAAATTGAAAATAGCTTTTAAGGTTAATTTGGAAACACTCTACTATTCACCTAATCTTCATTGGCGCAGGGCTCAATTTCTAACAAAAAACAAAAAAAAAAAGAACCGGAGCCCTAATATTCTGCAGTACTAACAACCGTAGCGTGCCCCCCCCTACCCGTCACTCCAATCTCCATATTTATATTCCATACGCTATTTGCAAAACTTAAAGTATTTTTTTTTCTTTAGAGAAATAAAATTTTTAAATATAGGGGGCATTCTCACAATCTTTTGACTTTTATGTCCCTGAATAATAATTTTTATTTTAATACATTTTTTTGTGTGTTTTTTTATTTCATATATTGGGAACATCCCATTGCATGATTGCATAACAATATTAACGTGATAAATAAGTTTTGGATGATGTTGAGTGTCCAAATACCAGGAAAACGTCTATACCGTCCCGTGTCCCTGATTCTGATTTTGAAGTTTGGAGCTACCTGTATAAAATTGTTTCAATAAAAGTAATTCGATGTCATTTTTTTTCCGAAATTGGGACTATTGTTTTATATAAATATGTACAGCTCATATTCAAAATATTAGAATAATTTTTTTTTTTTTTTTTACAAATTCAAAATATCGTTTGGTAATTAATGTCTTTTAATGCCAAAATGCAAACGATATTTTTATTAAGAACTTATTGTTGATTAAACTTATTTATCTTAAAATTAATATCATTTTTGAAAAGATTAATTGGAAAAAATTATTTTGAAAAGTCAAAATATTAGAATATTTATTCAAGTGGTTCAAAATATTAGAATATTTCACGTTATTTCTCCTTAAATTATAACCAATTCAAAACTGGTGGCATCACTGATTAAATTCAGGCTATTTTATTTAAAATCAGTATTATTTTTGCAGTTTGTTTGCTTTTTCGTCTTAAAAATGGGTCTTGTGAGTGATATTCTTGAATCTATTAAACTTCGTACGGTTGATTGGTATCAGCACGGTAAAAATCAATGTTATATAGCGAATTATTTACATTGTTCGCAATCAAGCGTTAGTAAAATACTAATACAATATTAAAAAAATGGAAAATTTCAAAATAATCGCCGAAATGGTGACCGAAAACCAAAAACATCTTCTAGAGATGACAGGAAACTGAAGCGCATATTTAAGGAAAACCGTTTTAAAATTGTGCTAGTCTTGAACCGAAAATGGAAAGAAGAAGGAGTTGAGTTTCTATCAAGCGAGTTCGTTGGCCAGCTTCATCCGCCATCTTGTTTCAAAATAGCGGCTATTTGAATTTTGTAGACACTTTTGGGAAATTTTTAGATTTTCTAACTTCCTCTTTAAAATGACCTATGTTGTTAACTTACACTGTGTGACTCTTTAAAATATCTTTTAAAGTTTCTAACATTCTGTTTATAATGATACATAAGAGTTTGCATCTTGTGAAACGTAACATTTTTTGTAAGTATTCAATGTTAGAAAATATAAAAAAATTTCAAAAATTCAAATGGCCACCATTTTGAAACAAGATGGCGGATGAAGCTGGCCAACGAACTCGCTCGATAGAAACTTCAACTCCTTCTTCTTTCCATTTTTGGTGCAAGAATCGCACACTTTTAAAACGTTTTTTTTTAACTATCCGCTTCTGTTTCTTGTCGTATATAGCAGATGTTTTTGGTTTTCGGCCGCCATTTCGGCAATTAAATTTTGAAATTTTCCATTTTTTGAATATTGTGTTAGTATTTTACTAACACTTGATTGCAAACAATGTAAATAATTCGCTATATAATATTGATTTTTACCGTGCCGATACAAATCAACCATACGAAGTTTAATAGATTCAGTAATATCACTCACACGACCCATTTTAAAACGAAAAAGCAAACAAATTGGTAAAAGAATACTGATTTTAAATAAAATCGTCTGAATTTAATCAATGATGCTACCAGTTTTGAATTGGTTATAATTTAAGGAGAAATAACGTGAAATATTCTAATATTTTGAACCACTTGAATAAATATTCTAATATTTTGACTTTTCAAAATAATTTTTTTTCAATTAATCTTTACAAAAATGATATTAATTTTAAGATAATAAATAAGTTTAATCAACAATAAGTTCTTAATAAAAATATCTTTTGCATATTTGCATTAAAAGACATTAAATTACCAAACGATATTTTCAATTTGTAAAAAAAAAAAAGTAATTATTCTAATATTTTGAATATGAGCTGTAGCAAAAAAGTCACCTGCACAAATTTTTACGGTTGACATTATTTTTTGAACTCTGTCCCTGGGTTTTTCATCCTTACCGTCCCTCTTTCTAAACTTATACAGAAAATCACTTCAGATGCAGCCACAGATTTTTTTTCAAGTTTTTTCTCATGCAGAAGTATGCTAGAGAAAGAATGTCTAAAATTCTTTGACAGGAAATTTACTGCAGAATTTAAATCAGCATTTAAATATCAATTTCAAGATCGTGGCTTTATTGGTAGTCTTACCGTCCCCAAGATTTATCCCTGCACTTTTCGAGGTAATCTAAAAAAAAATTAATTTAATCCAATGTTAACAACTGTTTCTAAAAATCAATGAACATTGTGGCTATCACTTAGGCTTAACATGATTTTCCTAAAAATAGGTGGTAATTTTCCTTACCGTTCCATCCTTACCGTCCCTTTATTTCCCATTTCGCCCCTTTTTTCCTATACCGTCCCCTTTTTCCTATACCGTCCCCCTTTTTTTTTACCTTACCGTCCCTTCGTTAACATCTCTTTAAGACAATGTTATGCAAAAATTCTGTATTAAAAGTACTACATTTTTATTATTTCTTATCTGAACGTCCTCTGGGTACTATGCAAATTTATTATAAGTAAAAATTTAGAAGAAAATAAAACGTTATAGTGTTAAAATGGTTAGGAAAATTAAACTCGCAAGTTTAAGTTAAACCTCAGTTAAATAACAAAAATTTCTCTGCTGACCATTTTTTCTTTATTTTGAATCATTAAGGCATTCGTCTGTCACATTAAAATGTTATTTTAGCAAGTTTAATTTCACCAGATTTTTATTCTCGAAAGTCAAAAGCTTGTGAGAATGCCCCATATATATAAATAATATCATTCTAAAAGACGTGCATTCTATTATCAATTCATTATTTACAGAATATTTTCCTTTATTAAATTTACCTGATAATATTGATACTGACTACATCACATCTTTGACTAACTTTCTACAATTTCATAATTTTATTTTCCAAGACAATG
This sequence comes from Maratus speciosus, assembly GCA_963932465.1. Lineage (NCBI taxonomy): Eukaryota > Metazoa > Arthropoda > Arachnida > Araneae > Salticidae > Maratus > Maratus speciosus. The sequence continues at coordinate 34,699 of CAWVRF010000578.1, read as the reverse complement.
CTTTTTTTATTCAAATACAGGGCATACCTCAAGGAGCTGCTTCATCAAGCAGGTTATCTGATTTATATCTGTACTATTATGAACGTAAATTTATTATTAATAATATATTGCTCTACAGATACATAGATGATATAATTATTCTTTCTGTTAAAGATAATAATTCTATATCTCTTCCTATAAAGTACCCTTCTAATCTAGAACTTAGTACTACCTTTTCAAATAATTCTAGTATCCATTTTACGGATGTTAAAATTAATATTCTCCCTAATAACACCCTAACATTTAACATTTATGATAAACGCAATGAATTTTCATTTAATGTAATTAATTTTACGAATTTTAATTCCTGCTTACATATTTCAGTGTATAGAAATATTTTGCTTAATCATAGTCTTCGTATCAAACGTTTACGTTCCTCCGAATTCTTACAGTCTAACATTTTTAAATTAAAGCAATTAGCATTGTCTTATAATTATCCCATCTCTTTTATATATGCATGGCTCAAATCTTAATATTCATTTTTTTCTACTTCTTACCAGTATAGGCATTTAATATGTATATAAAAAAACTAAAAAATCGAAAACACTATTATGGAGGGTGGTATGTGGATTGCTGTAAAAATTATAAAAAAAACACACACACACAAAATTATATGTATGTATATATATAATATACATTATACACTAAAAACATAAAAATAAAAATATCATTACGGAGGGTTGAGGTCGGGAATGCTAAAAATAGTTTAAAACCTTATATGTTTTTATGTGTGTGAGCGTGTATAAGTGTATGTATATATGCTTATATCTTGTATGAACATATATATAAAAAAAATACGGAGTATCATGCATTTTACATAATAAATTTTCACATATTGCATCATTATATAGGGATATATTTTACTATCTCCATATTCCTCATTGCTTTTTAAATTTTCACATTTAGTTACATAATACAAGGCTAAATTTTACTATCTAAAATATTCCTCATTTTTTTTAAATGTTATTTATATTCTCTTTTTTCATATTGCAATATTTTGTCTTTAAAACGTTAATTTAATCAATTGCCTTTTATTTATTTTTATATAATTCTTTATTTATTTATTTATTTATTTGTATTAATTTATTCCTATTATTTATTTTGTATTCACTCAGTACCTATTAAGTTTATTCCTATTTTTTCATTCTAGTTTAACTAAAAGTTAATCCAACTCTTTTCTTGATTTATTCAATCACTTTCATTCCTTTTATTTTTTATATTTTGGGGGGGGGGGGGGGCTTAAGATGGCAACACTAAACATTTCTGTTTTTAATCCAGTTCCAATTTACATTTTTCCTTTCTCACACCAGATGGCAGCACAGTTATGGGTTTCACTCAGATGCTCAACTGTAGATCACATGTTAAAATAGTCTTAACTTTGTTTTCCATCCTGATATGCAGTAGTTTTGACTCTTAGTAAATCATTCAGGTATTGTGCTCTAATAATTTTTAATATCCTGTATGAGATGTATCTTTCTTTGGATCTCTTAGACTTTTATTATCTATTTTCTGTAATGTTTGCGTTATAAGGAGCTAAATTTTGTCATTTTAGGCTTAATGCCGACAAAATTGGATGAAATAACGCATCTTCTATGAATGAACTCACAAGCTCTTCTGACGATTCTGTGCTTCATTCATAGTTTCTTATTTTACATACTGGTTTCCTATGTTCATTTCTAAATCAACTTTAGAACTTTATCAATTTCTTCGTATATTTGTGATTTCAAATTTATTATATATATATATATATATATATATATATAGAGAGAGAGAGAGAGAGAGAGAGAGAGAGAGAGAGATAAAACTTTGAACTGGAGGTGATTTTGTGTTCTAGGGTCACAATCGGGGTATATCTGCACAAAATTTTCAGAAATTCCAACATACGGGAGAATGTAATAGGAAATATTTCTTACGAAATCTACATAAAATTAGTTCAACTTGAAAGCGCAAAAGTGTCCTGTAGATTAAGAAAAAATAAAATAAATAACAATTATGGACCATCAAGAAATAATGAATTAAGGGGGCTGGTCACTCAGCTTCCGATTTCCCCTCACTCAAGTCGTCTATGGGTATTGGATGCATTGGATGCATTCGTCTATTTAAAATATATCCTCGGTAAATTAATATTTTTAACTTCTATTATTTTGTTTACACTTCCTAAAAGAGGTCTCTTTTTTTCTTAGTTCTCAAACTATTTCTAAAGTACAGACTTAATTTTATAGGAAGTGTTCAAATCTTACTCACAGTTCGCCCGCTTTTAACACATAAAATGTTAAATTCAGCAAAGATTATAGAATTATTTTGAAAACTAAGAAAAAAAAGAGACATCCTTTCAGAAGAGCACACAGAAAAAAGATGTTAAAAATATGAATTTCCCGAGAAGATATTTAAGTAGACGAATCCATCATAAGTCCACAGACTTAAGATTACGGAGGAAAATTCCGAAACTGAGTGATCAGCCACCTTAATAATAATGATTTCAACTTATTGATATTTGGTGAATATCTATTGATTTGAATTTCGAAATAGACCAACTAAATAAGTTTCAAAAATTGAATTTCTGAATACTGCAAATGGTAATAGTGCATCATATTGCATGTACTAAAATTTCATTCGTGTAATATTTATAAAAAAATTAATTTGTCATCATCATTTTGCCTAATTTCGTCATTTGTATCTCAACTTGTTAATTTTAGAACTTTATAAAGAACATTTCATACTTTACTTAGACTTGTGTATTTTTTTTTCTCAATATCTAAAATCAATAATCTGTTTTGAATATTTTACTAATTCTCTCTCGTTACATTTTTGACTTTCTTCTATCTGTACAAGAAGAAAGTATTCGATTCGTGAAAACTTGCGAATTCAAGATTCCGACGGATTTACCTGATTGTATTTGGAGTAAATCGCCCAACACGTGGTTCTATGCAGAATTTTTTACGATTTCCGCAATAGCTCTATCCCAAAAACTAATGCACGTATTTTCATTAAACTTCAGATTCAGTTAGAAATTAACATAAGTTGTTGCTGATTAGATCTGGGTGTGAATCACCTAACCGGTGGCGCTGCAACGCTTCATTTTTCAGGAAGTATTAACATGTATAAGATAGAAGAAAGTTTTGGGATTGCTATATCCGACTAGTTTAAATGTTATTTTTAGAAAATTAATTATCATCTTGTTCAAACCCCTGACCGCCGACCAAGAGAGCAAAATTGTAATGTTGTTTTCTCTGTAATTTTTTTAAAATGCTAAAAAAAGATATTTTTTACAACATGATATAATTTTTTTATTACGTATAGGCATATAGGCCTGGAGAATATTAATCATAGCGTAATTTTTTAAAACTGGATTATATCTGTAGAATTACAATAATTTAAATATTGCTTCTATTGCAGTGAAACCTGCAGCTTAGTGAACGGATATATCAGTGCGCGGCGGTGAGAAGGTTAATAATAGTTCTTTGCTGTTTACCATAGAATATCCTTCATTTTTGATAGATTACAATTGAAATTAACAATATTATTAATCTCTTTAAAGTTGAATTCTTAGAATTTTCATCATGAAAATTAACAATTTTCTTAGGGTCAATCCATTTCAAGTGGTCCAGCACTGGTTGCTCGACCATTTTTAAAAAATCTGAAATTTTTTGTACAACAACCCTAACATAATGGAAGTTCAAAATGACTATTATTTTAATTTTATTATTTTTTGTTTGTGCATGGCGGCCATCTTTGTTTCATCGTCTGCAGCAATTTTCTCACATGAAAGGTTTACGGAATTGTAAATAATTCATCGTTTATTTCTCCAATTCAAGTGCGGATTAAAGCAATTTGTACAGAATACATTGGGCTAAAAATTTGGTAATAGCGTAGCTTCCGAAACTAACTGCTTATTGGTGAAATTTAAGCATAAAGTTTCAGTTTTTTTCCAAAATTTGTCCGTTTACAAGACGAAATTTTTCTAGCAAGGAAAACTGTGAACATGACATATATTTTTTTTTTTACAAATAGGCCAAAAGTACTTGTACTCACACGCCAAGTTCCAGATCTGGGACTTGGTTTCTCTTCGCTAAAAAAAAATCCCAAATTTTTCAAAAATGTCAAAAATCGCACTTTTTAGGCTTAGATATCTCTGGTGGGGCACGAGATAAAAATCTGAAGTTCTGATTTCTGAGAGTATTGTATGGTAGTGCTATGCACAAGAAATTTCAGGATGGAGATTTGACTACAAGCTGAGATATGGCAAGGGCAACATGTCAAAAGAATACTGCCAAACTATTGTTTTGCTGTAGTCACAGCTAAGTATTTATCTCAGAGTGTCATTTAAATTTATTTTTTTTATTATCTTTAAATAATAGTAACAGAAAATAAAGCCTTTTGCAAAGCTTAGCTATTAATTAAAAAAATAATTATGCTTAAGGTTTTGTATGGTTTCAGTAATGTTTTTTGTAATTTTAGTAACCAAAAGAAACCTCAGCACTTTTATATAAAGAAAAAAAATATTTTTATACAAGACCTGACACAAAAACAGAATAGGGAAAGAGAAAAGCTGTTAATGTTGGCACACTTGTTGAGGCATGATCAAATGTGTCAAGACACATTCCTGCTTGTGGGTTTAAAAACCACAATTTTAATGCTGCTTGCCAATCCCTGAAACTTGTTCCTACCATAAGTATATCCCTGTAAATGAAACATTATACGACGTTACCATGCATCAGTTTCAAGTAATGCTTAGAAAGTAAAGATATCCAAAGCCCTTTCAAAATTTATACTGCAGAAAATGACATTTTTGCATAAGAAGTAAGCTAGGAATTATTAATAAACTGAGATTTGCACATAGTGATTTCAAAGTTTATTTCTATGAGCCAGCAGGTCCAAGGTCTTCAATCAAGTTATCAAGAAATGACAAGACTTGGTTCCTACAAATGAAATTTTGAGAAAGATCAAAATTGTGGTTTTTAAATCAACAAGTAAGAATGTGTTTTGACATGTTTGGTCATGTCTCAACAGGTATGACAACATTAAAAGCTTTTCTCTTTCCCTGTTCTGTTTTTGTTTCAGGTCTCCCATAAAAATATTTTTTTTCTTTATATAAAAGTGCTGAGGTTTCTTTTGGTTACTAAAATTACAAAAAACATTACTGAAATCATACAAAATGTACGCCTTAGGCATAATTATTTTTTTAATTAATTGCTAAGCTTTGCAAAAGGCTTTAAAATCTGTTATTATTATTTAAAGATAATAAAAAAATAAATTTAAATGACACTCGGAGATAAATACTTATCTGTGACTACAACAAAACAATAGTTTGGCAGTATTCTTTTGACAAGTTACCCTTGCCATATCTCAGCTTGTAGTCAAATCTCCATCTTGAAATTTCTTGTGCTTAGCACTACCATACAATACTCTCAGAAACCAGAACTTCAGATTTTTATCTCGTGCCCCACCAGAGATATCAAAGCCTAAAAAGTGCAATTTTTGACATTTTTGAAAAATTTGGGATTTTTTTTTAGCGAAGAGAAACCAAGTCCCAGATCTGGAACTTTGCGTGTGAGTACAAGTACTTTCGGCCTATTTGTAAAAAAAAATTATGTCATGATCACAGTTTTCCTTGCTAGAAAAATTTCCTTTTGTAAACGGACAAATTTTTGAAAAAAACTGAAACTTTATGCTTAAATTTCACCAATAAGCAGTTAGTTTCGGAAGCTACGCTATTACCAAATTTTTAGCCCAATGTATTCTGTACAAATTGCTTCAATCCGCACTTGAATTGGATAAATAAACGATGAATTATTTACAATTCCGTAAACCCTTCTTCTGAGAAAATTGCTGCAGACGATGAAACAAAGATGGCCGCCATGCACAAACAAAAATTAATAAAATTAAAATAATAGTCATTTTGAACTTCCATCATGTTAGGGTTGTTGCACAAAAAAATTCAGATTTTTTAAAAATGGTCGAGCAACGAATTAATGATTTTCTGGACCACTTGAAATGGATTGACCCCTTACTAATTTGTTACGTTAAATTACTCACATAAAATAAATTTTTATTAGTAAATTACAGTTTTATTCGCTTTAAGGATCTCAGGACTCTTAAAAGTGAAAAAGGTAACAAAAACAGACAATTTTCATCATTTAATCTCTTAAAATGTACAGGTTGAGCCAAAAATGCATTAAAACTTTAAAAACTCAAAAAAAAAAAAAAAAGGAAGAAATTGTGATAAAAGAGTGCGATTTGCAGGAAAGGGCTCACAAGATAGCTGGATTTTTTTTTAGCAACAAAAAATAATTAGTTAAAAAATCACATGTAGAGGGCGCTGATGATCCGAAACACAATGAACAGGACAACAGTTGTGTCATAGAATGTTCTGGAGGTCATGTTGAACGTTTGTTATTGGAAGAACAAATGAATGGAGCGTATTGTTGTCCTGTTCATTTTGTTTCGGGTTGTCAGCGCCCTCCACATGTGATTTTTTAACTAAACTTTTTTTTTTTTTTTTTGCTGCTAAAATAATTACCTTGTGAGACCTTTCTTGCAAACCGCACTCCTTTATCATAATTTTTTCCTTTTTATGAGTTTTTAAAGTTTTAACGAACTTTTGGTTTACGAGATATATAATTTTAAAACACATTTTTAGAGAGTTGAAAGATATGAGTATGTTTTTTCATTTCATATATTTAAAAAAACTGCAAGATGCAGAGTTAATATTAGGGGGCTTCAAACTGCTAGACTCTTTTCGAGCAGAAAATTGATATGACAGCTTATGCGCCGGATTACAAAATGAATTTTGCAACTAGAACGAAAATTTTGGTATCCAATTATACTTCAGATTATAATGATTAAACTGAACCTAAATAAACCTATTTAAAGCATTTTTATATTTTTAATAAAAAGTTGTTTTTAGTTAATACAAAATTTTGAAAATTTCATCAGTAGAATGACTTAAAAAATATTTTTTTCAACAAAAAAAAAAAGGAAATTTTAGGTTCAGTTTATACAAACTAACATGAAACATATATTTTGAAAATTTTATGAAAAACGTTTGAGAAGTTTTTGAGATATCGTGCGCATTATGCCCAAAAACATCATTTTGATTAAAATGACTTCGAAGTTTCGGAAACACCGCTTCAGTTATTGAGTGTGTACAATTCTAAAAGCCATAACTTCTGTTCTAAATGAAATTTTAAGGAAACAATTATATCACAATGTTCAGAAATGATAGGAGTTTATCCGATAAAAAAATTAAAATTTCGAAAATTTTAAAGCTTCCTGGGACCCCTTAAAAAGATTGATAGAATCTTTTAAGTAAATTCTGAAACAATAATTGATGAAAAACTGGTGTAATGCAATAATGTTAAAAAGAACTTATTAAAACACTATGAAATTTAAAAATGCGCAAAGCCTTTAGGAAGAACTTAGTCTCCCTTCATCAGACGCAAAAAATACGTTCTTCTGTTTTAAAAGCAGTAGGAAGACCGAGAGGGAAAAGGACAGGTTGAAAAAACAGCCAATAGGAAAGTTGAAGACCTACGTCAATCACAAAAGTGCATGACCCAAACAGAAGAACACAGAATAGAAGGAGAAAAATTAAAAAAATCGAATAAAAGCAGAGTCAAAGAATACAAGCTTGTGAAATATATAAATGAATGAATAGAGAGCGAAAAAATAATAATTACCAAAATTAATATTAATTAATCTAGAAATTAAAAATTCATATTTAAATTAATTTAAAAATTAATTTTTAATTTGATTACTATTAGTTTTGATATAAATTATTTCTCTTTCTCTTTTTATTTTAATTATTTTAAATTATTTATTTTAATTAATTAATTTTTTTTCATTAATATATATTTTTTCTTTGACTCTGTTATATTCAAAATTTTCAATTTTCTCCTTCTATTCTGTGTTCTTTTGTTTGGGCCATGCTCTTTTGTAATTGACAGAGGCCTTCTACTTTACTATTTTCTGTTGTTTCAACTTGCCCCTCTCTCCCCCACCTTTTCCATCTCAGTTATTAAATTATGATAAATTTGTCACAGAAATATACTTTGTATACCACTATTCCCCCGCATTATTCTGTCAGTTCGGGGAAGACCAGCTTTCAGAATATTAATACAGTAAAACCTCCCTAAAGCGACCGCGTTCTGTTCCAATAAAAATGGGTCGCTCCGAGAGGTGGTCTCTTAATGGAGGTCATGTTTAAATCTAGATTTTAATTGTTGAAAAAAGGTAACAATTAATGTTACTAAAATTTATTTTTCACATTAGGGAAAAATATTAAAATTTAAGTATCAAAACAAAAGCTAATTACATAAATTATTACTTCAGAGTTTAAAAAATGAATACATTGACATTTGCTTTGATTCTACGTTTTCTTTCCTTTTATAACTTTCATTTCTAAGTCCTTTCGAAATTCAGTAAATAAATGCAATTTTTTTTGGACGGGAACAAATAATGACGATTTCATTAATTTATCTATTTCTTTGAGAGTTTCCTGACAGAATAGGACAGGGGAGTTGACTGCCATTCTTAATTTGTCATCAGAGTTAAATTCATTGCCTAAAAAGGCTCAAAGGGGTTTAAACACATAAAAGTTACCGGAATAATAAAAAAAAGTCTAAACTTAGTTTAGAAGTTTGATGAATAATGCGCTCTCCGGAATTATTTTTCTAATAAAACTTTCTTCAAGCGACCAGGAAAAAACGAAAATAGTTTCATTTTATTCAAAGAAATTGGTCGCTCAAGGAGGGAGTTCAACTGGGATGGTCTCTCAATGGAGGTAAAATTAGTATTGAACCTATGGGAATAAATTTCGTACCATGAAAAAATGGTCGTTCAGGGAGATGGTCGCACAGGGAGGTTTCACTGTATCTGGTCTATACTGGAAAAAAAAAGAAGTTAGTTGGAGAAGGTTAGCGTTACAAAGTTTTCAATGTACAGTAAAACCTCCCTAAAGCGACCTCGTTCCGTTCCAATAAAAATGGGTTTGGCGCAGCATGTCATTAAAGGGACTTTCCGCCATAAAACCTTAATCAACCAATCAATAAAAATGGGTCACTCCGAGAGGTGGTCTCTTCATGGAGGTCATGTTTAAATCTAGATTGTTGAGAAAAGGTAACAATTAATGTTACTAAAATTTATTTTTCACATTAGGAAAAAATATAAAATTTAAATATCAAAACAAAAATTAATTGCATAAGTTAATGACTGCAGTGTTTAAAAAATAAATACATTGACGTTTGCTTTGATTTTACGGTGTTATCTTTTATAACTTTTATTTCCAAGTCCTTTCGAAGTTCAGTAAATAAATAAATACATATATTTTTTTTTTCGACGGAAACAAATCATTCATTAATTTCATTAATTTATTTCTTTGAGAGTTTCCTGACAGAATAGAGCAGAGGAGTTTATTAACCGCCATTCTTAATTTGCCATCAGAGTTGAATTCATCGCCTATAAAGGCACAAAGGGGTTTAAACTCTTAAAAGTTATCGGAATAAAAAAAATTCTAAACTTAGTTTAGAAGTTTGACGAATAATGCGCTCTCCGGAATTATTATTGTAATAAAACCTTCTTCAAGCGACAAGGAAAAAGCGGAATTTGTTTCATTTTCTTCAAAGAAATGGGTCGCTCATCGAGGGAGTTCAACTGGGATAGTCTCTGAATGGAGGTAAAATTAGTATTGAGTCTATGGGAATAAACTTCGCTCCATGAAAAAAATGGTCGTTCAAGGAAGTGGCCGTTTAATGGAGGTGGCCTCACAGGTAGGTTTTACTGTACCATCTTTATTCTCTAGGAAAATTTAAAACAAAAATGAGAATTCTGAAATATCCCAAAAATGTAAGAATATTCAAATTTTAAATCCTCTTTAGTAAAAATCAATGCGTTTCTGGCGACTGGCTTTTTCGCTAATCGTTGCCACAAATTAATATCTGAAAATGAAACATTTGAAGTTACTGAAAAAATTAATATCTCGAAAAGTATTTGTCAGAATATTGTTAGACAAGCTGCGTTAGAAAGGTAAAAAATTGTATTTTTCTACCAACAACAGATTACAGATATAAACAAACGAACATTTCAGAAATTGTGATTAATTTAACAAATGTAAACAATGTGCACTGAGTCATTAATTTTTGAAAATTCATTGATGAAAATTAAAAAACTTTCGCGCATTGAATATTTAACTCTTGTAGTATTAATATGCCTTTGACGTCATTCGCCTATGAACCAATGGAAATAATAAAATAAATATCAAAAATCTATATTTCAAGTTGAACGACAGATTCACCTTAATAAAATAAATAAGCAACATGAATATTAAATTCACAATATATATCTTTACTAAATATGTGCTAAAATGCATAAATGTTAAAACATTTAAAAAAACAATCAAGATATTAAAACATCGGAGTCAGATGATGTTAAAATCCGAGCGCTTTCGATTAAAACATTAGTTGTCTTCCCTGATGACAACTAATGTTTTAGTCGAAAGCGCTCTGATTTTAACATCATCTGACTCCAATGTTTTAACATCTGGATTGATTTTAAAATGTTTTAACATCTTGATTGTTTTTTTAAATGTTTTAACATTTATGTATATTAGCACATATTTAGTAAAGATATATATTGAGAATTTAATATTCATACTGCTTATCCAATGAAAATAGTTTTTAATTTAAAAGCGAAGTCTTAGAAAACTCAAGTCTATTTTCGGTATTTTTATGTTATCCGGAGGCAAATCTCGCCAATAACAGGGTTTCTTTTTTCAATAGTAGTTATATTTTCGCATGTGTGATCTAGAAACAATGCTTTAAAGTTGAAATAAAATGCTATGGTATTTATTATTATTGTTATGTATTTTAACACGTTGAGTGCCACGTCAGTCACCGGTGACTAACACTGAACTTCCCGTTTATGCCGCGTCAGTAATCGGTGACTGACATTTATAGATTGTGTAATGGGAACCTTATTTCGTGGCCCAAACGGAAAGACAGACAAAACAGACTTGACATTCAACGTGCTAAAGGAAATGAGTGAAATGCATGTATTTTAATTGTATGCAATATATGCATTTTGAATGCTTGTATTTTAAATAAAAGTTATGCTTTTTAAATGAAATGTGTTAAAGGTTTATATTTTAAGTGAGATTACTGCAATATGAATGATGTCAATGGGAACAATATTTAGCGATTTATCACATCGCCAAGTTAACATAACTTTTTTCTGATTATTAATGTAATAAACATAGTATTTAGTTTCTTTGTTTCAGGTTTGTATGATTAATTTATTTTGGGAAAATTGATTTGATAAATCATTAATCCATTTTCCTCTTCTTTCTTTTTTGCAAATTTAACTATTTCTCAACATTACATAATTATAAATTTTACACCGTTGTATAAAGAGGGCGCAATTTCAAATGTAAATTTTTTGAAAACTGTACTTTAATTTACTGACTTTTTATGATTTTGAAACCAAATATGTAAACTCGATTACGGAATAATATATAAATATTTTTTGTCAATTATTTAAAATTTTAAGGGGATACCACGATTTCTACTCACCGTTATAGGCCGGGCATTTCCTCTAGTATTTAATATTTTTTCAATAACACGATAATGCTGATAATGTTTTCACAAATCATGTTGTTTTAGAAGTTTTTTGATATCAAAAAGTATATAAACAACTTTTAAAATAATTATGGCTATAACAAATAAATAAATAAGCTGCACGAGCAATAGTTTTCAGTATAATGTTTACAAAGAAATAAAAGTACAAAAAAAATGCTAAACATTTTACCAAATTAACATGAAATTCGGTCATCCAAAATAGCATAATACAGGAGCAATTTTTAACATCAGGAAAATAATTTTAACTACAAAAATACATATGCATGAAAATAGGAAATAAAGCCTTTTTGCAACAATATTTAAAAGCAAAAAACCAACTTTTGCTCAGCCTTGCTTTTTCTAGCACGCTGTGCCTTGCCCTATCTTGCACTGAAGAAGAATCTCGCAGGCAGATTCGAAACAGCTGTTTGCTGCTTTTCATGTATTATTTGTGAATTTTAAACGTTGGTTTTCTGCTTTTTAAAATATACATGTACTATTACAATTTGGTTTACTTATTAAAAGTCAATGTTTTTTTAAACTACAGTTCTAATATATAGGACTACAGTGAAACCCCGATTTTACGTTTCTCAAGGGACTGCGTAAAAAAACGTAAAATGCGGGAAAAACGTAAAATACGAGAAATACATAGAAGATAAAAAATCGTAGAAAAAAAAAACAAAGGTAGTAAAGATGACTCTCTCAAAAGGTACTACAATCTATATTTTACGAAAAAAAACATTATTATACATACCATTTTAAGATAATTTTACTAACACATTTAATTGCGAATCCTGGCGTTTAGGTTGAAAATAGTCCGTACTAGTGGATTGTTTTTTAGTCATTGAATTCAAAGTGAATGCAGCATCTTCCAGGATTGAAATACTTGCAAGTTTTTTCATGGTCTTTATGGGAAAGAAAATAGTCTTTCACTGTTTGTAAGCTCTTCAATGCAATATTGAAAGTAGGGACAGGCTGTGCTTCTGTTTCTCCTTCTTCATCTTCATCGGTGGGCGAAAAATCCATAACGTCGGCTACGGATGGAGCAGTAGCTCTTTCAGCTTCACATGTTGCCAAATATTCCGCGATGTAATCGTCGAAATCTTAGATAACTGTTTCGTTATCATTCTCCAAGTCTACCGAAGCTGATTCCTCATCTGTTCTCGGCTCATTAGATGCTAAGGATCCGCTTTCTTCAAAACAATGGGAAATGCACAGTTGTGTAAAGTTTCTCCACGACGCAGAAATAAAATGCATAGCCTCTAGAACACTTAACTTTAACTTGCAGGCGTCATTTAGGTTTCCATTTTCCATTTTCTATTTCTGCTACAGCTTTCCGGACAAGTTGCTTTCTATAAAAAAACCTTAAAAGATCGAATAATGTCGAGATCGCAAGGGTTCAATTTGCTTGTGCAATTTGCCGGAAAAAACTCGACATGCACATTAGACAGCTGCAAAACCGGATGTTCACTACATTGACCAATGAACAAAATTATTTTACGATTTTGCAACTCCATTTTTTTGTTTAATTTGCGCAAAAAGTCTTCGAAAAGGGATTTGGTTATCCACGCATTTTTGTTTGCTTCGTACTTTGTCGGATAACTTCTCACGGTTTTGAAGCATCGTATGTTGCGCGACTTTCCAAAAACAAGAGGCGTCAGCTTCTCACTTCCATCAGAATTACAGCACAGTAAAACCGTAAGACGCAATTTAGACATCTTCCCTCCATGGCAGGAGTTTCCTTTAGCAACATAACTTTTATCCGGTAGGAGGTTACAGAAAAGTCCGGTTTCATCCGCATTGAATATGTTCTTTGGCTTGTATCCTTTGGTCAAATTTGGTAGATTTTTCTTCCAATCTTCTATTGTAGCTTCATTTACACTTGATGATTCTCCCAAAAGCGATCTATACACAAGATTATGTCTTTTTTTCATTCGGTCAATCCAGCCATTTGAAGCTGAGAAATCTTTCAAACCACCAAGCCTATCGGCGATTTCTAGAGCTTTTTCTCTTAGTATCGTGCCATTTACAGGTACATTCACGGCACGAGCTTCTTTAAACCATTTTAATAAGATACCTTCCAGCTCGTCGTATGGCGATTTTTTCAATGTTCTCCGTTTCTTGGCATTTTTTTCTCCCACTTTCTCGAAGTTTTCTTCAATGCATTCTTTTTCCTGTAGCATGGATTGCAGAGTTGTCACGGGAATTCCTTGCAATTGAGCGAACGCTACTTTGGCTCCGTGGAATTCATCAAATTGTTTAACAATTTCGGTTTTCTCAGCAACAGAAAATTTTTTGCGTTTTTTACTCGTCATTTTGGCACAAAAATGTTAGAAATGCGACCACCACGTGCTAAACAGCAACTGAATTTGAAAACGTGAAGAAGGGTAAGGACCCCTTTCCCTAACCCGACGAAAGAAATGAGCCACCCCATCTGATTGGTAACAAAAGTGTCTCTTCCCCTGCCCATCTCATTCCTACACCAATAAAGTGTGTTGTTTCTTTACTTTGCTCCCCCGCCAGCTATCCGGAGGGGGGGGGGAAGGAAGTAGTCCGTGACAGCAGGTGTTCAACAAAGGAGGGGGGAATCAGTTTCAGAAGACATGAGTCTTTAGAATGCGTTTCTGCTGTCATAGATTGCATAACTTTCAACAACGTGGATTTACTTTTAAAAACACAAAAGGAAAAATTATTGCTTATTTTAGAGCCTTTTTTTCTTTTTTTACTTTCCAGAGAAAACGTAAAATGCGGGAAATTCCATACATAACAAACTTACGAACCGGGTTAAATTAACATTACAATTATACAGAAAAACTGGGACCTGATGAATAAAACGTATAATGCGGGAAAAACGTAGATTCGGGGGATGTAAAATCGGGGTTTCACTGTATATGTATGTTACAGCAATAATATTTCAAATGTCACATAACAGCATATGAAAGTCCTGCATATTTTATTCATAGTGTCAAAATTGGGTGTTGCCATTGCAAAAAACAAATTTTGGCCTGATTTTGATTTGTAGATGGCTCCCTAAGCAAATTTATATACGTCATTTAAAAGTAGGTGTTATTTCCAATCGTTTGGTACCTGTACATTTTTTCTATTATAATTAGCTGCAGAGTTAGTAGGGGTGTTTAAATTTTTTCCGCGACTGTACATAACATAAGAAGATGACGTCACACGATCTCCCAGTGTCTACTAAAGCTATGGTGCATCCAGATTCGACCCTTTTTGCTACTGTATATATTAGGAAAGTTTTTCTTTCTTTTAGATTCTACATTATATTTAAATGCATAAACACTTCTTTTGCAGAAAATCATTAAAAAAAAACCCAAAACAATTTTAACAAGAAAGAAAACTCAAGCGTCAAGCATAGATTCACACTCTTCAAACACTTCCCAACACATTCAGAA
The DNA here is from genome assembly GCA_963932465.1 of Maratus speciosus. Lineage (NCBI taxonomy): Eukaryota > Metazoa > Arthropoda > Arachnida > Araneae > Salticidae > Maratus > Maratus speciosus. Next base: position 19,638 of record CAWVRF010000578.1, on the reverse strand, counting down.
TAATGTAACAAAACTTCATAGTTTAATAAGTTAAAATATTATGTCTCATTGAACACTATGGAAACGCATAACACATTTGAAAACCCAATTTCAGCTGTTCCCGTTTACAATAGGAAAAATAACTGAATTCTTTGAGCAGCAGTGTATAGGATTAAAACAGTTAAATTTAAAAGCGCAATGCGAAATTGAAAACGCATTTCAGCAATTATTACTCAAAGACAGTATTGTAACCGATTTATTTTGTGCATCCCTGTAAATGAACGACAAATGATACCGGGTGTCCTAAAAAGTACTGACTGATTTTAAAATTCAATAACTTGTAAACGATGACAGATATTTAAAAAATTCTTGCAGGAGGGTTGTGCATAAGGTCAAAAGTTTTTTTACAGTGATTTTCAATTTTAGTTCGAATTACAAACAATAGATGGCGCTGCGATCAATAGACGCTCAATTCAGGCTCGATTTTTGGTACTTCGTGGCCCGGGTAATACATTTCCATCTCCTTTTTCCGCATGGAACAAGAGAAAGGACCAAAAATCGAGCCTGTATTTAGCGACTATTGCTTACAGCGCCATCGATTGTTTATAATTCGAACTAAAATCAAAAATCACTGTAATAAAACTTTTGACCTTATGCATAAACCTCCTGCAAGAAATTTTTAAATATCTGTCACCGTTTGCAAGTTACTGAATTTTAAAATCAGTCAGTCCTTTTTGGAATACCCTATTCTGTCGTAACCATCTTGTAGTGAAATTCAGTGATTTACATCAGTTTCAATACATTTGAAACAGCGTCATGTCATTAAAATACTTTGCAAACGATTTTTCCCCCTATAGCATAATGGAATGGAATTCTTTTGAGTAGCCCCGTCAATGAACTATTAATCCCACATACTTACCGAATACATAAACACTTTTCAACTCTTTTGGAAAGTGTTAAAAACATTTTAATATTTGAATTATATTTGATGGGGATTTAAATTACAGTGGATGATCGGTTAAGGGGGTCCGGGACACAAAAATCTTCAAATTTTGTAAAATCATAAACAATTTCTCCGTTTTTTCCTGCATAAAATGACATTTAAATCATGTTTCTATCTAAATTAGAACAAAAAATATTAATTTCTTCATTTTGGTTTGTTTTAAAAATCTAGCTTTCAAGCAATGGCTGTCATTGAAACGACTTCTTGTGAAAATGCGTTTTTCTTCATGATAGGTTTTTTCACCATTTCTCGTATTTAAATTCTTGCTCGAGAACCGTTAAAGATATAGGGTTCAAACTTGGAACATATCTTTTTCAATTGTTTTACTTTAATTTTGATTCAGCATATTTGAAAAAAAATATTTACTTTTGAAAATATGATTTTTTTTTTAAAAGTTGCACCACTTTTTTTGAAATTGTTTCGTTAAATATTTTTAATTTTTTTATAAATTAATGTTTTTAAAAATGCTGAATCAAAATTAAAACTTATATATTTCTGTTTATTTAAGTGAAAAAAAATTGAAATTCTATAAATAATATTTCAAGTTATAACGATTTTAAATGACCCCACTTTTTAATAAATTTTAAATTTTAAAAATTTTTTAAAAACTACTAGGGGGCTCGGCCCCCTACGAGCTACGCTCGCCAACCCCCGTCCAGACACCGCAGACTCTAAATGCACGCTAATTTGATCGGCTTTAAAAAGATTTCGAAAGATTGAATTATAATTTAAAAAACAGTGGCGATCTCCCTATAAACGAATTTCTATTCATTTCTCTTTGATTGGGGAATTTTAACGCCAAATCCGCTGCGGTACTACTTGATTATCCTGTCGACCAATTTCGCCAAATTACTCGCCAAATTATACAAATTGATATAATTTTTATTTTAAATAACGAAAGAACAAATAAATTCGTACAACATTAATAAAAACACAAATAAAACGTCGAAATAAAAATAACTTGATGACGTATACACGTGTAACAACATTTCAAAATAAGCTAATATAAAAGGAATTAAGTAAAGAGAGTCTTTGTCTCCTGGTATTTTTTAACAAAGCAAAAAGAAAGTTCTTTTAAATGAGACATTTTAAATTAATTCTCAAAATATCAAATAAATGTCTAGCGCTATTTCTAAATTTAAACTTTTTGCAATATTATTTTGTGTTCATTTTATGCAATAACTATAATGTGACGTAAATATGACGTAATTTCTCCTATTTAAGACTTCTAACGCATGTTAATGAATTTATTATTTTACAATATCCTTTCTCTTTTAACATGCACGTGTATAGTTTTTATGACGTAAATTTTAATAAGTTCCTGCTTTTTATACGTAATTATTTAATTCTAATTTGAAAGTTTTTTTCCTGTTTATAATAGTCACGTGTAAATAAATTCTTAATTTGAAGCAAACATTATTGCTTGCGCTTTTTATACAGTTGGCAACAGTTTAAATTAGTACGATTTTCTGAAATCTGTAAAAAATATCTCTAGAAGTGCTGAAAATTTGAATTTAAAATAGAAATAAAACCTGAAAAAATGAGTCAAAATAAAAAAATTAATGCAATCTGCACTCCGGCAAGTTCTATCGCATAAAATGATCTAAAATTGATTACACTGCCATGTATAGTTTTTGCTGCTATAAAACTTTTTTAGTGGAACGATTTTGTCCAAATTTAGCATTAAATATCTCTTAAAATAATTCTTCGATTTGAAAACTGTCTGCATCAGCGTGTTTATCAAACATTTCTGTATAAAACCACCGATTTTCATATTTTTGTATGCATTATTTTTGTTAATATTAACGAAGAAATGCTTCCGATCACAAAAAAATCAAAACCGGCGGCGGCGGCGGCGGCGGCGGCGGCGGCGGCGGCGGCGGTGACAGCGGTAGTTACTTTTTTTTTAGAATAGAGAGATGAGAAGTTTTATCATGTGATTTTGTTTACAAATAATTAGGTTAACCATCACAAAAAAATTCAGAATTTCAACTCAATAAATAAAAATTATTTTTAAATGTGTCCCGGACCCCCTTAACGAATTTAATACGTTCCAAAGCACAGCCGCGTAGCCAGGAATTCCTTTCGGAGGGGGGCTTAATCTTGGAATTTTCTCTGATCTAACAGCAGTAATTTGCATAATTGAAAGCTTAAATAAAAAAATAAGCAAGGCTTAAACTAAGATATGTTTCTGCATAGGATACTTAATGTCCATGTCAAAAATTGTTTTTTTCATATTTTTCGAGCTCTGTTACAATTTATGGTTTACAAGAGCACTTCATGTTTCTAAACCGGTTCGGAAATCACAAGTGTTTTTTAGGGAAAGACTGCAACAAAAATAAAAAAGCACAAAAACTAACAATGTTTAAAATAAGCCTCATATAACCTATTAGAAAAAGGTAAAAAAATATTTTGATGCAAACAAGTAATTTGAATAGATTTAAAGCACAGGGTTAATATTAGCATGTGAGTCTGTTGCATTCATTTCTTTCATTTGTCATCTAGCTCATCATTTTCACGCCCATCGATGAAATTAATAACACATATAAATTTTTCAAAAGTTAAAATTAATTTTTACAGCTATGGGACATTTTCACAATCTTTTGACTTTTCAGAAATAAAAATCTGGTGAAATTAAACTTACTAAAACAACATTTTAAACTTATAGACGAACGCCTTAATGATTCAAAATAAAGAAAAAATTGTCAGCAGCGATTTTTTTTTTTTTTTTTTTTTTTTTTTTTTTTTTTTTTACTGACGTTTAAGTTAAACTTGCTAGTTTAATTTTACTTATCATTTTACCGCTATCACTTTTTTCTTTCTTCTATTTTTTTACTTATAATGAATTTGCAATAGTACCCACAGGATATTCAAATAAAAAATAATAACAATGTAGTATTTTTAGTACAAAATTTTGGCATAACATTGTCTTAAAGGGATGTTAAAGAAGGGACGGTAAAGAAAAAAAAAGGGGAGAGTATAGGAAAAAAAGGGATGGTAAGGATGGGACGGTAAGAAAAATTAGCATCTATTTTGGGGAAAATCATGTTAACACTCAGTGATAGCCCCAATGTTCATTGATTTTTAGAAACGGTTATTTACATTGGATTAACTAAAAAATAAAAATTAATTTACCTCGAAAAGTGCAGGAATAAACCTTGGGGACGGTAAGACTCCCAATAAAGCCACGATGCTTGAAATTTATATTTAAATGCTGATTTAAATTCTACAGTAAATTTCCTGTCAAAAAATATTAGACATTCTTTCTCTAACATACTTCTGCCCGAGAAAAAAATTGAAAAAAATTCTGTGGCTGCATCTGAAGTGATTTTCTGTATAAGTTAAGCAAGAGGGACGGTAAGGGATCTAAAACCCAGGGGCAGAGTTAAAAAAATAATAACAACCCTAAAGGTGTGTGTAGGTTAATTTTTTGCAACGTATTTGTATTAAAATAAAATAGTCCCAGTTTCGGGAAAAAACTGACATCGAATTACTTTTATTAAAACAATTTTATACAGACAGCTCCAAACTTAAAAATCAGCATCAGGGACACGAGACGGTATAGGCATTTCGTGGTATATTTGGACCTCCAATATCGTGCAAAATTTATTTATCTCGTTAATATTGTTACGCAGTCATGCAATGGGATGTTTTCCAGTATAAGGGAAAAAAAAAACAAGAATATGTATTAAAATAAAAATTATTATTCAGGGACCACTCTAAGTTTTCTTTATATGCGTGATATAATGAGGATAGCGAAAATTAAGGAAAATCATAACATGCAAGCAAATGTTTTACATTTGACTCCTAAAATTAATTTATATACCATACATATATTGCTCTTAATTTTTCTTAGTCAAATTAATGATAAGTAATTACCCCTATAGAATTTTACTGTGAGAATAAAACAGTTAAAATTACATTTTAAGAAGAACTTATATTTTTAGTGATAGATATGAATAAAGAACAATATATCTGAATGAGCGATGTAACGAGAAATTGCTATAACTGTAATTGAATAAATTTATATTTTTACAACTAAAAATGTAGTAGTTTTAATGTAATGGAAGATAAAACAAGAAAATCATTGCCAAGTTTTATTATCATTAGAGATAACTTTGCAAAGTCTTTTTAAATTTTCGGGAGGGGCCTCAGCCTCCTTAGCCCCCTCCCTGGCTATGTGCCTGCCAAAACAGAGTTCACTAACCGAATTGTTCGTTAACCAATCATAGATTTTGTATTGATTTCTATGAGATCTCAATTAATTCGTTCTTAAATTTAAATAATGTATAAAAAAATAATATAAATCTTCCCTTTATAATATTGTTAATATCCGTCCTTATTTATTGTGGACAGATCGTGTATGATGGCTTTGTCCGTGTCGTGGCGTATTTTTTAAAAACTGACTTGCCCTTTGTAAAAACTTTTAGATTACAATAATTGACTACGACATTAAACCTTTATGTACTGAATAATGAATTCATGAAAATTTGATCTTCTAAAGCATTTTTCGTGAATTATTTAAACTACATTAGAATATTTACATAATCATTTAATAAATTTTAGAAGGATTTTAGACGGATTGAAGGATTTAGTAGGATTCCTTCAACTTGAATTTATAGAGATTTTGTGCAATATTTATAACTCCACTCAAATCTTGTATTTTAAATATTTTTCTCAGTGTTTTGTAGAATTAGGAAATGTACAATAGAATTCTCTTACAATAGAAATATAGAAATATTTCCGAATTGAAAAATTCCCCCTCTCCACCAACGCCAGGAAAGCTGAAAAGAGGTAAAGGCAAAAGAAATCATCCTTTGAAAAATATTTTTGTTTTGTGTAGCCAATAATGGTTTTGAAAAAAGATAAAGTAATGTATCTATAACTCATTCTAAACTGTGTTACAACTAATCGACGCATTAAATGAATTTTATAACAAGTTATTTGACGGTACTTATAAGTACCGTCAGCAGATAAAGGATTAAATCATCTCAATTTGTCACTTTGATCTTTCAAAAACTACTTAGTTATCTAAAAGATCGTGTTTACTGCAGGGCCCGATAAAGTTCACGCTGAGCGTAGAGCCTGTTAATAATTTGTGAACTAAATTTCAATTAAAATAATTAATTTGCAATTAAAAATATTTCTTTAGGGTATGTGCCTACCTTCAGGGCACTTTTTTGAAAAATATGAAATTTTCATCAATCACATGTGTTTTTAGTTAAAACAGGGAATAAAAGTATGAATTCGAATAAATTTTTAAAGGAATTTTAATTAACTTTTCAAATTTAGGCAATATTGAGTCAAATTTTAGCAAAGAGTTGCGTTTATGCGAAACCTTTTATCTCAAAATCTATTCAATATATTTCACTTTTTTTTTTTCAGCACTGTATTAGCAAACCACTTACCTGTGTTATGAAACAAAAGATTTGCAATACCTTTTACATTTACTAATATATACCAAATTTTTTATACAACACGTGATTTTCTATTTTTAAAAATGTGTATTTTTCAATTAAAAAAAAGCTCTTAAATTAATATATACATACTTAAAAGCTGCATTTTGCTTCATAAAATACCATTAGATGTGCAGATCCTTGTGACCCAATTTTATTTTAACCCTTAAATGCCGAATTTTTCAAAAATCATTGTAATAATGTTTTTCGGCTTTCATTTTTTAAATAAATCATGGGAAAAATACTGAAAAAAATCATATTTTGTTTCAAGTATGGTTTACGGCTAAAAAACAGTTTGTTACTAATCGGCAATACTGGTCTTTATTTGAAAAAATAATTTTCCTTGATAAAATTCTATAATATTAAACACACAAGAATTTTAGGAACTATAATAAGAAATAAATTTTACTTGCTCACTGCAGAACAAAATAGGGTATTTCGCGAGCTTCCAAACAAAACAAAAAGAACAAGTAGCAACAATTGAAAAAATAATCTATCTTTATTCTTAAACAGCACAAGTGTTGCCATCTACATGCTGAAAATCGATTTAATAATATTTTCAGAATGTATTTTATTCGCAACGTTAGGCATTATAGTTTCAATATTATTCTAATGGTATTTTAGAGCCTAAATTGGGTATGTTGCCGAAAAGCAACACCAGGCATTTAAGGGTTAATATCTTAAAAAATTTTAAGAAATGAGGTTTCTTGTAAACGTAAACAATGAAAAATGCTGTTTTCCAGGAAACGCAAATTAAGGTTATGTTTATGACGGCCAAATATCAACACGAGGGATATAGGCCCGAAGGGGGAGGAGTGCCCTCCGTGGGGGTCTTTATAAGGGAACCTAACCCGTATTTACGCTTTTAAAACCAATGTTCGAAGAAAGTCCAAACGATTAGGCCGACGGGCTTGATTGGGATCGAACCCAGCAACTCCCGTCCACCAGCTTCGAGAGCAGAACCTCTCAGCCACTGGTGGGGCCGCAAGTCAACATTTTAATATAGCACAGAAACTTATGTATAAAGGTTTATATTTTGGGCTATAACTTTGCTTCTAATTATCGTTGAACTAAGCCTAAGGAATTTTTGGAATCCCAAATGTTTGAACTTTAATTGTAAATTATAAGCATAAAAAAGAAAATTTTCACAAAAAGAGCAATTTTCTTCAAATCTGTTCTTTCTAATTTTTGACACATAAAATGTAATGCCCGAACTCTGGTAGCCATACGCATACAACTGTTCAAATGTTCTCTAAGTCAACAATAGATGCAATTAAATGCAGCTCGGCAAATCTGAAACACAGTATTGCTTCTTCTTCGCTTTGTTTTGCGAGGTGTTCGTTATTTGAACATAAAATCTCTCACGAACGTGTTCGTCAATCGATCTGTTCGTAAACCGAACAATTCGTTAACCGATCACCCACTGTACACTGTAAAAAAAAATCTGTAATTCTACAGATGAAAAGTTACCGAAATCTGTATGCTTACTAAAATTTTATATGTACACTGTGCAAAAAAAGATGTAAATCAACAAAACTAGTTTTTGTAAAGCTACAGATTTCTGTAGCTTTACAAAAGAATCTACTAAAATTACAGTAATCATACTAGAATTGTATCTGTAACCCGGGTTGCACTTACATAAAAAGGTCTAGGCATCCCAGTTTCCTAAAATATTCTTAGTTATCTTACAAATTTTTTGATTCAAAAGTGTGTCTGTAACATGAATTTTGTTGTTGCCATTACATAAAAAGTTCTAGGAATCTCAGTTTCCTAGAAAACTTTTAGTAACTTTACAGATTTTTTTTTTAAGTGTATTCAAATAAATTGCGAATACAAAACACTTTAGAAACCGAGTTGCATTTTGAGATTCTTTTTTATTCGGAACTCCGAATTCATACCAGAAATGCAGAAAAAACTTTCAAATCAGGTAATCCCAACACCTCCCCGTCCCTTCTCTTTTTCTTGTACAGAGAAAGGGCGTAATGAAAATTGAATACATTTTAACCCATCGCTGCATGATTTTTTCTATCTATATGAAAATTTTTTTTTGGAATCTATATATCGATCTAAAAATGGGAAAAATAGTAAAAAAATTTAAATTTCAAATTTTTAGCTAAAATTTGATATTTTATGGTGTCGGCCATATGTACACAATTCGGGTTTTAAAATAGTGTATTGCTATATTTTGCAACTAAATGAGCTTAAATTAATTAATTTTATCTGCTTAACACTCTGCAGCTTTTTTATAGTAATATTTTTAAGTATTCAGTAAAAATAATGAAATTAAATCTTATCCTAATAGCTTGATAGAATTTTTTTTTTGTTTCCGAAGAACAAATTCTAATTTTTTTCTCAAAAGAAGTCACCTGAAATGCACAAAATAAGTGTTGTTCTATCCTTTGGACTGTTCTTGATCAGGGACAGAGATCATATTGGCCGAATGCATGTCACATAATGAGAATGATACTGTTTTTACGTATGTGCCAGATATGGCATGTGGTGCAGTGAAGAGTTAATAATGTTTTTCATATAAAAAATATTTAAATATGTATCTTTTTTAAGGGTGTCAGGACTCTTAAATCTTGTTTGTTTTGTTGTTTACAATTTTGTTGTTGTTTACAAAAACAATTGTTTACTTGAAATTCCCCTTAGAGCAGAAGTTATGGCTTTTAGAATTATACCCGCTCAACAGCTGAAGCGGCGTTGCCTAAACTTTGAAGTTTAGGAAGTCTCCAAATGACGTTTTTGGGCATAACGCGCAGTATATCTCAAAAACTTCTGAATGTTTTTCATGAAATTTTCAAAACATATGTTTCATATTAGTCTGTATAAACGGAACCTAAAATTTCCTTTTTATGGTTCAAAAAAATACTTTTTAAGTGATTACAGTGTTCAAATTTTCAAAATTTTGTATTAGCTTTACATTTATTTGTATTACAACTTTGTATTAAAAATATAAGAAATGCTTCAAATACAAATTTATTTAGGTTCAGTGTAATTATTATAATCTGAAGTATAATTAAACACAAAAAAATTCATTCTATTTTCAAAATTTATCTTCTAATCCTGCGCGTAACGTGTTATACCAATTTTCTGCTCGACAAATATCTGATAGTTTGGAGCCTTCTGTAAATGCTAATCCTTCATCTTGCAATTTTTTAAATACAGGAAATGAAAGAACGTACTTACATCTTTTATTCCAATAAAAATTGTGTTTTAAAATTATATACATTTTAAGATATAAGATGTTGAAAATTATCCTTTTTTTCACTACCTACGAGCTACGCTCGCCAATCCCCGTTCAGACACCCGAGATTCTAAAAGCACGCTAATTTGATCGGCTTTTAAAAGATTGAATTAAAATTTACGAAAACAGTGGCGATCTCTCTGTTAAAAGGTTGTTTTCGTCATTCATTAAATCAGATCAGTGAAACATATGAAAATAAGCTAATATAAAATGATTTAAGTAAACAGAGTCTTTGTCTCCCGGTATTTTTGAACAACGGTATAAGAAAGTTTTTTTAAATAAGACACTGTGAATGTATCGTTTTAAATCTAAAGTAATTTTCACCAAAGTTTTCTTTCTCTTTTTAATATTCACGTGAAAATACTTTTGTTGTTAGAAAGGAAATATTATTTGCGCTGTCTTAATTCTCAACACGAGAACAATGGGACTGTTGTAGGCACTTCAATAACATCTGCATTGGTTCATTGGTTCAAAATATCTCGATCTGTTGATTATCTGTAAGCAAGTAAACCGTATTGGTTTACAATAAGAGTCTATGAGAATTTGGCGAAATATTAGAGATATCGCCAAGTTGGCGTTGCTTTTGGCGGCCAAATTTGGCGATATATCTCCAAGTTGGTGACAAACTTGACGGCATTTGGCGCCAGAACAGGGTCCTCCCTATGGTAACCCACCTTATGGGTATGGAGATTCATTAAATGCTGTTCAATAACCAATGAGATGCGTTTAATATAGTTTTTATGACGTAATTATCAATATTTTCCTTCTTTTAATATGTAATTATTTAATTTTCATTTGGAAGTTTTCTTTTCTGTTTATAATAGTCGCGTGTAGATAAATATTTAATTTGAAGAAAATATTATTCTTTGCGTTATTTTTAAATTAGGCAACAATTAAAATAATACCCTTTTCTAAAAGTTGTAAAAAATATCTCTCGAAATGCTCAAAATTTGAATTTAAAATAGAAATAAAACCTCAAAAAATGAGTCAAATAAAAAAATAAATGCAGTCTGCACACCGGGAATTTCTAATGTATAAAATGATCTAAAAATGATTAAATTCCCATGAATAATTTTTGCTCCTCTAAAACTTTTTTAATGGAACGATTTTGACCAACATGAACATTAAATATCTCTTAAAATAATCCTTTGATTTGAAAACGGTCTGCATCAGCGTGTTTATCAAACATTTCTCTATAATACCACTAATTTTCATATTTTTGTATGGAGTATTTTTCTTAATATTAACGAATAAAGACCTCCGGTCACAAAAAATTCAAAACCGTGGCGGCGGTGGTGACAGCGTTGATTTTTTTTTTTTTTTTTTTTTTTTTTTTTTTAGAATAGAAAGATTTTTTTCCAATTTTAAAAGTCCTTGAGGCCTCAGGACTCTTAAAATCGGAAAAAAGACCATTTTCAACATATAGTATCTTAAAATGCATTTAATTTTAAGACACAATTTTAATTGGGGATGAAAGATATAATAGTATGTTGCTTCATTTCAAATATTTAAAAAATTGCAAGATACAGAATTGGTATTTACAGGGGTTCCAAACTGTCAGACATTTGACGAGCAAAAAATCGGCATAACAGATTACAAAATGTCTGTCTGTGACTCTGTGAGTCTGTCTGTCTGTGTGTATGTAACACAAATTTTGTGGGCGCTCTATCTCAAGAACTAATGCACAGAACTTAATAAAAATTTATATTCAGTTAGTCCCTAATACAAGTTGATGCTGATTTGTTTCTAGTGCAAATCGCTCGAAAAGTGGCGCTGCTATGCTGCATTTTTCACAATTTTCGCAATAGCTCTATCTCAAGAACTAATGCACGGATTTTGATCAATCTTCAGATTTAGTTAATCCTTAATATGAATTGGTGCTGATTACGTTTTGGTGTAAATCGCCCAAGAGGTGGCACTGTTATGATGAATTTTGCAGGATTTACACGATTTCCCCAATAGCTCTATCTTAAGAACTAACGCACGGATTTTCATCAAACTTCAGATTCAGTTAGTCCTTGATATGACTTGCTACTGATTATGTGTTGGTGTGCCCAACAGGTGGCGCTTCTGTGCTGCCTTTTTCACGATTGCCTCAATAGCTCTATCTATAGAACTAATGGACGAATTTTCATCTAACTTCAGATTTAGTTGTATGTTGACACAAGTTGTTGTTAATTAGGTTTTGGTGTTAATCACCCAATAGGTGGCACTGCTATGCAGGAATTTTCACGATTTTCGCTATAGCTCTATCTCAAAAACTAATGCACGGATTTTCTCCAAACTTCAGATTCAGTCAGACGTTGACATAAATTGTTTCTGATTATGTGTTGGTGTGCCCAACAGGTGGCGCTTCTGTGCTGCCTTTTTCACGATTGCCTCAATAGCTCTATCTATAGAACTAATGGACGAATTTTCATCTAACTTCAGATTTAGTTGTATGTTGACACAAGTTGTTATTAATTAGGTTTTGGTGTTAATCACCCAATAGGTGGCACTGCTATGCAGGAATTTTCACGATTTTCGCTATAGCTCTATCTCAAAAACTAATGGACGGATTTTCTCCAAACTTCAGATTCAGTCAGACGTTGACATAAATTGTTGCTGATTAGAATTTGGTATAAATCACTCAACAGGTGGCGCTGCTAGGCAGCATTTTGCTGGATTTAGACGATTTCAGCGATAGTCCTATCTCAAGAACTAATGCACGGAATTTCATATCTTTAGAATCCTCATGAGATGCATAGATTGCTATTTAATTTTCGCAGTGTGATAGCGAATTTTGAAGTATTAACATGTATGAGATAGAAGAAAGTTTTGGGATTGATACATCCGACTAGTTATTGTTGTTGTTGTTTTAATGCAGTTACGACAACTTTTCAAAAATATTGGGTGGGGTCAAAATTTTTTGAGTAAAATAACACATATAATTTTTCCCCCCTAAATGTGCATGTGTGTGGAGAGAGGGAGGGGGGAGGAGGGAATGGTTAAGGACGGCAATTCAAAATTAAATTATGTTTCCTCTAAGCAAATTTTTAAATTGTTATAATTTAATTACAATTTTATAAATAACTAGCTAAAGTACCCGGCGTTGCTGCCAGGAATTGTAAGAATGTTTGTTTTGAAAAATCAATCTCAGAATTAAACATACAGTATAAAACAAATAATAAAAACTAGAAAACAGGAATTCTGAATTTAGTGTCACCCACGATGAAAAAAAAATGTATATATATATAGACAGATAGATAGTACAAAATATATTTCAGTATTAAGATTTGAAACACACGCTTTTTATTTTATATAAAATGGCGTCATCCGCATCCGCTGAAGAATTACTCATTTGAGATCCAGCATTAAACATCTACAGTAAAGTATGCATAAGACGCCACTCTCGCAGAATAATACACAAATCCAAAAAAAGAGATATCGTCATTCAAGAAACTCGACAAAAAAATCGGCTATCTCATGATTCATATGCCTTCCTTTGTAATATTAATATAGATAATTAAAATTAAATTTACGTTATAATAGCTCCATGTTTTATCAGAAATCATTCATTTATATTTTTTCAAAATCGCACGCATTTTAAGTACATTTCTTTTCAGTTTTTATGGGAAAATGGCAGCAAAAAGATATAATTGCTTATTTTCTACTATTTTTTTCCTTTACTTTCTACGAAAATGGAGTACTTGAATTGCCAAAATTAAACAAATCGCGCTAAAAACTACAAAAAAAAAAAAAAAAAAAAAAAAAAAGAATATCTCAAAAATAAATGGAGATGCAATTTTCAAACAAATTGCATTAAAAAGTACTTTTTTTTTCGAATACGAAGGTATAAAAATGGAAAATGTGCGATGCTTACAAGTTTAAAAAATGGCATTAGAGTATTTAACAGTATAGTACAATGATACATCTGCTTTGCTTTACGGCTGGCTTATACAACGGAACGTTATTTTTTGGAGACGACACTTTATTTGTTGGGAAAGAAAACTAGCATACCGGGGGCTAAAGAAGCAGTAATGCCATCTTTATATCAGTTCTTCACTAAGAATGAGCTCTAGGGACCTAAATCTTTGTAGAAAGTCTAATATACACGCATACAGAGACACACACGTATATATATGGAATAGATTTTAAAATGGCGAAAAAAAACAAGTTATTTTAATGGTACTTATAAATACCGTCAGTAGATAAAGGGTTAAGGGGGTCCGGGGCAAATTTAAAAATATTATCTGCAAAATAACTTTCTAAGATGAAAACCTGTCTAAAACGGAATCTTTTCTAGTTTCTTTTGAATATCATCTTAGCAGGTTTCATTACATTTTGCTAAACTTTCGTAATTTAACTTGATATTTTCTAGAAAGTTAGGAGGAGGCTGGAGTCCCATCAGCCCACCCCCTAAATACGTCGCTGGTTTGAAAGTAAATGTTCGCGCAAACTCCAAATTGGCTAATCTGAGAAAACGCCTTTTAATGTTTTAAATATGAACGGAAATTCAATTGCACTCACCGTCTATAAATGATTATAACTCAAGATATAATGCAGATTTTTAAATGGGTATTTTTTTGCATATTTTTGAGAAAATTTCAAAAATTAAGAAAGAAACAAAATCCGAAAACTGATTTTTTGAATGTTTAACTCTTAAATGCGCGATTTTTTATTTTGTTCCGAAAAAATTATATATGATTCTCTGTAAGGTTTATTACACAAGAAAAATAATGAAAAAAATCAGAGATGCATTTTTCATATAATAATGTACGTCAATCTTCTCTTCTGTTACACATCTGCAATACAAATAAAAGCTACTGTTGTGTGGCTGTTTTACGCTAAAATATTGCAAATTAGCAAATATTTTAATAAGTATGTCTCGAAATACCTTATTTTATATAATTATTTATTTTATAAAACTTAACCTTTAACCTTTTAATTCCCATGATAAAATACGTTCTAGAAATTATGTAGACTAGAACGTTTCAACGGTTAATTTCGCTTTATTTAAATACGGAATGTTTTGTTATTAATTAAATCAAATATTGCTATTTAAATTTCCTGGTGTGAATTAGGTATATACGAATAAAAAAAAATCTATTAAACTCAAAACACTGTTGTTTGTATATATGCAAAGTTGCGACTAAAGTGTTAAAAGTCCTGTGCCCCCTTAACGAACATTTTGTTTAAATGTACTAGATATAATTTTAATTTGTATGAATAGATGAAAATACAGGCTTTCTTGTGTAGTTTTCAAAATTTTAAAACTCCAAATAGAATTGAAGTTATTTAATGTTATTTACATTTCGCTAAGTATACATTTTAAAATTATTTTGTCAACTAAAACAGAAAGCGACATCTTTTAAGAAGTGCACACAGAAAAAATGAATTAAAAATATTAATTTTCTGACGAGATATTAGACAAATAAAGAGGCATTAAATGGCCAATGGTTTAACATTGGAGAGGGAAATCTAAAATCTGAGTGATAAGGGGCCTTAAAGAACACGCTTTTATTTTATGTAAAATGGCGTCATTCGAATCCACTTAAGAATTCCATATGTACGATCTACTCTTAAACACCTACAGTAAACATAGGACGTTACTATTGCAAAATAATACACAAATGCAGCAAAAAGATGCCGTCATTCAAGAAACTCGACAAAAAAAAGGGGGTATCTACTGATTCATATGCTTACATTTGTTTGTAACATTAATATACATACTTAAAATTGAACATAGTTTATATTATATATTTTAACAAAAATCATTCGTTTATATTTTTTCAAAATAGCACGTATTTTAATCACATTTTCTTTCGCTTGTTATGTGAAAATGGCAACAAAAATATATAATTACCATTTTACAACTATTTTTCCTTTACTTTCTACAGAAATGGAGAACTTCCGTTAAAAAATATTAAGCAAATGGCTCTAAAAACTACAAAAAAATTAATATGTGAAAAATTAATGGAGATGCAGTTTTCAAGCAAATTGCATTTGAAAGTACTGTTTTTCCCAATACGACGGTATAAAAATTGAAAATGTTTGATGCTTAGAAGTTTTAAAAAATGCTGCAGAGTATTTAATCGTAGTACAATGATACATCTGCTTTGTCTTACGGCTGGCTTATACAACGTAACATTACATTTTGAAGATGACATAAAAATAGCTGGGAGAAAGAAATAGCATACCGGGGGCTAATAAATTACGAATAAATTAATTGGAATTGGGTGAACTTGCGTCCCTGGGCCCATATAAATTGGCGCCACTGTTTTAAGGGAGCTCAGGACCTTTGAGTTTGTCGAAACGATAAAAAAATTTGACTTTTTCAAAGTACCAAAACACAAATGATATGCAATTAAGATAGTTTTTTTTTCTTTCTGCCTAAAATATATATTCTTAGCTACATTATGCAGAAACAATAAATGTTGTATAGACAAAGTAATTTGTAAATTTAAAATTTAAAAATTCATCTCACAAACGCACGAATTATAATCATTAAGTGCTGCGCGCATGATAACTCTATAAATTATGCATGTAGAAAACAATTCTTGAACAAAATAGAATCATAACACATCTACTTCTAGCTTAAAACTAAAATATATATTCTCAGCTATATTATTCAGGAAAAATAAATGTTGTGTATACAAAGTTAATATGTGAATTTTAAATTTAAAAATTCATCTCACTAATGCGTCTGAATTAAAATCATTAAATGCTGCGCGCGTAATAACACTATAAATTATGCATGTAGAAAACAAATTTTGAACAAATTAGAATTATAACACACCTACTTCTAAATTAAAACCAAAATATACTGAAAAAGTTTTGTTTAAAATTTAATTTTATCACAAAATATAAAAAAAATACATTTTCAAAAAAATTTCAAGTTTTTCAAGTGCAAAAAAATAAATAACCAACGCGTCTATGAATCAATCAAACCTACTGAGATGGAATCGCATGAGACGGGAAAAAATTTCATTTTAGGCCGGTTTTCGTCTTTACAAATATAATTCTGCTGTTATACCACATATTTTTAAACGGAATACTGAAATTTATCTACTGAAAGTTATCTGAATAATTAGTAAATAAAACCAAAGTAAACAGCAAATTTAAAATTATTTATGAGCGTTCTCAGTCTAAGCTCCCCCTCCCCCCCCCAAACACACACCTTTTCAACACATTCTAGAACTCATTTTGGAGCATGCAAGCATGACATTTGCAATACGTCAACAATACAATATATTGAATAGCGTTTTTCTTTTTTAGGTGCGTTCGTAATTATATAAATACGTAGCATCTATAGTCGTCGTTCAGTCCGTCTGTCCGTCTGTCCGTCCGCATATAACAGAGCAAAAACTGCCCAACCGATTGGTCCGAAATTTTAAATATATAATTGTTGCAAAATTTTGTCGAGTCATTTCAAATTTTATGAAAATCGGATGCATAGTTTAATGACAGGGACAGTCCAAATTTTTTCGTTACATTAAGGCCAATGGGAAAAAATTATTTCCAGTGCATTTTAATGATGTTATAGCCTTTTGAACAGAATGAAATTAATATTCACTTATAAAGTGCTCTCAAATATACATTCAGTATATTATGTGGTGCAAATAATTATTATAAAACTAGTTATAGTACGAACGCACCTCATTTGCAATGTTTGACAAGCAATTTCCAACTTGTCTTATAAATGGGATACATTTGGAATAGCACCTCTCTGATGATGACTTTTCCGAGGCTCTCACGGCCTGAAAATTGGCTTAAGGGTGTCCAGGGAAATTTTTTAAATATTCTCTGCGAAATAACACACTTTCTAAGATGAAAACCTGGGTAAAACGGATTTTTCTGTAGTTTCTTTTGAATGTCATCTTAGCAGGTTTCATTACATTTTGCTAAACTTTCGTGATTTAACTTGATAATTTCTAGAAATTTCGGAGGAGGCTGGACCCACCCCCTAAATACGCCACTAGTTTGAAAGTTAAGGTGCGCGCAAACTCCAAATTGCTTAACCTGAGAAAACGCCGTTTAAAAGTTTCAATATGAACGGACATTCGATAGTACTCACCGTCTATAAATGATTATAACTCAAGAAATACTGCGGATTTTTGAATGGGCTTTTTTTTCCCCACATTGTTGAGAAATTTTCAAAAATTCTGAAAGAAACAAAAGCCAAAAACTGATTTTTTGAAAGTTTAACCCTTAAATGCGCAATCTTTTATTTTGTTTCAAAAAATATGTATGATTCTCTGTAAAGTATATTACACAGAGAAAAAAAATGAAAAAAAAAAATCAGAGATACATTTTTCATATAATACGCCAATCTTTTCTTTTGTTGCACGTCTGCAATGTAAGTAAAAAGTACTGTCCTGTGGCTGTTTTACGCTCAAATATTGCAAATTAGTAAATATTTTAATAAGTATGTCTCCAAATACCTTAGCATAACCTTTAACCCTTTAATTCATATGATAAAATACTTTCTGGAAATTACGTAGTTCAGAGAATCTAACTTTACACCAAAAAGTTTCAGTGGTTCATTTCGCTTTATTTAAATACGGAATGTCTGTTACTAATTAAATCAAATATTGCTATTTAAATTTTCTGGTGCGAATTAGGTATATACGAATAAAAAAAACTATTAAACTCAAAACACTGTTGTTTGCACATATGCAAAGCTGCGCACTAAAGGGTTAATTTTACATTAGTTAAATATAACTTTGTATTAAAAATATAAAAATACTTTAAATACAAATTTATTTAAGTTCAGGGCAATTATTACAAGCTGAAGTAAAAGTAGGCATCAAAATTTTCATTCTAGTTGCAAAATTGATTTTGTAATCCTGCGCGTAATCTGTTATGCCAATTTTCTGCTCGTCAAATGTCTGACAGTTTGGAGCCACTTGTAAATGCTAATTCTGCATCTTGCAGTTTTTAAATATTTTAAATTAAAGAACACATTTATATCTTTCATCCCAATTAAAATTGTGTCTTAAAATCAAATATATTTTAAGATATAAAATGTTGAAACTGGTCTTTTGTTTTTCTTTTTTTCCAATTTTAAGCGTCCTGAGCAGTGTTGATTTCAGGGGGTGGCCTGGGGGGGACATTCCCCCCCGGAGCAATGAGATGTCCCCCCCGGAAGATTTGAGATTTTGTGTTTTCAATGGTCAAAAAGTGCAATTCCCCCCCCCCCCGGAACTCTACAATGTCCCCGCCGGAGCCACAGACATCCCTCCCGGAAAAAAGTGTCTGAATTCAGCACTGGTCCTGAGACCCCTTAACACTAGAGCGCCCGGAAATTTTACTCAAGTTTCATAAAAATATTTGACATCAGAATTTTTATTTAAAATTATTTGACTGATTTATTTAAGGTAAATCTGCGTGGTTTAAATTTAACTTATTTTAGGAAAGAATTTCTGGCTCCAGTTGACATTTAATCGTATGGTCGGAGTCGGATCGACTCCTTTCGGGGCGTTCTAATGTTAATAAAACCAAATTCCATTTTCAGCGATTAAATAAATAAAACAATAAATTACGAATAAAGTAATTGAAATTGGGCGGGTGAAGATATTAAATTGTTGTGTGGGCTCTCGCCCCATGGCCTTTATAAATTGGCGCCACTGTTTTAATGAGCATTTTGTTTAAATATTCAAATACTCATATAAATCATTTTTGCTCCCTTTTCAAGTTTCCCTTGCTCGTCTTTGAGAGATTCAAAAATAAATAGATGTAAAAAAATTATTTTACTTACTAAGTAATGGTTTATGAACAGCACACGAATCCTTACATCTATTTTCAATGATCAACACGAGTGCAAGTAATGCGAAATCATTTGATAAAATTCCTTCTTTCCACTCGACTTTCCACGTATACCCACCTTTCTACGACTACACAAACCGGAACTGCATCTGATAAACCGGATTCGTGTAACAGTCTGCAAGTTATACAGGTACTTTCTCTTCACG
>CAWVRF010000577.1:0-189000 GCA_963932465.1 Maratus speciosus | reverse complement strand
TGGAACATGCGCTGGTGGAGCAAGGTTGGACAGAGATGATTAAGAAAAGATACGAATATGCGAAGAAGAGAAAAGGGGATCCAAAGAGAGGCCCAGCAGAAAGCAAGTCTGAATCTGTAATAAATTGAAAATGGCCCAGGAAGGACCGAAATATATATTTCATGTTTTTTAGCACCTTTTATTCTAATTGAAACTCGGTTTCAAAGGTTTTTATAAACTGTAATTGAAGACTGGTGTTTTATGATTGTCTTATTGTTATTATGTACATTTTAACTTTTTAACACCTTAAAATTCTACAATCATAAAGTATTCGGTCTGATAGTTACTATTCGGCTAGCAAAATATTCGGTTTACCTGTGTGCGAAATATTATAAATGACTATAAATGTCAGCAAAAATGAAAGTTGTGACACATAAATTTTTGTTCCATCACACGATCAAATCAGAAGTTGTAGAATTTTCAGTAGAAGAATAACTAAAGAAACATATCTTACCAATAATTTCTTTTTGAAAAGAAGATGGGTCAAAAACTGATTTTCAAAATTAGCTACTATTAACAACAGATTACGCTCATTTTGTCCAAGTTATTACAGACGCCAACAAACACATTGAATGAATCATGCAAAAGGAAATCATTCATGAAAAATGAATCAATCAATAAATGGAACACTGCTGAAATACAGGCGGCTAGATATAGCGGTTAGCATTGCTCTGATTGGCTCTTCAGATCAAGTTTTTCTGACAGGAAAGATGTGATGTTTGCATATCTAACGGTAAGCTTAAAAAGTCACGTGACGCGACGATGTTTGTATATCTAACGGTAAATCAAGTCGTTAAGTTTAAAGTGGTTTAACGTTTAAAGCGTCGTTCGTAAACGGATTTTATTGATATTGAAAAAAGTTTTGTGAACTTTCTTCGTTCAAAATTTTAGTGCATTGGCGCAACCATAAAATTGATCTTTTGAGGCTTCCGTTTATTAAAAAGGAGTCACCTCGTTTATGTGGAGATATTCAACAAAATCTGTTACCAAACAATTTGATGTTGACTCAAATAAGGACTGAATTTGAAACGGCACAGAATAGCTCTTAATTTAATCAGAAGATGTGCAAATATAAGAGATATAACATTACATAATGATCATTTTCTCATTTATTGCCGAGAGACAAGTCCTATATTAACAACTCAATACATGTATCAAGTGATTTTAGTTGTAGCGTGCGTATTATAAAACTAATTATTATCAAACTTGTTAATCTAAAATGTTTCTGGCTTTCACTCACGATGATACTATTATTATTTATAATAATAATGCGAATTTTAGCAATATCGGAAGCTAATATAAGATTGTGAACATTTTTTTGCATATTTCATGTGTTTGTAATTAATAAAATGTATTTGTTTATATTTTTGCTTTGCTTATTGGTTGTTGCTTTTTTGTAATATTAAACTGTTTTAAATCTTAATCTGGAATGATTGCAGTCTTGCTAACTGTAAAGTATTTCTATTTATTTTAAGGTGAGAGTATCGGAGAAATTTGTAAAACATGATAAAAGTATTGTTTCTAATTTTCACATAAACAAAGAAAAAGAAGCTGCTGTTAATGAGCCAAACCTAATAGTAATAATAATATATATAAAATTTGTGTTGTTTTGTAATGGTTATATATATATATATATAGGTATATACTTTTTATTTTTCGTTCACCAATAGCTCAATCTTTTTTTTATTTTCTCTCTCTCTCTCCCTGACAAGATTTGTGCTTAGTTAACATAAAAGTATCTATTTATTGTATGCTAAACCTCAAAATTTTGCTTTTAGAAATTTAAATATCCTTTGCCAAATATTTTAAATAGCTGTGTAAAGATTAAATAAGAACTCATTGATTTTTATATTTATTAACATTAAGAAATTAATTGTTGGTCTTTATTTAAATAATTGTTGGTACAGATGTCATATTCACCCCATATTGGCACGATTTTTTTCGGTTGCCAATTTGGCGAAAACATCAACAGCATAAACAACATAATCCGGTTTACCACATCAAACAAAATAACGACACTTTGACGCAAGTTAAGTACCTGTTGCCTATATGATATTGGCGACAGAAAAAAATCGCGCCAATATGGGGCGAATATGACATCTGTTCCTAATTGTTTTACTTTAAATTCTATTATATAAATTGTAACTGTTTCTAGATGAGAGATTACATTTATTGCGTGAGTAATCAATCATTCTTCAGCACAAATATATTTTTGAAAGAATAAATGGTATACTTGCATATCCAGAGCAGATAGATTGCCAAAAAGGTTTGTCAATCATTAATCTTGTTTGCCAAAAAGGTTTGTCAATCATAATCAAAATGGTAATTTAATATACAAATCATTGTTAAAAATGATAAATAATATAAAAGCAAACTGATATGATACAAAATAACAATTTAGTATACATTTATTAAATAGGTATATAGCACCAATTTGATGGCTTTTAGCAATAAACTATATTAATGATGGTAATTTTTATTTCCAGTGGTTTGTTATGCTCACAAGAATGAATATAATATAAATATACTTAGTACAGTAGACTCCCTCAAATCCGCACATCATCACAGATGTAAACAATGAAACTTCCAGTTCAGATTGACGAGCAAAATTACACAATTGTTCAGTTTTACATCATTACGCATGTATTTTAATATGTAATTCTCGGTAATATGACTGAACTCATGGTTTTTCATGAAGCAAGTATAAATTTGTGAAAAAAATGAAGATATCGCTGCCATCACTGGTAATTACAATCTTTTTACTGAATATATTTATATATCAATCAAGCATTTTTGGTTATTAGGACTGGTTAAACCTGAAATAAAACTCCCTTACTTTATGATATTGATGTGAATTAATAGGTTACCTTTATGAGGCAAGTTTCATTGAATAATTCAAGGAAAATGTATCTCATATTTATTAAGCATATTTAATTATACATTAATTATTTATTTGACCTTTACTTTTAATAAGTTAATCAATTTTAAAATTATCTTACTTTTTATCATTTTAGTTTATTACTTAAGTATTTCAATATTTTACTATGTTGCAAGCATTCATTATAATTTTAATTGCATTATTACATTCAAATTATTGTTTAAAAATTGTAAACAAAGCAATGACTGGAAATTCACAAAATTCTAAAATCCACACAACCTGTGGTTCCAAGCTGTGCGGATTTGAGGGAGTCTATTGTATATCAACGATATATCTATGCTATATCATATGATATAGTTATACGCATTTATTTAAATATTTCTGCCATTACCTTTAATATGGCAACTCTATAATATTAACTGTGCATTCAAATGTTGAAAGTAAATAAAGTAATAGTTAGTGAATTAATGTTTGCCACCGGTGTTGGCACAGTGAATATGACCTGGCCTGGATAATATGTAAGTACCGAATAAATTTTTTAACAGATAGAATTTCTTAAATTTACTGTAATTCAAATAAATATTTTTATGTAATCATTTTAAATCATAAAAACAAAAGTAGATTATTTATAATAAGTAGGTATTTGAAATAAGATTAAAGCTGGAGAAGAAAATTTAAAAACTGTTGCCGTTAATTTAATTTTTTTTTTTTTACAGAATTAAACTTTTTGTTTATATTCATATGAGGATGTAAGTTTCAAAAGTCGCCTTATCCAGAAAATCAAATTTTGGGAAATAGCGAAAAACCTCTTGACTGCATCCATTGGCTTTTATTGCAAACCAAGATTTTACAATGGCAGAAATAGATGATGAAACTAGTTTTCTTTCTTTTTTTTTTTTTTTTTTTTTTTTCAAGATTGATAGAGAAAACTTGATTTTTTAAATTTTAGATAAAGCAAGTTTTGAAACTCACGTCCTCATATGTACAATATACAAATTACAGGCACTTGCAAATTAGTAGTACTCTACTATGTTTCTCTTTATTTAAATAATAAAAACTTTGAGAAAAATTAAGTTTATTCCTCTGCCCGGTAGCAGAAAGTTCGAGACAGGCGTCACAGATTTTCTTTTCTCATTTGCAGATTATTTTTCTATTGAACCTTTATTTCGCTTTATATTATGTTTAGCTCTTTATTACTTAATACAAAAACTTAAGATTATTATTAGTAAAATTAATAAAATGCATAATAACTAAGGTAAGTGATCGCTTGATTAATTAATGCTTCAATTCTAAAATATTTTTCTGTCCTTGAAGTATCTGTTGCAGACACTTGGAGAATTTTTTGCTACAGGGTTCTTCTGATGATGGATGGCAAATAAGATCTTGATAGATAAATTATTCTACTATTTTTAAAATCTATTTTCAAAGGTTCTCTGTTATATAGTCTGGCCAGACCTGTAGTTTTCTTGCTGTATTTGATGTCTGCTATATGTTCTATGATCCTAGTTTTAATTACGAAATAAATAAGATATATAACAGCGCAAGAAGCAATGGCTATAAAGAAAGCACAATAAATAAATTAATTAAGCGTTTATAGAATAAAGAGAAAAGTAATTTCAAAATACAAAAATCCAAGGTTGCAAAACCATCTGCAAAATTAAAAAAACATAATATGTAAGAAAATAGGCACAAATCAATTGTCAGGGGTATATGAAATACCTTTCACCAAAGAAGATGGAACAGTGCAATTTTATGTAGGAATGAGAAATAGAAAGTTCAAAACTAGGATAAAAGAACTTATAGCAGACATCAACTACAGCTCTGGCCAGACTATATAACAGAGGACCTTTGAAAATAGTAGAATATTACTGTTGAGTCGGCAGTTTTTAATGAGCACATGAAAAGCATCTTCAAAGTTTAGTCATATATGCATTCCTTGCTTTATAAATTGCTCTCATGTCTTGAGTTTGTCTCATGACTAGTGTTGCCCGGTCCACTGTCACAAAAAGTGGGATAGTGGCTCCTAAATTGGCACATAAAAATTCAGTAAACCCTATAAAAACTGTACCTGTCTGTAATGGAAAATAATCATGTTCCTTATAGAAGGAAAATTAAACAAATATACCTTTCTTTGGTCACTTAAAATTTCATCTGGAACATTTTACTCTGTTAAATAAACACAATAATCTTATACAGTCGGACCTTGTTATCCAGACACCCGGTTTTCATGTCACTCCACTTATCACGACAGTTTTTCAAAGTCCCGATTTTCTGTATATGATTTTATTGTAAATAAACTCCGGATTTTGCATCGTTGAATAATTTTCAACTCCGGATATCCCAACGGTTTAGTAAAATTGTCCATTTTTCATAACCCATCTTATAAGAACGGAAATTAAGCAGTAAGAAATGGCTTAGCCAAACTTTTCACAAAGTGTCTAAAATACCCATTGAGATAAAAGAATTTTTTTTTCAATCTTTTATCTGAATAAATAAAACCACACACTATGAATGACCCACTTAAGCTCCAGATAGACCAGTATCAGTCTACTTGCGGTCTTTTTGTTCTTGTCAGGCGGCGTTTTCTTGTGGTTACACGCTGTTTTTCATTCGACAAAAACCGAAGCATTGCATTGAAAATATCGGGAATTATTTAACATCCATTTCTGTAACAACGAATATCAATTACAATTCAATGTATAATATTGAAAAAAGAATTGTAGGAAGCACATCTAGAGATAAGCAAACTTTAATTCATCAATATTTCATGTAACAATAAAAAACAAGTCATCATAACTCTGATTCTTATTATTTTCAATTTTGTTTTTGTGTTTATTTTGTTTAATAATAATGTTTTTTTTTTTTTTGCTTAAAACTGCAAGAACAGTTATTAATTTAAAATTGTTTTAAATTACTTAAAAATACGACTTTTTAAAAACATATTTTTCTCTAACTCCTTCTCTTCCTCTAACTTCTCTAACCGCGACACCCTGCTTATGACGACACTTTTTTCTGGTCATTAGAGTGTCGGGATAACGAGGTTCGACTGTATATTAAGATTTGTGAAAGTGTAATCGCTAGAAATCGAAACACACTTCTGTTTGGGGGGGGGGGGGGAGGGTTCAGATTGAGTAGTTATAACTGTATGGTATTGCTTCTGCAAGGAAACATACTTTTTACGTTTCAGGTAAGATTCCGTTATACATAGGTTCCGTTTTAACAAGTTCTGTTAATCAAAATGCATTGGTTTTATATATATCTATAAAAACAAAATGGCTAGGGGCTAGATTTTAGCAAATAGATTTGTACACTATTCCTTTCAGAAGAACCATAAAAATGTTCCTTTATAGACAGGATTATTTAGTTTCACCTATGTTACCCTAGGCTTGGGGGTTTGTCCTAACCATATGCCACAAAACGGGTTCCCAGGACAAACCTAACGAATAGCATGGCACTAAAAGGAATTTAGAAGAATTTATGCATCGTGAAAAATCGGGAAATTTGGCATCCTGTGCAGGGGATTCCATGGAATAGGTCTTTGAACACCTGATAACACTAGTCATGACTGGTAATTATAAATAGTAAAGTTCATAGCAATAAATAAAGTGTCTCTCATTTGAGCCGATGGAGCTCAAATCAATGAATAATGTTGAAATTTTCCGAAAGAACAAACGACATTTTTTTAATACAGATAGTTTCGTTCTGGCCGAATTTTTGGCAGCATTTTCGCCAAAATTCAGATTTTGGGAAGGAAACAAAATCGAATTTTCCCTCAATCTCTTAATTTCAATAACAATATATATATTTCCTCATAGTTTCATAATTACGATCAATTTCAATAACGTTTCCTCGTAGTTTCAAGTTTTGTAATTTCATAATTTTTTTTTTTTTCAAAAAAAATTATGGCCATTTTTTCTCCATTCTGACCAGAAAATCAGAGTTCTAACTTTTTACGACTGCTCTTTCATCTTCACATAACGCTTCAATTATAACGGCTGTTTCATAATAATGGAAGTCATCAGTCCATCAGAAGAAAATGATCCATTCCAAAGGTATAAGCTCGATTGTAAAAAACTATTTAATACTTTGAGCAAAAAGAAGAGGCTACACCTGCAATTTTCATGACACTATAGAATCATATAGCTGCCAATTTGTATGGTTTTGTTATCCCTAAAATTGAATACAAATTTTTGCCGTATTTAATCGTTGAGAATTGTTAGATTTCGGCGATTGAATTAAGCAAAATTTACTGTTAAGATTTAGGGGTAAGAAAAAAACTTAGAAATTGGTAGCGTAATACTGCAGCAAAATGGACATTCAGCAAACAAAAAACTATCAAGGGCTTTCTCAAATAAACAATTTCATTCCCTATTTTTCTTAAAAGTAACAGAAATGTTACTAGTACCATAAAAATTAATGAATTAAGTGAAAATTTATATTTAATCTCCTAATTGGTGACGGTTTGTGTAAATCTAGTTTATACCAGTTTTTTGCATATCCGAAGTGAGCTTAGTCCATATTAACTCTGATAATCGAGACTTTACTGTATAGCAAATTTATGTTTAACCGTAGAAAAAAACAATTTAAAAAAATGCATTCAAGATTCTAAGTAATTTGAAAAAAAAGTTACAGAGAGCATTTTAAGCTACATATATGAAACTAATAATATTTTTTAACAATTAGACAAACCGGACCCATATTTTTCATACTTTCCCGAACCGGAGCAATATTTGTCACAATTTCATGAACTGGAACATCGTTCCGGTTTGCTCCAGTACATTTCAAGCCCTGGTTCATCGTCAAAATTTTCCTTTCTTTCGCATTTTAAACCTTACTTTTTTCCTGCATGCCTATAATATCGTCAATCGTAATTATCGTTATCCCTTTAATGAATATCATTATAAGCTATTCATTTTGTTATGAATGCTTTAATTTCAAAGTGATGGTAAAAAACATGTATAAAAAATTTGCCATCCATAGTTCTTTATATAGTGGGACACCCACAAAGTGAAAAAAAAAAAATCATGTAAATTCCTAGCACACCAATGAAGTATTTTCAGTGTTTTCCAGTATTGAAAACAAATCACTCTATCTGCATCAGTAGTTAGGGGGAAGTGGGGAGAAATGGGACACTTTTTACAAAAATAAGATATCTACTTTGACTCAAAAATTTCAATTTATCGAATTCAAAATGAAACATTTTCTAATGTCCTTGAACAATATAGAAACAAAATTTGCAGACACAGTTTCATAATTAAAAAAATTTTAAGTTTCAAATTGTGTCCCAAACTAACAGGGAGGTATGGGACAGCTATAAAACTAAGTATGATAAGGCACAAATAGTCTAGTGTCGGCTACATATAATCTAACAAAGATTGTAGGTTGCTAATGTCTATGTTACAATATCAAATTCCAGTATCTGCTTCACTGGAAGGTAAATTCAGAATTGCCAGTCACAGATGATATTAGAAAATAGGGATGCACCGGATATTGATTTTGCCGGATATCCGAAGCTCCTTTGCCTGCCGGATTCGGATATCCGGCACTAGATATGTTTTTAGTTATATGGTGAATTATTTCTTTATATAACGCCATCTCAGAACAATAAATTACAAACATGTTTCACACATCATTAAAACATTTTAGATGCACTGAAATATAATTTACAAAAACAATATATCTTTGACTATAAGGGCTTGAAATTCAAGTTTTCCCCAGGAGGGGAGTTTTCCACCCAACATTTATAAATGCGGGGGAGTTGAACTGTTAGAAAGAGAAAAAAAAATCTTTAAACCCTTTTATTTTTATGTGCCACTTAAAGAATCACATTTATACAGACATGACAAAATACCATTGAAATAATTTAAATTAACAACTCAAGATAATTATCCAAAATGTTTATTTTTATTAAAACAAAGGAACAGAATCAAGTTTTATATGTACCATGTCTATTTTTCAACTTTCATCATATGTTATTGGCAATTAATAAACGTTGCTAAATTAATTTTTTAATTTAGATTTTATTCCATTTTGTGTGATTTAGCCTCTTTCACAAGTTACGCTTTTGACAAACAGAACAGAGCAACTTTTATAACTTTAGAAATGATCAGAAATGCATGGTTATGCTCTCTTAAAAAATTTTAGAAAACTTTGCAAAATCTGATGTGCATTAATTTTTAACTTATTTGCATGAATAATGCATATCGGTGATTCTATTGTCAATATCCTACGGTGATTGTATGTCACTTCTGAACAAACTTGTTTCATTATATTCTTAATGGAATTATAGTCAAAACTATAATCCCTGGTATTTTTGTTAATTGAATTGGAATTTTAAATCCATATCCAAAATTTGAAAAGGAAATAGTCCATTGATTTCTTCTATTACATGATAACAGGTTGATTTCAAAAAGTCATGTTCTAATTTCTGTGAATTGCAAGAATCAAGTAGTTTGTTATTTCTAAATGTTTTTTTTAAGTTACCAAATTTTTTTTCCTCATGTGCACCACAAGTGTAATCTCATTTTGTTGAGTGCTGACTATTGGCCAATTTGGTAGGGCTCTGTCTCCGGTGGCCATTACTGCCCTTTTAGTTATTTCCTATTTTGAGCACAGGGAAATAACATCGCAAAATATATAAATCGGTCATAAAAAAAAAATATCGCCGATTTCGTCAATCATGGTGAAAATAAATAAAAAAATTTGTCGACCTGTCGCAAGAAGAAAACTGAAGCTCATAGGAAATCGGCAGAGGGAAAATATCACAAAATTCGTCAATCGATCATGGAAAAATATCGTGAAATTTGCCAGTCCGTCACGAGCAAATATCGTGAAATTCCTCAGCCGGTCGCAGGGAAAAAACGCGAAAATTTTCAATCGTATGCAGAAAAACAATCGTTACTTTCATCAGTATGTCGCAAGAAGAAACAGGGAAATTTGCCAATCGGTCACAGAATAAAATTGCCAAATTTATCAATTGATCACGAGAAAAAAATTTATGAAATTCACCAGAAAAAATCGTGAAATTCGTCAGTCGGTCGTGGAGAAAAAGCACAAAATTTTTCAGTCAGATGCAGAAAAACAACCATGAATTTTGTTAATCTGTCGTAAGAAGAAACTGTGAAATCTGCCAATCGATAGTAGAAAATATCACGAAATTTGTCAGTCGGTCCTGAGACTTGATCGTCGTTTTACAAAGAAACATTTTCGGAAAATGATTTTTTGGAAACAGGAGCCGACCGCGCACAATAGGGCACGAATCCTGCCATCCCGTCTCGAAATTCAAGCCCTGTAATGTATATTAATAATATTGCATAAAAAATGTAATTTAAACATTAAAATATTCTGTTTATTTGTACAATGAAATGCTGATAATTGCTACTGGATTTGGATATGGGATTGACTATATTGATAATTGCTAATAATTAATTAATTTGTACAATGAAATGCAGATAGTTTGTACAACAAATTTTAACCATATGCGTATAATTGTAGAGTATTTTCACAAAGAAATACTACATACTTTCTTTTTATAATTTAAACATAAAATATCTACTAATATACCCATGATTAAAGAGTTATTTTCTCCAAACATAGGTTTAGTTGATGCCTTTTTTCTGTTGTAATTATTTAATATTGTTTTTGCTCTAAGTCACATTTAGTTTTATTTTAAGTTAAATTATTTTGATATTTATAAGTAAAAAAAAAATTACTTTTAAATATTTATAAGGAAGTTACAAAAATAAATAGTTGGATTTGCTAATCCCAAAACTTTCTTCTATCTCATACATCTTAATATTTCAAACAGTAGTTCCAAATGTTAATACTCAGGGCTTAAATTGCGCCGGAGCCCACCGGAGCCTAGCTCCAGTACTTCTCTGATTTTAGCATGTATTTAAATTTTGATCGGAATTCACCGGAGCTTATTAATACAGGGCTCCGGAGCCCAGTGCTTCCGAAAGACTGAAGCATAAATTACCTTTTCCTTTCCTTCCGATCTCCAAGCTTTTGCAATCTTTTTTACCAAAACACTTATATGTGACGTAATGTGTCGCACACGTAAGAGATGGAGATAAAACGGACTCAGTTTTTATATCAGTTTTTGGGCTTGGACAGACTCGAGCTCAATCTGTCTTATATTCAAAATTTTATTTATTCATGAATAGAAATTTTCTTCTCTTTTAAAATTACGTATTATATTCTATTTTAAATCATTTTAATGCTATTTTGATCAGAATGAAGGATAAACAGGAATCGTGTTTTTCTATTTCAAATTTATGTCGCTGACAACGTGTTGATACGGCGTCTTTCAAAAGACTGAACAATGAATTTGCTTTCAGTTCGATTTTCTTTTGTGACAGTAGGATAATTTTTTATTGGCTGTTTTTTTTTTTAAATTTTATTTAGATATCTAACCTGAAAAGAATATTTTATGTTTTAGCCAACGAGCTTTGTTTGTGTGAGATTTTTTTTTTTTTTTTTTGTCTTCTATTACGTAGGAGTATAAAAATCACGTTAGTGATTTTTCTATTTATTTTGAATCGTTAATGGTACCCATGCTAAGGCTCTGCTCTACACATTTACGAAGTCACTTTCATTTGTAAGTAGATATAATGGTCATGTATTGTTATTCTGATAGAAAGCAATTGAGCAGTGTTTAAAAATTTTATTTTACTACAGAAAAAAAAATGCTTTAAATTTTGCAAATAATGTACGAAATATAAATATGCAGATTGGAGTGATTGGAGGGGGGAGGGGGGACGGTAGGTTGTTGGACCGGTACCGCAGAATATTAGGGCTCCGGTACTTTTTTTGTTAGAAATTAAGCCCTGTTAATACTTCAATATCATTAGTTCAATATTATACCAACTTTGATTTTGATCTAAAATTTCTGCTCCAGTCAATTAATCAGAATAAGTTAATCTCGATCATGATATTTATTAAAATCAATAATTTTTTCATTATTCTGTTGTACATCAGCTGTTTGTGAATATCCAGCTTAGCAGGATGCGAAGATCCCTTCGCTTCATGAGCCGCCAATATACAATAAAAAAAAAATTGCGAAAAATCGAGAAAATTTTACAAAAATTTGTTACAGTGCCACCTTCTGGTGGAATATTTCCAAATTCAAGGAGAAACTGCTGGCCATAGCCAAAAATATACACACAAAATTGGTTTAATTCTATGCTTAGCTTCATACACTTTTCAATGGTAAAATAATGAAAATAACACAAAAATCCGTATTATTGCACCCCCCTTTCAGCAGAATATTTTCAAATTGAAGGAGGACCTGCTGGCCATAGCCAAAAACATACCTTCCAAAAATTGGTTCAATTCTATGCATAACTTCACACACTTTTCGATGGTACAAGAATAAAAGTGGCACAAAAATCGCTATTACAGCGCCCCATTCTGGCTGAATACTTCCAATTTAAAGGAGAACCTGCTGGACATAACCAAAAAAAAAAAAATAATACAAAAAATGTTGTTCAATTATATGGATAACTTCATACACTTTTCGATGGTACAATAATGAAAATGGCACAAAAATCGCGATTACAGTGCCCCTTCCAGTGGAATGTTTCCGTATTGAAGGAATACTGGAAGGAACGCCTGGCTATAGCCAAAGACATTCACAAAAAATTTGGTTCAATTCTATGCATAATTTCATTCACTTTTTGATGATACGATGGCGACACACGGACAGACATTTTGTATAAACATGTTTTGGGATATCTGACCCCTAAAACATCTAAATCTGTCGAAAACCGGAAATCGAAAAAAAAAAATTCTATTACAATACTTTTTTCTAAAAATAGGCCTGTTTAATTGTTAAACTTAAAGAAAGAAAATTAATAAAGTCATACTTTAATAAACAACTTCAAATTTTGCTTTACATTCTGAAAGTAAAGGTACAATTTTCTAAAAGAAGTAAACGTAAATTCTTAAATTTATTATAAAGAGTTCAAATATCAATGTTAGGAAAGCTGGCAATTCTTTAAACTTTTGAGAATTACCTTTTACTCATGAATAGTGAACTTACTTTCATATTTTGCATTGTAAACAAAATTGTTCGGCATTGTTTTGGGTCAAACGATTTCTGTTATCCTTATACATTCGCTTCGCTGCACTCTGCCGGATATCCGAAAGAGAAGTCGGATATCCGGTGATTGTGATTCGGATATCCGACGGTATTTCGGATATTGAAAAATCAGCCGGATATTTGCCGGATATCTGTTGCATCCCTATTAAAAAATTATCAGTTCAATTTATTTACTTTTTTAAGTAAATATATTATCCTCTAAAAATATTTCTGAATTAGCAACTTGCATTCCTTTTATTAAAAAGAAGGAATTGGACTTGTCCCATTCCTCCCACTACCTTCTTTTATGTTAAACTTCTTGTATAAACAAAAATGCTGCTTTTAGGCTTAGTTTAAATTATGGATTACTATGGAAAATGTTAAAAAGTGCGAGTCTGGAATTTACAATTAAAAGTAACTTTATTTACAATTAAAAGGAATTTATAATTAAAAGATAAGAGTGTGTGTCCATGTGGCCTAAGTCAATCTATGGTTCTTTATCTTAGAACCTTGTCAATATATTTATTTTATTTACATATATAAAAAAAAAAGTATAAAAATTACAAACTGCATCAAAAAATGATGGGGTTAAACATACAATAAAAATACAGGAAAAAGAATATAGCATGGCTGCCAATGTCAGCCCCACAAATCCTGGAGAACAAGTCTAGTATGCTTAGAATAAACATTTTGGGAATATGAGGTAGTCTCACTAACAATAATGCATCTCATAATTTTCGCATACTTGTCGGAGCACAGTCTTCTAACTATTCGATCATTCTTGGGATACCAGGGAGCCAACAACAATAGCTTCGACCTTAGCAATGCAGTTGGTAATAGAAAGTTGAATAGTGAGGTCCTTGTACTTCTCTTCTTTTTTATTTCTAGCCTCAAATAAAGGTCTCAAGTCCATTTTCAAAAGGAACAGTAATATCAAGTACAATAATGTCCTTATTCTTTTTAAGGACAAGGTCAGGTCAAAGATTGGCAGTCCCAACAACTTGATCTTCACCAATGACAAACCATCTACCCATAGCAGCTTTCTTGATCCTAGCAACCACAGCATTGTGCCCTTTTTTTATAGAGTATGATTAAATGCATTTAACTTGTTGAATGTCAATGACATATTTATATTTCGTGAGGTGAGATTTTACAGTAGTTAAGGTGTGCAGAAAATAGGGAAACAAATAATCATTCTATTTTAATAAAAATGAGTACAGAGAAAATAAGAAAATCTATTCAAAAGTTATCATAAATATACATTTATCTGCATCAGATGAATCTCACATCTCTATTGAAGTTAATAAAAAAAAGATATTTTTTGGTTAGCCAGGCGCCAGTGTTATATATACACATATATGTATACATATCTATGTGTGTGTACATATAACACTGGCGCCCAGCGAACCGAAACATGCAAAAAAAATTATGTGGCCTGCAGCCAGATTAGTAACCTCAACACCTTGAGCATCCTTCCACACCCCCAAAATAAATTGAGAAAGATCCATTCATGTAGGGGAGAGGGGGGCACCTTTGAACATTTTTTTAAAAAATCCACGTATTTCTTACTTGAATTATATTTATTGAATTTTAAATATTTCATGAGAGAAAGAATGTAATTCTGCATGATATGAAATAAAAGATTACAGTTTTTCAGATAAATTAAACATGTTGTGAGGCTTTAAAAAGCTGAAAGTTTTCTGTTCAAACCTACCCCAAGTAGGGGTACCTTTGAACAAATAAACAAAATATGAAAATATTGTAAGTTTTTATTAAAAACTGTATCTTTCCAAAATATAAAATAATAAGAGTAAAATTACACAATTACATTTAACTGAAATTACTAGTATTTTTTTTATTATTTAACCAAATTTGTATCCATCAAAGCACATTATTGAGACAGAACGGAGTATCCCCCAATTATGTTTAATTGTGGCAACTTTTTTATATAATATCCTTAAAATCAACCAAATTGATATCTGATGCCTCTGTAAAATATATCGTATGTTCTTTTTTACGAAGAAACCTGATATTAAGCAATTTAATGTGACCAATGTAATGAAGAGTTCTTTTTGCATGAAATTGAACTAAAATGAAATCATTTACATTCAAATTGTTATAGAAAATGGATAAAACCCTGTTTTATGAAATCCAGAAATAATGTTTACCATTGTAAATGAAACAATATAGGGTTTGTTAGGTAGGGTTTGTAAATCATGAATTGTTGTTGTGTGACCTGAATTTGCCTGCAGTTGAAGCCCTGCATGAGTACATCTTTCATATTAAGTATAATAACACTTAATTAATCTCTTAAATTCCATGTTTAAAAAAAATTTAAACAATAATAATATCTAGATACATATATACTGTATCTTTCATAGTTTTAATGGTGTTCAATGGTGCCCCAACTTTTCCGTTCAATGGTGCCCCATCACATGGAGTTTAGCATTACAATTATTTACTCAATTAGGTTTGAAAATTTGAATAAAACAAACCTTATAAGTTAAAGCTAACATCTCTATTTAGGTATTAAATAGTAAATTATAATTTTAAGGATACAAGATTATCAACAAAAAGCTTACAACTTTATTTTGATAAGTTTAGATTCAAGAAAGCAAAATATACATATCTTGCTTAGACAGTAGTGTCCATGCAAATTAGTAAAGCTTTGTATTCTTGTTACATTGAAGCAGTAGTACTGTGCTGCCATATATATTTAAAAAATATAATTTATTTAAGGGAAAATATTTACAGTGTTCAAAGGTGCCCCCAGTTCAAAGGTACCCCACCCCCCTCTCCCCTACTTAAAAGTAAGGCATTATAAGTTAAAAATCTCTCTTGGGAAAAAAAAAAAAATTCTGGCTATGGCCAAAAAATTATAGAATACCAAGATGTTTGCAGTATAAGTATTATTTTAATATAAAAAACAGAAATTTAATCTTACAAATTAAATTAATTTATTTCAGATTGATAAGATATTTTAGATTCAACAATTGGCAATTCAAACACTTTAATATAACGGTCTGGTGTAGAAAAGATGAAAGTCCTCGCTTTAAGAAAATCTCATTCAAGCACATTGCATTTACATGTATTTTTAACATATTCGTAATGATGATTATTTTTTTTTTTTTACACAATTACAGATTTCATGTTAACATTAATGCTTTGTGCTATAAAGTAAAGTGCCCTAAAGCTGGCATCTTTAAATAAAACAAATATTTAAAGCATTACCAATTTTCTAAAATAATTTAGAATGATTTTTTTTTCTTGAATGGCAGCACTTTTTAAACCCAAGATATCTTGGATTTGGAAAATAGGTAATGCTTTAAATATTTGTTTTATTTTAAGATGTCAGCTTTAGGGCACTTTACCTTATGACAGGTAAAAATAATTCAAATTTAAATGCATAAAACTTGAATGAGTTTTATTGTTTTATAATAAATAATGATACAATTATATAAGCAAAATCACTTAGGGGAGACCGGGGTACAGTGGACAACTTTTGCAGTTAACATTTTTTTTTCTCTTTAACGGTGAGACCAATCTACCTGAAAATATTTTTGAATATTCTTTAAACCTTTCTACATGCCGCATAATTTTCGCAGTAGTTCCCATACATTTTTCAAAAAAAAAAATTATATACACCCGTAAAGTGGACCAGTGTGCCCCGGAAGCGGGGACCACTGTGGCACAGTGGTTCACTATTAGTTATTGTCTAAAATACAATATACAATACAATACTATTTATAATTAATCTAATTCTTTTTTATTTCTCCTTTACCTCCAAAACAATATAATAATACAAATTTGCAAATAGCATTTTGAAACAAAAAACTAAAGAATTATCATAAAAATTACTATATTTTGAACATAACAATATAAGATACTGGAGTGATTGCAAATAAGTTATTAAGTACAAAAAAATAAGCAAACATTAAGACAAATATGATGATGAAAAATTTATTAGAGGCTCAAAATAGTCAGGATAAAATAGTTCATTATGAGCTAACCATGTGCTCTGAAGCTATAAATAACCAATCCAGTGAGGTTATCTATTACTTAGTAGGCTACAGTTATATTTTTCAAAGGCAATAAATACAACACAAAATATTTCTTACTATGTTAACTCTATAATGCATGATTTTCATTTTTCTCCTTCTCTCTCCCTCCCTCCCTCCCCCCCCCCCCCCCAAAAAAAAAAAAACAAACAACTGCTATATTGAACAATAAAACTTATTTTAAAAATCACACGTGAACTGATATCCATAATTTAGGAGAAAACGAAAGTGTCAGATGGCTATATTATACTCTGAACAACATATAATATGAAATTTAAAATGTGCCAAATGGTTACCGCTACGCTATGCATTGTAGGATTAAATAAATTGTCATTTTTCTTTGTTTACTTTATTTTATAGTTAAATAACTATTTTAAAACAATATTTCTTTATAGAGAATAAGCAATTACTAAATATTTTGAAAATTCTTCATTACAGGAGCAGTATTTACTGTGGACCACTGTGCCTTATGTTGAAGTTCAATACATGCTCGTAAAAATATTATTTAAAGTTTTCTTTTAAGCTTATAAACTTTTTAATTAAATAAAGACCAGTGTCTTACCTTTTCAAAAAAGTTGTTTTTTCTTATTTATCCATAACCTTTAATTACTCAATAAAGAAAAGTATGATGATAAAAAATTTTACTTTTAGGAGCTCAAAACAACCAGTCAGGATAAAAGGGTTTATTCTGAGCTAACGATGTGTTCTAAAGGCTATAAGTAATCAATCCAGTGCTGTTATCAATTAGTCTAAAAGAAAAGCTTTAAAAATAAGTAAAATATAAGGGGTGGTCCACTGTACCCCGCTCTCCCCTATATCATTAAAATTAAAATATGTAAAGCTAAAAATGATAACAGTACTACACTAATGGGCACAGATGTCACATATGCACCACGTTGGCTTGATTTTTTTTCTGACACAATGTCACATACGCACCGGGGTACTTAACTGGCACCAAAGTGTCATTATTTTGCTTTGTATGATAACCCAGATGTTGTTTATTTACTTTTATTTTCTTTCTAAAATTACATAAATTGTTTTGCTCTATAGTTATTAATTAAACTTTTTTTATTTATTGTTATTCCCTTTTTAAATATATATATGTAACTGGTATTCGAAAAAGAGGTTTTTGCCAAATTGGCTCAGAAAAAAATCACGCCATTGTGGTGCATATATGACATCTGTGCCGACTAATGATTTTTTAAAAACTTTTTATACTAATTTCATATACTACACAAAAGTGATGACATTCTCAAAATCAATAATGATAAAATGGTACTTAGTTATCCCGTCGACCAATTTCGCCAAATTATACAAATTGACATAATTTTTATTTTAAATAATGAAAGAACAAATAAATTAGTAAATCACTGATAAAAATACAAATAAAACATCAAATTAATGGTTTTATTGGCCCTTATTGGCATTTAATCTTACAATTTGGCGACAGGATAACTAAGAAGTACCGATAAAATACTATTTTCACAATATATATATATATATATATATATATTAAATCACATTGCCTATTTTTAAAACAGATTTTAGTATTGTAATAAAGCTATAACAATTATTCAAAACTTATCTAAATTGAATGTGTTTATTAAACTATACACTCACTCAGTAGATAGCACAAAGCTTTGTTCAATAAATATTGCTATTAAAATAACAACACGTTAATGAGAAATCTATTTATTATTTGGAAATTGGATATGTTTGAAATTCTTAGGCCATGAGGCTAGCGACTCTGTCTCTAATCAGCTATTACCACATCAAAATTGATAACAAAATTAGTTTATTTTGTTAAAAGTATACTTGCACCCCCCCCCCCCGAAAAAAACAGGAAAGTTATGCATGACAATTAAATGATTTAAAAAATGTAGTAATGATTAAAATACCACCCCCCCCCCAAAAAAAAAAACAGGAAAGTTATGCATGACAATTAAATGATTTAAAAAATCTAGTAATGATTAAAATACGTTACTGGATTAATACAGGGCCATAGTCAGAGGACCTTTAAAATTTTTGCCTGGGGTTAATTAATGTCTTATCCCTTTTTCTACCTCTTTAATAATGAATAAATAATCCATTTGATAATAAACATATACAGACAGAAATAGAGGGCAAGTGCACCTGCCATAGAACCCTTGATTAAAAGGTATAATAAATAATAAATTTTTAAAAGTAATGGCACTTATTATTAAGTGATTACAAAGTAAAGAGGGTTTCAAGAAGAAATTGATAGCAAAGGTTGATAGTATACGCTGTCTAATATTTAATACAATGCCTATTTAAAAGTTCCTTTTGATACAACTGGTTTTTTTTTTTTTGGTAAATTATTACAAGCATATTCATAACTAACTATAATAGTGTATAATTTAAAAACAAACAGCTTTATTTCATGCCTGCACGGCAAACAAGAGTTGCCTTTTCACTCCACCTTCGTTTCGTTTCTTTGATCACAATACTAGCGCATGCGCGTTGCATGATTTAATCGCAACCATTTCTAGACCTTAAAAATCAGTATAGTCACGATATGTGAATCAGAAGAACCAATCAAAACAATGCTAACCGCTATGTTTAGGCGCCTGTCAAAATATAAAGGCACGCCAAATAATTGATTCAATCTGAATGATTCGTATTCGATGTTATGAATCATTCAAAGAAATAATTTTATTATTTTTATTTATTTATATATATATATTTTTTTTAACTACTTTTAAACTTTATATTTTTATTATGGCTCCCTAATGTCTCAGACGCTTACCTATAACCTGGATGTGAAGTTGCCCTGCAACTAGGTAATCCGTTGAGAAGCCTTACGTTGTTCCATTGAAGTTGCCCCATGGCAACACACAGGCGGCTAGATATAGCTGTTAGCATTGCTCTGATTGGCTCTTCAGATCAAGTTTTTCTGACAGGAAAGATGTGATGTTTGCATATCTAACGGTAAGCTTCAAAAGTCACGTGACGCGACGATGTTTGTATATCTAACGGTAAATCAAGTCGTTAAATTTAAAAGTGTTGTAAACGAATTTATTGTTTATTGTAATTGAGAAAGTTTTGTGAAATTTCTTCATCCAAAATTCTAGTGCATTGGCGCAACAATAAAATTTATCTTTTGAGGGTTACAAAGCTTTTATTTTAAAAGAAGTCACCTCGTTTATGTGCTGGCATTAAACAAAATATTTTACCAAACAGTTTGATGTTGACTCTAATAATAATTGAATTTGAAAAGGTACAGAATAGCTCTTAATTTAATCAGAAGATGTGTAAATATAAGGGCTATAACATAATGATCATTTTCTCAGTTATTACTGTGAGACAAGTCCTATATTAACAACTCGATACATGTATCAAGTGATTGTTGTTGTAGCGTGCGTATTATAACTAATTATTATCAAA
The DNA here is from genome assembly GCA_963932465.1 of Maratus speciosus. Taxonomy (NCBI): domain Eukaryota; kingdom Metazoa; phylum Arthropoda; class Arachnida; order Araneae; family Salticidae; genus Maratus; species Maratus speciosus. The sequence continues at coordinate 168,539 of CAWVRF010000577.1, read as the reverse complement.
CTTGGCTGTCTAAAATGTTTCTGACTTTCACCCACGATGATACTGTTATTATTTATGCGAATTTCAATAATACTGGAAGCTCATATAAGTTTGTGAAAAATTTTTTGCACATTTCATGTGTTTGTAATTTTAATAAAATATATTTGTTTTTATTTTTGCTTTGCTTTATTTAGTTGTTGCTTTTTTGTAATATTAATCTATTTTAAGTTTTAATCTGGAATGATTGCAGTCTTTCTAACTATAAAGTATTTTTATTTATTATCAGGTAAGGTGGGTGTAGTATCGGAGAAATTTGTAAAACATAATAAAAGTATTGTTTCTAATTTTCACATAAACAAAGAAAATAGAAACAATACTTAACAATAGAAAAATACCTAATAATAATATATATAAAATTTGTGTTGTTTTGTAACGTGGTTATATATATATATATCTACTTTTTGTTTTTGATTCACCAATAGTCAGTTCTCTCTCTCCCCTCCCCCTGACAAGAATTGTGCTTTTTTTTATGCACATGTACAATACGGATTACACGCACTTGCAAATTAGCAGTACTCTACTATATTTCTATTTAAATAATAAAAACTTTGAGAAAAATGAAGTTTATTCCAATTTAACGTTATATAGTAAAAGTCTAATGAGATAAGAGAATCTTTACTCTCTTTTACATACAGAAATTTATTATGCTTCCTATGCTTATTTTATGGACGAGTAAATTTGATTACTGAAAGGAAATTGCTATAACAATGTGAATGATAGCTATCAATTTTAAATTAAATGTTTTTTTATACTTGAAAAAAAAAATTACTGTTTGCAACCCTATATTGCACTTTATTGTTCACAAACTTTATGAATTTTCTTTCTGATACATCTTTTAATTCATTTTATTACACATTATTTATTACTACAGTTTATACATTACAATGAATTTAGCAGGTGCTCTTATCCAAGGTGTAGCAAAAAGTTCAAGACTGGCGTCACAGATTTTCCTTTTTTTTTTTTTTTTCCAGATTCTTTTATCATAGAACCTTTATTTTGCTTTAATTATGTTTAGCTCTTTATTACTTAACGCAAAAACTTGAGTATTATTAATAAAATGAATAAAGACATTACAGGTAAGTGATTGTTTGATTAATTAATGCTTCAATTGTAAAATATTTTACCTGGCAGAATACTTTCTACCCCTGAAGTAGGGGAAGACGGGGTACAATGAAACATTACTTGTCAAATTTGTCACAGAGCATTGAAGTTTATGTATATGTTATACAACTATGTGTTCCAATTACTAATGTGATTTGGATACATTCACACTTCTACAACAGTAGCAATAGAAGATTATTGCTTTTACACCATTGAAAGTAACTTTCTTTCCAAAAAGTAATTTTGTTTCTTGTTCCTTGTTGTTATATGTAATAATTATTTTTTCTATACATTGTAATCTTTGGGTTGTTGTCTTCATACCTCCAAAACCAAAATAAAATAAATATTAGAAGTTTGAAAATAAATTTTTACTTAGTAACCTCAGTGTGGGGTACAATGGAACACTTGCAGATGGGGTACAATGAAACATGTTTTATTTAGGGATGCACCGAATAGTGATTTTGGCTGAATACCGAATATTCAGCTTGTTGAATACTTTTATATTTCAAAATTTAAAGGCATTAAAATGTTACATTTTAAAACAATTTTACATAATATTTAAAACAGAAACTTTTATTCTAATAAACAAGAGCTTTTTCAAGTAAACTTTATGCTGAAAAAAAAATCTGCTTTGAGTTATTTAAGAAGAGGATAGTTATAAAAAAATTTTAATTAGTCAAATTTTAAATTTCATGGCTTATTCTGAGAATTAAAACAAATGAATAAAATTTTCTTAAATTCTAAAACAAACATTTTAAAATCAATGAGAAATTGTGAAAAAATTGTATAGGATCATATATTATTTGTTTGTCAGGAAGAGACAAAAGTAAATAAATACAATCGATTCAAATTTTATATGGTGGCAACTTAGCAAGAATAACTGTTCTACTCCCTTTGATTAAGCAAGGAAATTTTTTTAATTCATCCTAGATCGGTCTCTGGAGTGGGCTAACATTTTCAGAGATTCTAAACATTGTTCTTAAAATCTTAGCAAGAAACAAATTTTTTACTGGAAAATGTTGAGGAACTTGCATTTGTACATAATTAATTCCTATGAAAATACTCATGATTGGTTAATTTTCTTAAATAATACTTAATAAACAGCAAATAAATAATGTAAAAACATTCTCTTTTATTTAAATATGATTCTGTTTTTAATTATTCTGAATATCTTTATAAGTTGACTTTTAAATGTAGAAGTTGTAAAGATTTTCAAAATTATGTTTTCAAAGTTTTCTTTTTAATTTTCGGTTCGGCCGAATATTTCGATATTCAGCATGCCAAATAGTTTGCTATTTGGCCAGGCTGAATATTCGGCATACCGATTAGTTTGATATTCGGCCAAACCGAATATTCGGTGCATCCCTAGTTTTATTACAGTAATAAAAGTAATAAATAGAATATATTAGAAGTAAGAGTAGGAAAACAGAAAAAAAAGAGTTTTGTTCTAATCAGGCCAGTGAAAGTGCTGTTGTCAAGCAATTAAAAAATAGAAAAAGAGAAAAAGCTGTGAATGGATTGTTTTCAAAACAAACTCTGCCTGCTACAGACTCTGATGAAGATTACGATGATCCAGATTTTTTTTCCCAGCTCCAGCTGATCATCAAGGTGCTGAGAATGAGATATCCACACACAACAGGTATGGCACAAGCAGTACCCATATTAATGGAAATTTAAGGATATATATACCGTTGGAGAAATCATACATTTAAATGAAGTCAAATGTTAAGTACTTGATATAAAGACTCCAACCTAGTTTTAAATTTGTGCGTTCTTCAGAAACTTACATTTTTTAAGAAATCTCATTGTGTTAAAACTACCACCCTCCAATTCCTTCAGGAGCAACTGAAAGAAAAGTGGAAATGCTAATTTTTGAAACTGACTTGAGCCAATTTAATATAAAATGAAAGGTATTTCTTAAATTAATAGAATTTTCTTATTTTTCATCTTGGACTATAATATTTTTATCAAGTTCCTTTTTTGTATTTTATTAATCAAGTTTTGTTTTTGTATTTATCTCATTGTTCATAAAATAAACTATACTGAGTGAAAATTGCTTCCATCTTTTGGAGCGTTTCATTGTAACCCTGCATATGGGGTACAATGAAACACTGTAAGACATTTATTTTTGTTATTTTTCAAGCATAAAGATATTGTTTAGAACCTAATAAAAATTTATTTAGATGGGGAAAATACAAGATTAAAAGTATGCATTAATTGTATTTTTGTGCATGCAAAATTGTAAATAGGGAAAAAAAAATAGTAAATTTTGTTTCATTGTACCCAGTCTTCCCCTATCTGTTGCAGACACTTGGAGAATTTTCTGCTACTAGGCTCTTATCCAAAAATCTATAATCAAACTTTTTCAGTTTTCCAGTAAAGGTGGAAGAGCTTTGAGAAAATGTCAAATTTGGTATTTTGAACCAAATTTCTGAATGAGAGGGAAAAAACTGCTGTCATAAAACTACAATTACTTACAACACAAAATGTAATTTATCTAAAAAGAACTGTTGACTGATGAATTTTATTCAATAATCATGCCTACAGCATCATGCTTTTAGGTTTAAAAATAACTCAAAGTTTTTTTTTTTTTTTTGAGAAACTGTTTTAAATTTATTATACAGGCATCCCCCGACTTATGTAAGTAATGTGTTCCGTAAACTTTTTCGTAAGTCAAATTTTACGTAAGTTGTATTTGAAAATTCCTTAGGTAAAATTTCACCAGAAACTGCAATAATTATTATATATATACATTATTTACACAGTATTTTATAAATAAAGTAGCATGCAACAGTATTTACTTGGATATAAACTATAAAAGTATGAAAAAATATAAAAACAAATTAAAAGAACACTTTTCAAATAAAAAGTATTGTGGAATATGCGATTTATCAATTTAACATGGATGAATTAATTTATATCAATTTTGAATCTACATCAAACGAACAGCTCTGAAGCTGGAGGAAAAAATACACTCATTCCTCTTCTCCAAGGTTTCGTTATGGTTTGAATTCAGCTAACAAAATTGTAATGGTTAAACAGTTTTGTTTTTTTTTGACGGGGGCTCATTTTAATCAGGTTTGTTTTGTTAAAGATTTGATTGTAAATCCCAATAAAAATATAATTATATCTAACACAGTAGAAGATCTTTATAACGCAAACCTAAAAATGCAAGGTTGTACGTTATATAGAGTTTTGCGTTATATGGATCACATTTCACACATCATTAAATTTACCCTTATAAATATGTCTAAAACATATGAAAGTACTGTAGAGTATGTTTATACTGCATTCCTTGTTATCTGAAGTTGTGCAGATTATAAATTTTTGCATAATATTGATCATTCCACACATTATTAAATATACTTTATAAACATGGTCCAGATATATCAGGACCCAAATAATTCATTATATTACTCATTTTCAAAAATGTTTAGTGTAATAATAGCAATATTTTTCATTAAAAAGTTCTAATTTAAGGAGATAAAGTTGAATTAATGTATCAAATGTAATTTTCTAGAAAGTAGCAATTATTTACAATGTGGGAATTCAGGTGCTTTTAAACCCTTTGCACTCCGTATAAATTTGAGTATGGGCTACCAGCAACTCCGTGTCATTACACAAATGTTTTATTAGGTCGTCACCATTTTTTTAAAAGAAGTGTCCTTCAAGTACACAATTTTAAAAATGCTCTGATTAAATGAGGCAAATTTTATTTTCCTTTGTTACTGGTGCCAAAAACAAATTTTGCAAGGAAAGATGATGTTGCTGCAGCGGCAACAACAGAGTTTTTCACTTACCTTACCATGTTGCCGCAGCGGCGACAACGGAGTGCAAAGAGTTAGTTGAAAAATTCATTGTTTACATCAGAGAAGTTGTGAATTATATAGAGAATTGCATTATAAAGATCTTCTACTGTATGTAAAGCTATATTATTGTTGTGGTGTTTATCTGCATATTTTATTTATAAAACAGTTATCAAAAGTATACAAATGCATATCAAGCACCTTAGTATGCTCATAAATGTAATTTTCGAGATTTCTTACGTAAGTGCGAATTTACGTAAGTCGAGGGATGCCTGTATAAGCACTATTATTTACATCTGTTGAATACTAAATTTTTCGTACAAAATAAAGTAATGTATTTTAGGGCTGCATTTACCTGTAGTGCTGCATCAATTGATAAAGTATATAAACATGCTAGCTGCTACTTTATGCTATGTGATTCCCACTGTACTGTTATATGAATATTGTCCATAAGAAAATCTTTTTTTTTAAATATTGCATAATTTTCACTATTTGTACACGCAATAATTCAAAATTTTCCTTCATTTTAGGATTCTGTACTTAAAAAGTAAAAACAGAACAATAAGATTACTCGTGTGTCTGTCACAGCCAAGCAGCTTGTAAAAGCTATTGACCCACATATTTACAGATTATTAAACATTCACAAATATATTTAGGAAAATTGTAGAGGGGCTAATTAAGCTACTTGAAGAAAAAAAAAAATCTTTCCTCTGTATATCGTGTGAAAGATTTCGTAATGTTGAACTCAAAAATACATTTCTTTTAATTTTAGGTATTATAGTTGCAGAGATATCGTCGAAAATGTAGTGCAAAAATATGTCCCCCCCGCCCCCCAGTTCTATTTCCAAAACTACTCAAACTAAAATTATGAAAAAATTAGAGATAGTACAAGTTAACTTAAACCTTTCAGGAAAATTATAACGATTACCCTGTCACATAGTTTTTGAGAAAAGCGCATTTTTCCTATTTTATAATTAATATAGTATCTTCTAAAAATATCTGCGTATTAACAATTTACATTCCTCTTATTAAAAAGAAGTAATTGGACTTGCCCCATTCCTCCCCACTACCTTCTTTTATGTTAAACTTCTTGTATAAAAAAAAATGCTGCTTTTAGGCTTAGTTTAAATTATGGATTACTATGGAAAATGTTAAAACGTGGGTGTGGAAATTACAATTAAAAGTAGCCTATAGATAAGAGTGTGTGTCCATGTGGCCTAAGTCAATCTATGGTTCTTTATCTCAGAACCTTGTCAATATATTTGTTTATTTTATTTACATATATAAAAACAAAGTATAAAAATTACAAACTGCATCAAAAAATGATGGGGTTAAACATACAATAAAAATATAGGAAAAAGAGTACAGCATGGCTACCAATATCAAAATTTAGAAAAGTACCCTCAGGGGGCAAAGTGGGGGGAGGGACATCAAAGGTGCATAACATCAGTAATTGGTCACAGGCCTTTCCAATGATATGTCACATGAGAGATCTTGGCTAAATTTAGAAAAGTGCCTCCTTGTGGGGGGAGGGGTACAGGAATAGCATAACATGATTAAGTGGCCACAGGTCTTTCTAGCTATATGTCAAATGACTGGACGGGTGTCGGCAAAATTTAGAAAAATGCTTCCCAGGGCAAAGGAAGGGAGGGGCACAGTAGGTGCTTAATGTGAATAAGCAGTCACAGGGCTTTCTAATGATATATCATATGAGGGGTGTCGGCAAAAGTTAGGAAAATGTTCCGCCAGGTGGCTAACTATCATGCCTCCTGGAATACAATTCCCCCTTTTTGAAATTTCATATATTATAAATAATATTTATTGGAGAGTTCCGTAAAAAAATTATAAAAACGCTACGGTTTCAAAAAAGTTTGAAAAGTACCCCTCCCGCTGTGGGAGCCAAATTGGGGTAGGGGAAAGAAAGGTTTGTAATATGAAAGAGTGGTCCGATGGCTTTTCAATGATATATAACATGATAAAATTTTTTTTTGAAAATTGCTCCCCCACCCCTCCCCGTGATCTTTCTCCCCAGAATTCATGCAGTCCCCACATTTAAATTTTTATATTTAATAAATAACATTTATCGGATGGCTCGTCAAAAAACCACATCTAAAATGATATTTATTGTAGAAATCGCTACATTTTTATAAATTTGTTCGCTCCTCCCAAAATTCAACTCTGGAGGGAGGGTTCATAATATGAAAGAGTTCCCAAAGAGATTCGATTATATGTCACAGAAGGGGTTCGGTAAAAGTTTGAAAATTGCACACCCCATGGGTCCAGTCGTATGCCTCCAAATTCACCCACCTCCCTCTTTGCTCTATAGTTGGAACCCTGGGGGGTACTTTTCTAACTTTTGCCAACATTCCTCACGTGATATATCATTGGAAGGCTCTGTGCCACTATTTCATATTATACACCTCCTGTGCCCCCTCCCCCTCCACTTTGGCCACACAAGTTGGCACTTTTCTAAGTTTAGCCGACACCCCCATGTGATGTATCATTGAAAAGTCCTGTGACCACTTATTCATATTATGCACATCCCTTGTCCCCCCTCCAGGAGGGTAGGTTTAATGTATTCAAGTACGGGGTCTTCTAATAGTGAAAAAATTATGGAATTCATCTCAAATGGCGTAGAAAAATCAATAAAAAATATTGATCCCATTTACCATCATTTTAGTTCCTGTTTTTGCCATCACTGGTGCTTTTAATTCTTATTTCTTGGGCCATTTTGCTGCTAATTGCCAGAAAATTCTATTTTTTTATGCTTCAACCCCCTTTTATATCTGCCTATAACCTTTTTATATCTGTTTGTGCCTTTTCAACTTTTTGCAACCAGAGGACGCTGTCACATGACTTTTCCACTATTGCGGCTCAATTATAGCCTCCCTTCGGTTTGTTGTTTTTTATTCCATCTCCTTTTAGTTGCCATGTATTTACTAAAAAAGCATGTAAAAACAATGATTTTAATAATCGATTGGAGAACATTTTGTTTGTAGATTCTCGGAAGTAATTGATGACTGTATCGATTGTGTTTTTTACAGCGATTTTTTTAGATTGGTAAATTTTCGAATCTACTGAAACTAAAATTATGAAATAATTAGTGGTTGTAGAAATTTATTTAAACTAGCAGGAAAACTGTAGCAATTACCTCAGCTCACATAGTTTGAGAAAATCTCATTTTTCCATTACACACAAATTTCACTTTGTGGGTGTTCAGCAAGGAAGTTGAGGGGCACTTGAGGTACTTATCATGGAAGTATAAAAGGATTGTTAATAATGAGTTCCAAAAAAAATTGCTAGTAATTAGCCAAGATATTAACCTTTAAGGGGTTAAGGTTAATGTCAGACGAACGTCTATTTGCACGCTTTTTGTCTCAACATGTAACAGAAACACCTGTTAGCGAAGGCATTTCTGTTACATGTTAAGACAAAAAGTGTGCAAATAGACATTCGTCTCACATTAGCTTTAAGACAAAAATGGTTTGGGCATACATAAAGACACGAATCACATACTCTATGCGACATCAGCTTTTAAAACCTAGGTAACATTTTTAAATGATATATTCATGTAATGCAATGGCCAGTAGTAATATACAAGAAATAAACATCAAATTGTTGAAAACAAACTAATTTAGGTACTTTTTGGTTAGCCGGGCACCAGTGTTATGTATACATATCTATATGCAAACACATATATATATGTGTGTGTATACATATGTGTACATATATAACACTGGTGCCCAGCTAACCGAAAAGTACCCTAATTTAATTAGAATTAATCACGTAATTACTTTGGGATTCGTGACCAGTTTGCATTGCTTTCAATATGCCACCTGTGTCTTTAAAGGTTAATTAACGACCTATCTGGAAAAAAAGCAGAACAGACAAAGGCGGCATTGCAACTTTCTTTCAAAGTGCACTTAGCACAGTGCCAAGTTTAAACTTTGAACAAGGTCAATTAATATAGTTACAGAACCCTCCGTGCACAAGTAATACTCACACTTGACAGATTATTAAAAAAAGTTTTCCTTACATAGGCAATACTTTCTTAGAAGTACAATCTAATGCACGGTTGAAATGGCAGTGTGCACAAGACTGTCCCACTGAGTTATTGCCTTTATTGATGCTTCACACTATTTCTACCAGTGTCAAGTGACACCTTTTTAAAGTTTGGATTCATGATTATTTTGCTTGTAGTTTTTTACTGTAATAAGCATAAAAAAATCTTCAATGTATTAAAAATGATTTGTAATTGTTTCAATCTAAAAATTACAAATGGAAAACTGTAAATTGAAATCTTTTATAAGGCGTCATTTGACACTGGTAGGAATAGTGTTAAGCACACACTGTATTTGCTCCTTGCTGTCTCTCATCATCTTCAATTATTATGTGTTGAAATAGATTTTTCTGTCACGCCTTCCTTTTGTGACAACTCTCTGTAGTAATGAAAGCTTCTTGTCTGTGAGGTACACATCCTCCACTTTTTGAGCTGAATATTTCCAGTTTTTCTTTTTTTTAGATACAATTACAGAAGAGCAAGAAATAAAAATTATCAAAGTGCAAATTTATAGAACAAAATCAAAACAATAAATAATATGTAGTATTTAGGTGCCTACTACTGAAATTAATAAAGAAAATCTTCTAAGTGCCCTTTTCCACACCACCTTACATCAAGACCAGAAAACCGTTCAATGATGTTTATTAAGGCTCGGTCTTGAATGTTTGAGGTAGGGCACACAGGCGCGTTTTTTTTTTATGTGGTATCGCCAGTAGCCATAATCCACAAAAAAAAAAAAAAAATCTGGAACGTAGGAAAAAAAAGTGTTAATCCAATAACATAAGGGCAATATTACGGCTCTTATGGAACACAATTCCTCATGAATCGATACACGGTAGATTCAGTGCCATAACTGGGGAGGGACCCGGTTGCCAGAATGAAAGGCGAAGAAAGCACCAAATGAAGATTGTTGTTTGATACAAAACTGTATATACCATAATTTCCGGCTTATAATCCATGGCAGCACATAATCCGCATATGGAATTGTTCTTTTCACCGGAAAAAAGTTAGCAGAAAATCTGCACCGTCCACCAAGAGTACCAAGTGCACATAAGCAGCCAGATTAAGCTATTGCATGGTGCTGCCATCTATTTGAAAAATATCAAACCAAACTAAGAACATGCTAAAATTATCCATTTTTTTTTCAAAAGTGAAAAAAAAAAAAAAATCTGCGGCTGCTGATTATCCGTATTGCAAAAATGTTCACTGTTTTGGCAGATAATCCATGGATTATAGGCCGGAAATTACGGTATATATATAGGAAATTAGGATAAAAATGTTTTGCAGCCAGAAATTCCAAATGAAAGACTAACCAAAAGTAAAAGTGACTTTTAAAAAAATTTGCAACCAAAATAAAAAAGAAAGCACTAACCTGGTTAAAATTCAACCTTAGCTATTCTAAGAAAAAGAAAAAAAACATTTAAATGCAAGTGAGAAATTTAAAAAAAAAATGCTTCCATAGGTTTAACATTACCAGTTTCTTCGCATGACTAGTGTAATCTCACGCGAAAACACTCGTATGCTAATAATGTTAAACATATAAGAGCAACCTTTTTGAGAATTCTCTCTTGAATTTTAATATTTAAATTTTTTTTTTTTTTTTATGATACCTGACATTGTGTGTTTATACTTTTATGATTTTTGTTGCATATTTTTCACATGAAGACACTAATATAAATTTCAGAACCAGTTTAAATTTATTCTTTATTACCTTTCAAATCTAATTAAGAAATTCAAGATATATAACAGTGCTTACTGTACTAGCAAATAAAGAAAAACTACTGAACTCCATGTCAATGACATATTTATATTTCGTGAGGTACGATTTTACGGTAGTTAAGGTGTACAGAAAATAGGAAAGCAGACAAACATTGTATTTTAATAAAAATGAAATCTAAAATGAGTACAAATGGAAAAAAATAAGATAATCTATTCAAAAGTTATCATAAATATACATTTATCTACATCAGATTAATCTCAAATCTATATTGAAGTTAATAAAAGAAAATTATATGGCCTGCAGCCAGATTAGTAGCCCCAGAACATGAACATCCTCCCCCCCCCCCCCCAAAAAAAAAAAACTGAGAAGGATCCTTTCGTGTATACTTAAAAGTAACGCATTATAGGCTAAAATCTCTCTTGGAAAAAGAAAAAAGGCTCTGGCTATGGCCAAAAATTATAGAATATTAAGATGTTTGCAGTAAGCATATTATTTTATTTGAAAAAAAAAACTGAAATTTAATCTTACAAATTAAATTAATTTAAATCAGATTGATAAGATATTTTAGATTCAACAATTGACAATTCAAACACTCGAATACAACATTTGGTGTAAAAAAGATGCAAGTCCTCGCTTTAAGAAAATCTCACTCAAGCACATTGCATTACATGTATTTTTAACTTGTTCCTAAATATTTTTTTTTTTTTTTTTTTTTTTTTTTTACAATTTCATCTTACATTAATGTTTTGTGCTATAATGACAGGTAAGAATAATTCAAATTTAAACATATAAAACTTGAACAAGTTTTATAATAAATGATACAATTATTATAAGCAAAATCACTTATATCATTAAAACAAAAATATGTATGCTAAAAATGATAACAGTACTACACTAATGATCTTACAAAGACTTTTTATACTAGTTTCATATACATAAATCGATAACATTCTCAAAATCAATAATGGTAAAATACTATTTTCGCAAAACAAAAAATATTTTAAATAATATCGCCTACTTTCAAAACAGATTTTAGTATTGCAATAAAGCTATAACAATTACTCAAAGTTATGTGTTTAAACTATACCCTCATTCAGTTAGATAGCATAATGGTTTGTTCAATAGTAGGTACCTATCTATACACTGCTTTTAAAATAACATGTTAATGAAAAATCTATTTATTATTTGAAAATTGGATATGCTTGAAATTCTTAGGCCATGAGGCTAGGGATCCTGTCCCTAATCAGCTATTACTACATCAAAATTGATAACAAAATTAGTTTAATTTATTAAAAGTATACTTGCCCCCCCTCCCCCCCAAAAAAAGGAAAGTTATGCCATTTTAATAATAAACAAATAAGACATTTGATAATAGACAGAAATAGAGGGCAAGTCCATCTGCCATATAACCCTTGATTACAAGGTATAATAATTTTTTTAATGTAATATAAATTGCTCGTCTTACTACCTGACTTAAGAAATTGCAAAGTGTGGTGGGTTTCAAGAAGAAATTGATAGCGAAGAGGGGGGGGGGCGTCTGATTACGATAATGCATTAAACTTATACGCATTTTACTGTTAAATTATTTTAATCAAGTAATTACATTGGTATGTTTTTCATTTACTTTTTCGTTAGTGATAGAGAGATAGTATGCTGTCTAATACTTAATACAATGCCTATTTAAAAGTTCCTTTTGATACAATGCTTTTTTGTAAATTATTACAAGCATATTCATAACTATAATACAGTATAATTTAAAAATAAATATAACAAACAGTTTTATTTCGTGCATGCACGGCTAACAAGAAACGCCTTTACCTTTTTTCACATCTTCAAGATTCACGATCAAGCAATAACAACACAAACGAAAACTTGTTTTATCTTTAAACCGCTAGCGCATGCGCGTTGCATGATTTAATCGAGCAAACATTCTAGACATTAAAAATCAGTATGGTCACGATATCTTAATCAGAAGAACCAATCAGAACAATGCTAACCGCTATACCTAGGCGCCTGTTATATTTTGTGTATTTGCACGTATCTGATACTTTTTATCAAAAGAGATTTTTAAGGTTAGCTTATTTATCACCTACCCGACAACATGACAAATTAAAAAACTTTGCAGTTATCAGGATGTACTTTTACGAAGTGCTTAAAGTTTGTAAGCAACGATTTCTTATGTTCAATTTATTTAAATGTTAAGCCTGTTAAAATGTTATTTTATATTTTTGCTACCTCCATAAGAAAGATCTCAGTGTTCTCTTCCATGAAATTCAGTTACAAACGAAAATTCTTAGACGTATGATTCTATGAAAATTTGATTATACTGATTCGGTTTTGCTTTTCCAATTTCCATTAATTTCTTTTCATTGAATCAAGAAATAGTAGTACAATTAAGGGAAATTTGGATACTTTTATGTTAGCCAAAATTCTTTAATCTCTCCAATCTTATAAAATTAGCCTTTAACAAATAGTCAATATTTTAACATTGCAGTGAAATATATAACTTTGCGTGAATGAATGAATACATTAAAATATTTTGACAAAAAATAATTAAGATTAGTTATAAAAAAATCGATAATTTTTATTATAATATATTTAAAAACTTAGCTAAAAAAACCTAATAAATAATGATCAAATATGTAAACACAAACATACTAATACAAACAACAAAATATCATGTAATTGGGTCTATGTATGATTAGGCTAGTCAAGAACAGAAATGTTTAAACAAGGTATAACATAAACTAGAAACTTTTTATTCATAATGAAAGCATCATATCTAATTTTCTATTCACTAAAGTAAAAGCTTCTGTTATTTAAAGTCCCAAAATCTTAAAATATTTAGAATTTAAAAAATGTTCTGTCAATTCCTCAGCTTCACATGAATTCAGCCAAGGATTGCAATTCAAATTATGCCAAGGACTGCAATTCAATGATTAATTTAAACAAGATTTAGCGAGTTATCACTGGTGCCTGGCTAACATAAAAGTACCAAAATCAGTGAGAAAACGGGTTCATGGAACAGAGTTTGTGAAAAATGTACTTTTTATTTAAAATTAATTACAAAAATAAGGAGTTCAAGAATATCATTGCATGCAATACAGTTTAATGTTTAAAAGTTTCTAAAAGCTGCATTTCTATCTGAGTCATGGAGAAATTTTAATGCTCATAAATATATATGCAACTTAAAATAACTACAGATTATAGGATATCAGATATTATGTAAAGTGATATCTAAATCCCTGGATTTGCAGATTTTCTAGTATTTTATGATTCATTACTAAGGTTTGCCTCAAACCGTACAATTTATTGTTCACTATTAAAACCATACTCATAGAACATTGTACAATCAATCTATACAAGTTAGCAGCTATGTAATGATTATCTGCCACAGTCCTTGTAGTATTTTTTGTTGGTTTGATTTGTTTTACTTTTTTCGATTTATTTTTGATAATGGCTTCATGTCTGTTTTATGTTTAGGTGTATTTGTGATTCACAAAAGGTGGATTGATATTGATTGGAATATGAGATATTGATTGCAAAGATAGGCATATTGTTTTGACAGGGCCAGTTCAATGGATCTTTGGAATTGTTGTATATTTTTTACTTTATTTATTTATTATGCTGCCATTTTTTATTTATTTATTCATTTGTTTTTATGTTTATTTTTAGGTTTGAAATTTTTTAATTATCTTTTTGCAATTGTTTTTTACCACACACAAAGTGTATATAGAATATTTTTTCTTTAGAATCTAAATTACTCCACTCTTTATTTTTTTAATTCTTTTATTGTTTTATTCTTAAAAATTTCAAGGAATCTGCCAAATGTAAGTACTATTTTTGTTTTATTTGTGCTAAAAATGCATTTACGAAATTGATCGCAATTCTAAAGCACCGATGAAATTGGCCGAATACTAAATATTCGGTTTAATTGCTGTCGAATATTCGATTTTTCCACCACCGAATAAAGAACTCATTTTTGTCTAAAAAGAAAATGTAGTATGCACTATGACTATATGCACAATTGGCAGAATCCCAGAACAGGCGAGACACCTCATTTGGTGACTTTTCTGACAAGTGTCAAACATCCCACATACGGCAACCTGAAAACTAACGTGATTGGTCCACTTTCTTGAATGCTTCCAAACTGTTTTTTACTACGTCATCATCCTGGAATCATGAGAAATACAACATTTATAAATAACGACATATTAGAAAACACGGAAAGCTGATTTTTATGAGATTCAAAATAAAAAAAACGATTTCAACATAAGATTATTGAAAAATTTGAAATTTTTAAAATACCTTTCCGAATCAGAGTAGCGATTTAATGATTAGAATTTTCATTTCTCAACAACTTTCAGAAAAAATCATGGCATCATTTAATATTTTAAAGTACGTGCCCATATCAGAGTAAACATTGAACAATTTATTTCTAATTTATGGAAGTATGAACACTTCGCGTTCATAAAAATAATATATATCAATGAATACAGCAACCTAGTTCTGCATCAATCTAAAAAATGCAGGAAACTCGTTAAAGCGACAATCACTCACCATTGCATGAATGCTATGCGTTCAATAACCGAAAAAAAAATCACTGGATTCAGCAGTTCTCACTGTGTAGCAATCTCAAAATTCAGCAGTTCTCGCTGTGTAGCAATCTCAAAATTCAGCTGTTCTCGCTGTGTAGCAATCTCAAAATGTACAAAACTCGTGAGGCCAGCATACATGAGAAATATATACAATAAATGGCTAATGTAAAACACTACAACAAAAAATCCATAAAATTATTAACATACCTTAACACACATCTCCTTTCTTGAAACCCAAGTCTAAAAAATTTTGAATTGTCATAATTTCGTAAATTTCCAGTTATCCAGTAAACTTCATTTAACTTTCCAGCAAAAAAAAAAAAAAAAAAAAAAAAAAAAAAAAAAAAAAAAAATTGTTAACAATAACAAACTTTTGCTCTGCTGTCATTTTAATTTTACAATTACAAAATGTCTTCCTTCTACACATGCGGAGTTGAGTTGTCAAAACACCACTGAGATAATTGTTCATAAAAGTTTTCAGGTAGTCATAACCATCCAATACACAACAAATCAACCAATCCCATTCAGCCGATCCAAATTCAAGATCAGACCACTTTAGGCATGGAAAGAATTTACGAAACGAACTGGTATCAACAAAAATCCATTTATCGCCTCGCCAAATTGAACAATGCCAAGTGCCTTGGCTGTTCTGGAATTCAGCCGTACAATTCTTGTATATTTCAGAATTAAATTGTATTAATGTATTTAAAAAAATTAATTATATGCAAATTAAATTTTTTAAAGTATTATTGTTGTTGTTACATTTTAAAATAATGACAAAATTTTAAAAGTATTAGAAAATATAAATTTCAATTTTCAAATGAAGGAAAATAAAAAATAAGAGTATCGTAAGAATAAACTCTGCTTGAAAGGTAAATGGTATAAAAATGGTAAATGCTAAAATGGTATAAAGAAATCAGTGTAGACTATATAAGGCTAAGCTACTGGCACCAGAGTTTTGACTCAAATTGTCTGAAACCAGCTCCACACTGTAAATCTGTATATGCTTGCAGACCAATGGTATGTGTTACGTCAACAGGCTATACGAATTCAACCATTGGATGTTGCACCAGTCACAGATTTTTTTATCATAGACAGACATAGTAGTGAAACCCCCAAATCTGAAATTTAAAATAATTTTTGCCATATTGGCTGAGTTATAACCTTTTAAAAACCTTTTTATTACATGGAAACTGAAAATATTACCCTTTAAAGATGGCTTACTGTAATGGGCCATTTAAAAAATGTACCATCATGAATTTTAAAACGTTACTTCATGTGTGTGCTTTAAATTAAAAAAAAATTAGTGAGATAAATTTTTTTGTTTTTAAATGACTTTTTACACATATGATGTCACTTACCAAACTCGAAGAGAACTTAGAACACGAAGTATTCCTGATTTGAGAAACAATGGTCAAAACTACATTTTTCAATATCTGAATTAATATGTATAAGCTATAATGAAACCTCATTTATTTGTTTTTCGTAGGACTAATAAAAAAAAAAAAAAAGATGTGTCGAAAAAAATTAACACTGAAGAGGATAAGAAAATAAAGAATATAATGTATAATTGTGAAAAACCTATAAATGCAAGACATATAAATGAGGTTTTAATGTATATATACAATAGTGGAACCTATTTAAGACATTTTTCCACACAAGAAGTTCTAATTTTTATATCCAAGTTTCCATTTCTTACTTTAAAAATTTTCTATATAAGAAGTTTCACATTTGTGTATGATCCTTTAGAAAACTTTTACTGTATTAGATGTTTAAATTAGTGATGGGCGATTCTGGAAAATTTGAGAATCGATTAAAATCGACATCGTATAAAACTGAATCGATCACAATAAGAATTGATTCTCAAATTCTAGAATCGATACTTGAATCGATATTTCAATGTTCACAGATTCACACAGATAAGCTCAAAAATAGTAATTCCAAAACGCAGCGAATCAGCAGAGCCGTAAGGACTACCTCTCACCCCTCACCCCCCATTTATGGGTTACCTAGATCATGTCCGAGGCCAGAAGCAAGCTACTACAGACCTTTGAGTCGAATAATAAGGTTTTTTAACTTTTAAAATTATTTTTTAAAGATGTAATTTTAACAATAATTTATATTATATTTAAATTTATTTTTTAAGAAAGATTTCGATCAGATAAAAAAAAAAAAAAAAGAGGAAAAAAGGATTTTTTTTTTTTTTTTCATCCGGAAAACATGTACTTTCTACTCTTATTTCCTTCAACCAAACAGACTTCCTATAAACGTCATTCTTCTTAAAAATGCGCAGTTAAGCGAAATTTTGAAGTGTCTAAATTTATTTAAAAAGTTTTAACGGTTTTCTAGTCTTTTTAGGGCCCACTATAAGCGTGGGGGAAATGCTAATATTGCAAATCTTCTTTTAAAATAGCTGTGTTGATGTAATTAGCCAATCATCACATAGTAATTATCCCGCAATTAATAAGCAAAATTCTCCTTTTAATAATATATTTAACTAAAATTTCTTTCCCTTTTAAAATATACATCTCCTTATCTCATTTACAGTTTATAAATACATTTCTTTATAATGTTTACCAAATTTTAAGCTGTTAAAAAAAAGTTTTCATCCTAGAATCATTAACAGTGAAATAATATACTTTTCTCTGGTTAAAAAATAAATAAAAATATATTCTTTGATTATATGTTTTTTTGTTCTGCAGTAATCTAAAATCTCTAAACAGTTATTGACTCATTCGCTACCAGTGTCGGAGGTGGAACATATATATGCAAATATCATGATTTTTTTATTTTTTATTTTTTAATAGTGTTCTCGTTCTTATACTAGAACAGAAAAACAGGACTTCTGTGATCATTTTATTTATGAAAAAACAAAGAAAAAGAAATAGGATAGAGTGATAACAGGCAGATGCCTCAGTTATTTATTAAAACCACGAGAATCTGAAAGATTAATGATTATGAAAGTAGTAATTAAATTGCTTTTACTTAAATAAAAGGCTTTTTAGCGGAGATAAAAGATAAATACTCAATTTATTTCAGAAATAAAAACATATTTTAGATATTAATGCAGCTTAAAAAGCATTAACAACACAATATCTTTTGATAAATTTTATTCGAAAGGTCTTAACGAAATACTCCCTTCGGTTAATCCTTCTAAAAGGTGTCCAAGCACGCTTTGGCTTAATTAGATGCTGAGTTAGAAAAATTACTTAAGGCTGTTCTCAACTGCTCTGCTGAACAAGCACAAAACGTTTTGACACATTTACAAAATCATTTTTTTTTTTTTTTTTACTGGAAAGATATAAAATTGGAAGGCCTGACCGTGGAAGCGATTTTGGAACCGAACTGTGTTTTCAATCTTTTGATAAATAAATTACCTTACGACACGAGTTGTAAGCAAATTTGGTCACGTGGCACGGCATTTTTCTTCCTTTACTGACTGCATCAGTTGCCTCACCACACACAGCCATATTTCGATCCACGTTGACATAGTCCTCATATAAGATTTTGCCAAGAAGGGTCAGAAAATTACTTGGAAATCCCTCCATAGTGCAATCCAAACTTCGCCTTTTTTCCCCTTAGAAAGACCGTTAAAATAAACAGTTAAATTATTTTGAACCTAAGCTAAATAAATACTCGGGAATAATAATGTTCACCGCAAAATTCAAGCAATCGTATTCAAATTATCCAAAATAAAATTCGAAATACACACGATTTTTTTTATATTAAATACAGAATTTTAAGGACCAAGAAAAATTCGAATTATCCAGAATTTCGAATTAAACAAGTTCAGATTTTCCAAGTTTCACTGTATTACAAACATTTTATTGATTAATTTGCTTTTGAATAAAATATTTCTCTTTTTCGTCACTCCTGATGTTCTATCATAACTATACGACTATCTACCGACTTTATTATAAGATGCTCTGTTATAGCTCAGTTTAATGATACTCTGCACACATTTCATCATCCAATATGCGTAGACAGATCTAAAAATGTTTGTAGTAGGATTCCTGAATTGTACAAGAAAATGAATATTTTTATACTTATATTCAATTATACAAATCTTTAAACATTGTAAAAATTCTTATAAGTGATTGAAATATTATTGTATTATTTACAGTGTAAATTATATTAAATAATGCAGAATATTTTAGCAATAATCATTCATATTAGATCAAAAAATTTCTGAAATATGATTAATAACTGACTGAACAAATCTGCATATTAGAATTCCATTGCCACAAAAATATTTTTCTTTCCTTGTAAAATCTTCCTTGTATCGTTGTTTTTGTAAATGATACAGTACTTTCTTCCTAAATTTGCTTTATTTTCTATTTATTATAAATTATTCATTTTAAAATTGTTGCTATTTATTTTAATTACAATTTAATCTCTATACTGTTAGGAAAAGCATCTGACACAACTTTGGTTGACTAAGGTCAGATAATTTTGAGTCTACTGTAGCTCTTAATACTGTGGTAGAAATTTTATTACAATTCATTTTCTACGTTGATTTTAATTTTTCATAAGTCTATTTTCTTGTTTATTAATTTTTGATGAATCATAAAAAGTGATTGATTAATTTAAATTTATTGCAGACACATAAAGCCATTAATGTAGATATATATAACATCACTCAAAAGAATCTTTAAAGGGTGAAATATGTAGCAAAATATTTCTTTACGAGAACTTTGTGGAAAAGCAGGTTCTGGATCACAGCAAGGAAAAATTTGTGAATTATGCCAGAAAATTTGTTCCGAAAAAAGTAATTTATGTTCTCATCTGTTAAGGCATATGGGTGAAGAACCTTTTTTGTGTAAGATATGCAACAAAACATTTTCTCAAAAGAGTATGTTAAGACATCAGCTTTTAATTCATACTGGTGAGAAATCTTTCGTATGTGAGACATGCAACAAGAAATTCTATCAAAAAGGTGACTTGAGCAAGCATCTGTTAATTCATACTGATGAGAAACCTTTTGTATGTGAGATATGCAACATGAAATTCTCACGTAAAAACGATTTAAGCCGCCATCTGTTAATTCATACCGGTGAGAAACCTTTTGTATGTGAGATATGTAACAAGAAATTCTCTCAAAAGGGTCATTTAAGTAACCATCTGTTAATTCATGCTCGTGAGAAATCTTTTATATGTGAGATATGCAACATGAAATTCTCACAAAAGGTACATTTAAGCCAGCATCTCTTAGTTCATACTGGTAAGAAACCTTTTGAATGTGAGATATGCAACAAAAAATTCTCACGTAAAAGCGATTTAAGCCGCCATCTGTTGATTCATACCGGTGAGAAACCTTTTGTATGTGAGATATGCAACAACAAATTCTGCCAAAAGGGTGGCTTGAGCAAGCATCTGTTAATTCATACTGGTGAGAAATCTTTTACATGTGGGATATGCAACAAGAAATTCTCACGTAAAGGCGATTTAAGCCGCCATCTGTTAATTCATACCGGTGAGAAACCTTATATATGTGAGATATGCAACAGTAAATTCTGTCAAAAGGTTCAATTAAGCCGGCATCTGTTAATTCATACTGATGAAAAACCTTTTGCATGCGAAATATGCAACAAGAAATTTTATGAAAACAGAAATTTAAGCAAGCATTTGTTAATTCATACTGATGAGAAACCTTTTGCATGTGAGATATGCAACAAGAAATTCACACGTAAGGGCGATTTAAGCCGCCATCTGTTAATTCATACCGGTGAGAAACCTTTTGTATGTGAGATATGCAACAAAAAATTCTCACGTAAGAGCCATTTAAGCCAGCATCTGTTAATTCATGCTGGTGAGAAATCTTTTGTATGTGAGATATGCAACATGAAATTCTCACAAAACGGCCATTTAAGCCAGCATCTCTTAGTTCATATGGACGAGAAACCTTTTGAATGTGAGATATGCAACAAAAAATTTTCTCAAAGGCGTAAGCTAAGCAGACATTTATTAGTTCATACTGATAAGAAACCTTTTGTATTTTAGATATGCAACAAGAAATTCTCCCAAAAGTTTGATTTAAGCAGGCATCTGTTAATTCATACTGGTGAGAAAACTTTTGTGTGAGACAAACAAGAAAAAAAAATTAAAAATTGTAATATGAGTGTTAATTTGTTATTAGCTGTTAACTAATTTTTTTAATAAAAGCTACGGCATATTCTACGATTATGAAAGTGGCATTTTATTTCAAATATTACAGTCAATTAAATGAAACATTGACCAACAAAAATATTTGAAATTGAAAGTGGTATAGCTGCAGATTGGGAGCGTCAACATCAAATATGGCAGCTTTATATTTTCTCGAAAATCATAGTTCTGTTTTTTCCATTATGTAAAGGTTTATGTTCTAATGTGTCTAAAGATTTATGTAAAGATAAAAATGTTCTTTCATGATTGAGAGTATTTTAGTTAAAAGAATCACGTTAAACAGGATTTTACATAATGAATTCTTTGACTGTAAAACTTTTTTACAAACTGAAGAATATTTTCCCTTAAAGGTTGCTATCGCCGAATTGTCTGTAATGTCGAAAATAAAATATAATTAACTATAAAAAAGTGCTTATGCTTTTTATACACTGATTGTTATCCCCTTGGAGACGAGCAACCGGTATACGTGCCGCGTAAGGCGCTCAGAATCGGTGATTATTCTTACCTGTAAATTTTCTTTATTTAATCCGAACATTTTCCCGATTCAATTAGGAAAAAATTTTCTGTTTTGAAAAACCGGTGATAAAAGATTAAAAATTCCGTAAAAGACGCTCGTCCTGAAGGGGTTATTTCATAAAGGTTTTAAAATGTCAATAAATGTTATATGTGTCAATAAATATGTTTGACAATTTTGCTTTTTCATCCAATTCAGTCTCTTTTTAAAAATCTCTGGCACACTGGAAAAATATTTAAGACTTCGATTGAATCGTCTATCGTTTGTCTGTGCTCTCGTGAATTACCTTGGACTTTTTCAAGTAATTGGTATATGACGCTGAGGTTTACGACTACATTATCGAAAATCAATTGTGAGTGTTGATAGTACGTTCAGAGGACATTCAAAATAATTATATTCTATTTTTATATTATTTTACTTTATTTTCTGTTTGACAAAGTCGTTTGTGGTATATTTTACACTATTTCAAGAATTTATTGAATGAAATTAGTTTGTATTTCTGAGGATCACTAAAATATTCTCTCTGTACAGTAGACTCTCTAAAATCCGCACATCACCGCGGATTCAAACAATAAAACTTTCAAAATAATTTTATTTTATTTTTATATTATTTTACTTTATTTTCTGTTTGACAAAGTCGTTTGTGGTATATTTTACACTATTTCAAGAATTTATTGAATGAAATTAGTTTGTATTTCTGAGGATCACTAAAATATTATCTCTGTACAATAGACTCTCTAAAATCCGCACATCACCGCGGATTCAAACAATAAAACTTTCAGTTCATATGTAGCGGCGAATTAAAGAATTCTTTAGTTTTATATCATTCTGCATATATAATTTAATTGTAATTCTCGATAATATGATTAAACTCGTGGTTTTTTTTTTTTTTTAAGGAAGCATAAATTTATTTCTGAAAATAATCAAGATATTGCTGATGTCACTGGTAATAACAATTTTTTTACCAAATATATTTATGTATTAAACAAGCTATTTTGGTTATTAAGACTGGCTAAACCTGAAATAAAACTTCCTTACTCTATGATTTTGATGTCAATTAATAGTGTATCTTCATCAGAAAAGTTTCGTTGAATAATTCAAGGAAAATATATGTCGTCTTTATTATGCATATTTAAAATTATACATTATTCATTATTTATTTAAACTTTACTTTTAATAATTTAATCATTTTTAAAATTATCTTACTTCTTATCATTTTAGTTTACTACTTTTGTTAATTATTTTAATATTGTACTATGTTGCAAACATTCATTATAATTTTGTGTGCAGTATTACATTTAAATTACTGTTTGAAAAATGTAAACAAAGCATGACCAGAAATCTGCAAAATTCTAGAATTCGCACAACCTCTAGTCCCAAGCTGTGCGGATTTGAGGGAGCCTACCGTATAATAGGTTGTACAAACTATTTATTATTCATTTACATATTCAACCTCCGGCCGAAGACATAATGATTAATCCATTTTTATGAAAATATGAGATGTGCAGAAAAGATATTGAAGACCTTCACTATTGTTTTATATATTTTTATGGTGAGACAAGAATTTCCCTGTTGTTGAGACTTAATTTAAAATCATGTTTAAATATCCTAATTATCATTCGCTCTGTGAAATGTTCTTTTTACATGGAATGTTATTTATTACATTGCAGTCTTGTATATATTTTTATACCGAACAATATTTAAAATTAATTTCGTTTTCATTCTGTATTTTTACATTTCAAAATAATAATAATGACTTTGCGACATTTCTACTTCCACTAGACTTCTGTTTTAGCGTACTTCAGAGCCATTCTGATTGGCCTGCCAGAGTCAGGTATTGAAGTGCACAGATGACTGATCATCGTTGTTTTTCATCGATTTCATTTCTCATGCTACCTAAGTTTGATTTGACTGAATTATTTTTAATTTATATGTGATGAAACTCATATTTGCTACTGGACAGAATTCCAAAAATACTTGTATAAAAATAACTTGCATCGTTTCCATACTAAAACTGTGTTTTTTCCTTAAACCTTTTAAGATAAAGACTGTTTAATAAATTTTTGATATTATTTTAAATAAAAAATTTTAAAACAAAAATATCATTATTTATATTAAAAACACATTATTATTTACAAATAAATTATTTACTTTTGAAAGATATAATATAATTATTTATTTATTTTAGAGTGGTCCTTAAAAATTCGTAAAATAATTGTTCACAATTTATACCGGGGCACTCTGCCAGTTTGTTCTACTCATTAAAAAAATTATATATCAATTTTTGCAAATTTTCTAGCATGATTTTAGGGATTGCTACGACCTTTTAAAAGTTAGACTTATTCAAATACATTGAGTGAAAATAAATAATTAGTCTTAGTAACAAACATATTTTTATTGAATAATTTAGTAAACTAGGGGGCTCTGCCCCCTACGAGCTACGCTCACCAACCCCCGTTCAGACACCGCAGACTCTAAAAGCACGCTAATTTGATCGGCTTTGATTTCGGAAGATTGAATAATAATTTAAAAAATGGTGGCAATCTGCTGTTAAAATATACAATGGCTGTTTTCGTCTTTGATTAAATAATATCAGTTAAACATTTCAAAATAAGCTAATATAAAATGAATTAAGTAAACATAGTCTTTGTTTCCCGGTATTTTTTAACAAAGCGAAAAGAAAGTTCTTTTAAATAAGACATTTTAAATTTATCGTTTTTAATCTGACGTAATTTTCACCCAAACTTTTCTTTCTCTTTTTAATATTTACGTGAAAATACTTTTGTTAGAAATGAAATTTTATTTGCGCTGTCGTAACAAAAATAGTTGAAAAGATCATATCGAATAAATGTCCCGCGCAATTTTTAAGTTTAAACTGTTTTGCAATATTATTTTTTTTTCATTTTACTTAATAAATGTAATATGGTGTAAATGTGACGTAATTTCTCCTATTTAAGACTTCTAACGCATGTTAATGAATTTATTATTTTACAATATCCTTTCTCTGTTAAAATTCATGTGTAAATATAGTTTGAATGACGTAATTTTCAATAAGTTCCTGCTTTTTATGCCTAATTATTTAATTCTAATTTAAAGGGTTTTTTCTGTTTATAATAGTCACGTGTAAATATTTTTTTATTTGAAGCAAAAGATTGTTTGCGCTGTTTATACAAGTGGCAACAGTTTAAATTAAAACCATTTTCTAAAATATGTAAAAAATATCTCTGGAAAAGCTGAAAATTTGAATTTAAAATAGACATAAAACTTTTAAAAAAATGAGTAAAATTAAAAAAAAATGAATGTAGTCTGCACACCGGGAACTTCAAACGAATAAAATGATCTAAAAATGATTAAATTCCCATGTATAGTTTTTTGCTACTATAAAACTTTTTTAATGGAATGATTTTGTCCAAATTTAGCATTAAATATCTCATTAAATAATTCTTCGATTTGAAAACTGTCTGCATTAGCGTGTTTATCAAATATTTCTCTATAATACCATCGATTTTGATATTTTTGTATGCAATATTTTTCTTGATATTAACGAAGAAAGACCTCCGGTCACAAAAAATTCAAAACCGGCAGCGGCAGTGACAGAGTTAGCTACTTTTTTTTCTTAGAATAGAGATATTCTACAACAACTACGTTGTAACGTACATTTAAAGAAAAAAAAAAGCTACCATTCATTAAAAATCCTTAAGTCCCCTGCTCACTTTATTTTAAAACATTAATGTAGATATTTTAGAGTCTGGATATTTGAAATATTAATTTAACACAATCAAGCTGATTGGTAAAGTTATCATACGAATTGAATATTTCCAACTGAGCAAAAAAATGCCCACGCTGGGAATCGAACCCAGATCCTTGGCTTACAAGGCCAATGCTTTGCTATTTAAATTAACTGTGCTGACAACCAGCCAGCATATTTCGCTCAGGTCATCTGGGCGAAATATGCTGGCTGGTTGTCGGCCCAGTTAGCTTAAATGGCAAAGCATTGGCCTTGTAAGCCAAGGATCTGGGTTCGATTCCTAGTCTGGATATTTGCTTTGAAATTACTTGACTATTGACAATAAGTACTGTTTTTGTTCCTTATCTTTTGTATGAAGTTTATTGTATTCCTCCATAAGTGCTATCCCACCTTCGGCAACAACATTAACAACTTTGACGAAGTCACTAGTGCCTTTACCTGTCTTGTTAAAAATTATTTTTGCGTATTACAGCTTGTGTATAAATTCTATAGATTCTGTTGGTCTCACAAAAGAATTCGTAAGCATTACTGTGTATGATGATTGTGAATTGCTTAATGGTGGTTTTTAATTGACTTATGCGTTTTCTAGCTGAATATAATTAGTATACTAAGAGCTATTTACAGAATATAAATAAAATCATGTGCATGGTTATCCAAAGAACTACATACATTGCCATCTTTGGGTGGCTATTTTTAGAAGTGTGTTTATAATATAAAAGAGAAGAAGTGTGTTTATAATATGTATGCATATTTTGTCTGAATTAAATTTTATTTTAATAGGACTGCATATAAAAATCTATAGCTGATATACCGGATTGTTCATCTATATTTCTGTCTGTTGATAAAAATTGCTATGGGTGAATTTACAACTGTGTCATGCATTTTCTGACTAAGCTAAATTTTAGCATGCTGTGTTGAATCTATAAAAATTAAGAGTTAATATACGGGGCTGCACAAAAGACTTCAAGTAACTTCCTGGCTATGGAGGAAATCTGTGTTTTAAATATGTTATGCCTGCTATTAATTGTTTACTTACATATCTTCTTTCACTTTAATAAACTGTGAAGTTTAATTAAAATATCCGAGAGTGTTGGAAAGAGATCCCTATGCTATGCTTGATGTATGATTTTTCTTTCTTGTTTCTCTTTTGCATCATGGCTCTTATAAGAAGAAAATAACCAGATATAATTATGATGTCACAACTAGTATATGTGTAATTATGTTTCATGTTATCATTATGTTTATTTTAAGGTCTCTTTCATGATTTTATCTACTTAGAAAGTTTCGCACAGTTACATTTTTTTGTAGAAATTGCAAATGGGGTCACATCAACCCTATCTTAGGCAATCAGGGAATTAATGAAAGCTTCCTATCATTTAACACATTTAAAGAGAAAGAAAGTTAATTTTTTATATCCTGCCAAATGTAGTTCGCTGTGAGTACAGCATTAACACGCACTTGAGTGTAGACCATTCCCTCATTTTATTATTTCTTTGTTCTTGTGTTCAGTTCTGTGTACATTTCACTATTGAATGAAAAGTATCTTCGCATCGTATGAACATTAATTACTTTGGGAGGGGGCTGAATTACCTATAGGGTCAGCCCTTTTTTAAATCATTGGCATTTAAGCAATATTTTGATCTTAGTCCTGCGAGGGTTAATATGATACTCCACAATATTTCTGAACGTCCCATAATGTAATAGCCTAAAAATACCAAAGTGATAGTTAAAAAGTAAAGGTCTAGAATAAATGTAACTTAGTTTGCAAATATCAAAATTAGCAATTTTACAAAAGTTCTGTTTATCATTTTCAAATCTTGGGTCATACATGTTCAGGGGAATGAATAACACTCCCCCTAAATCTGCCTCAAGAAAAGAGGACGAGGAAATAAAACTAAAAATAGTTTTAATAAAAACTTTTACATTATACCATTCAATGATTAATTTAAAAATTATCCCTGATTTCATGTTAAAATTCCTGTAGTTCCAAAAAATTTCCACTACAATACGAATACGAAAAGGATTGTTAAATAAGGCATGCACCTCAATTTGTGAAAATTAATCAGTTTGTTTTATGTTTAACCCCTTCTGGACGAGTGTGACGTTGACGTATATGTGATGCATAAGGTACTCAGAATCCTTTATTATTCACACCCGTCATTTTTTATTGTAAATTTATGTAATCAGGGCATTTTCTAGATACAATAAGACGAAAATTTCTCATTTAAAAAAAACCGGGGATAAAGGATTAAATATGCTGTAAAAGATGGCCGTCGCGAAGGGGTTAATAATTTTGATTTATGCTATGATAGTATGTCAGAGGCATGATTATTTTTGCTACTTTTTAATATATGGCATTAATGATACGATTTCATTTTTAAAATGTGGCAAGCAAAAGTTAAACTTTCTATTCAGGATTCCTAAATAGTTTTCTCGAAGTTTAATCATAATTTAATTAATATGAAACTATTAAATGATAAAAGAATATATTTAAAAAGTAAATTGCTCTCATTATTTTTTTCTACTAGAGTAGTATTTCGTTATTGCAGTTTTTCAGTCAACTGGCATACTTTGGCAAGCAAGCATGGTTTGGTCCATAATTAACTTTAGCTCTAAAAGTAACGAATTTTTGTTGTTTAATCACATGCTGTTGTCTATAAAGAAAATACTTTAAAATTAATTTTTAGTTTACCTCCAGGCTTCAGCCTCCAAATAATCTTGAACCAAACGAAATATATCAGAGCATTTCACTTCGGTTTTTAAAGCAGTATGGAACTTTACCTTAATGCCCTTTTGCATTTCTGAAAACAATGCGAGCGCTATTGCAATATTATATTTTTAATTTACCAAAACAAATTATGCTCTTAGGTACCAACTCTTTTATTTGGTCATTTACAGCAGAATTTTGTAAAGAACTATAATGCAATATGCTAAAACCATCTCTGAAATTTTTTTCTATTAACAATGCAAGTGATCAAAATCCGTCCCGCAGAATGTTTTCAAAAAAGCTAATCTTTCATAATCATGTTCATCTGATTATAGAACTTTCCCTCATAAATCTTCAGCTAAGCAAGGGTAAAACGGTAGGCAATATTTTAAAACTATCTCTGAAACTCATCTAACTAACAGTGCAAGCCTCATTGATATCCGTCCTGTAGAACATTTTAAAAAGGCTAATCTTTCATAATCGGGTTCACCTGATTATAGAACTTTTCCCCATAATTCTATAATTATCAGAAAGAAAATAATGCGTTTTGTACCAAAACTTTCCTTGAAAGAGTATATAAATAACAATGCAAGTCCCTTCAAAATCAATTCAGTAGATCGCAAATTGCAAGTAGCCAGAACGAAACCCCTATTTGCTTTTTATATGATAATACACTAAGGGGACAGGTCCCCTTCAACCGGCCAAAAATACTAGAAAACTGATTCAATTTACATATCTTTTCACAAATTAACTAATAAAGCAAATTCAATGAAATTTTTTCGATTATTAAGTATAGCATTACTTGTTACAACAAACAAAACAGATTGAATAAAATATTTAAATTAACTAGGAACGCTTAATTAAGTAACCTACTGGTTTAGTTTTTTTTTTGTTTTCGTAATTACTATATGTCACTGCGCGCAGGATATCTCGTGTTCATTTTAATTTATTAACTATAAATAAATTTTAATTAAAAAATAACACCTTGCAAGTTCTTTCAGAAATCCGGAATTTTCAAAAATCCCACATATTCACGGTTCCGACGATGCCGGATTTTGGAGGTTATACTGTACACAATAGACAGTGGCACAGACAAAATCCTTATCTGGGATTGTTGCTCATAAAATGAACGTTTTGGTTTTGTGACAAACACACACACATAAAAAAATCCCTACATACTGAAAAGGACAAATAACCATAATAAATTTAGCCTTTATGTGTTTAAAAATTTCATAATAACTTTTGTCATCAGAGGAGAATGAAAAATGAATAAGAAAGGAAGAGAAATAATTAGTGAAATGGGTGCAAAAAAACTAGTGTATATTCTTTCAGCAGAGGGTATAGACTAAAGAATAAATACTATAATTACAAAGAGCATGGTTCGGTGATACATATAAATGGATATATATTTTGATATATATCCGATATTTATTTTCAAAATACCATGAAGTTTGATATTTTCATACATTTGATATTTACTTTCAAAATATTGTGTATATTTTCAGTCGAGCAAAAGTAAATGGATTTTCGACTTTGTCGTTCTTTAGATAAAGAACTTTTGTTCTGGCAATGACATTTTTAATCTCCCCCCCCCCCCTCTAAAAAATAAATAAAAGAAAAACACAAGCTGGGATCTTGGTTTTCAGAATTTAATGTCGCCCCTGATGAAGAAAAAAAATTATAAGGTGGAACCCATTGAATTTTGACGAAAGAACATGTGTAAGAAGGAACAGTTTAAAAAATTTATAATAAACTTACAAAATTAGTTACAGTAAAAAATGCATCCCATATATGCTAGTCTAACGTTTGAAATCCTTGGTGGTCTACAGAACCGAGGCTACCAAAAATTCAATCGTATAATCGTATTATGGACAGTATTCGCGTGACGTCACAGTGGGAGTCACGTGGTATAAAAATAGCGGCTAGCGCGTTTGTTTACCTTATCGCGTCATTTGATGCAGCAGAAATACAGGTAAATGCATATGTAAAATACTGCAGATTTATTTTGTACGATATATATTCAATCAATATTTGTATACATATTAATTAAAATCCATATATACGTATTAAATAAAATTTAATTTTTTTATTTTTTAAATAAAATGAAAAATATGTACGCCATTACTTTAAAATAGATAAAAGAATTCACGTATAACCCATACCTGCCCCTGAAAAGGTCTGAAACTCCGTATAAAATAAAATATAAGCATAAATTTTCTTAACACAATGCTTTTCAATAACGCGGTTATGATTATTATTCCCAAGCAGACGAATTTTTGTAGCCTCGAACCCAAGGGAAGACTTTTGTCCATTTGAAATATTTAGTAGTCCGCAGGACCGGTAATTTGTTATAGAAGTATATACTTAAAATTTATGCACTCAATCATGATCGAGGCTAAAGTCGTCTGCTAGCGGTGTTTGCCCCTGCGCATACTACATTTTGGCGGTGCAGTGGCTAGAATAACACATCAGCATACCACCAGCTCTGGCGTAAAGGTGCGTTTTCACCGGTCGTTCTAACGACCTAAAAATCCTCAGCTACCCAAAACCTTAACCTAAGAGCGTTTTCACTGGTTACAGATAAACCCTTACGCCAACCAATCAAAGGCAAGTTTTTACTGCGCAAGCGTCTACAGTCTACAGATCGATCAGCTGTACAAGATAAAAAATAATTCCTCTTGTCATATTAGTAGCAAATATTTGATGTCAAGCACACAAGTTGTATGTGTTCAATAAAAAACAAAAGCAAACACTTTGTATAGAGCACAATCGCAAATTTTGACGGGTTTTCGCCGCTAAAGGGTCTTGAAAATAATGCCTCACAAATCAATGTCTATACAAGCTCTTGTTATTCATAATAAAAAAATCAACGAAACTTATTATTACCTTGTGGATTCAAACAATAATTTTTTAAATAATGACGCTCGTGAATCTAAAGATTTAAAAATAATCCAGAAGGTCATTTTATCTGTCAGTAGTTTTGATACCATATAGCTTGCATCTAAAATTATTTTTTAGCTTTTCTCATGACAAATTAATAGCCTAAATATGTGTTTCTGATGTTCATTTCAGTGCTGTGCTCATTATTTGTACATATGTATTTTGTGGCAGTGCAGTTATACACTGAAATAAATAAAATATTGTTTTTATTTAAAAAATTACTGTTAATAAATCATAATGTTTTAATGATTAATTTTAAAACTCAGAGGTAATTTTTCACTTCAGAGATACAGTGATTAGTGAAATACTTTACCCAAAATTGTTATTGTACATGAGGCTGCTTCAAAGTACATTTTAATTAAATATGTGTTGGTTGATTCCTATATTATGTTATAAGTACATTATCATATTAGAAAAGTTAGCAAAATGTGTAGTGCCTGCCCTGGGTAAATATTTAATTTTATTATTTGAAGGGCTCGATTGATAAAGGTGTTAAGTGATACTTTCAGAAAATCAACTAATAAATTGGATAATTACAATGTTTTTACCGTCAAATGCCTCTTTTATCAATTAAAATCTCTGTGAGTATTGTTTTTTTTTTTTTTTTTTTTTTTTTTCCAAATAGTAATTTAACAGATGGTAGAGGATCATTGATTATCTTCAATCACATGATCAACTCTTTTCCTTTTTTTTTAAATGTCATACACTGCTTTTATCATCTAAGCTCTTCAGTTATTAGCACTCTATAAAAATAATCAGGCTGTATTAATATCGTTAGAGGCAAATAATTTGATTGGCGATGAAACTGATATTTAGACACAATGGATATTTCTCGTATTATATCATTACTACAATTAAAATTATCCAATGTAGGTACACATCTACTTTTTGTATGTAAAAAAAGAACTTCGCAGAAAAAGGGCAAAATAAATTATAGATAACCATAATAAATATTCAAAATTGTAAAATTTACTTTATAATTTTACATTAGGGGACAATGGCAGTTTTTTTTTCTTTCTTGTGTTGGTACCCGTTTTTTTTTATGATTTATTTCAGAAAAATAAACTTTTGTAACAAAAAATCTGGCATTTAAAATTCCTTTGCCCCCCCCCCCCCTCTTTCTGAAGTTTACTTTTCTTTTGAGTTTGTTTTGTTTACAAATTACCCACATCTTAAATCCTTACAATTTCTTCCGTATAGTTTGAAGTCACTTTTATGGAAAATAATTTTGTGAAGAGTTTCTGTTTTTATTTAGGAGAATTTTGTGAAGGAGTCACAATGTTTGCCTTGAGCAATTCCCTGGTTCTGTCAGTAGGTCATAAAAAGGATACTTCAATGTTAGTTGGGTGTAAATCTTGCAATATTTTTTCCTTTCAGCAATAGAACCTTTTATTTTTCATTTGTGTGACTTAGAAACAACGCCTTGATGCTGAAATACTCCGATGCTGTTTGTTGTATTTAATTTCTTCTTTTTTCTATGAAATGAATGAAAATTTTATATTTCAAAAGAAATTAATAATTCCTGTAGGAACGATATTTAACGATTTATCTGATGTGCTTGGCTGACATAAAGTGCCCAAAAGTGTTGTGAATTTAAACAACAGGATCAAACGGCATAACAAGGATTACACTATTAAATATCTGTCCATGCATAACATGCAAATAAAACACATTCTATTATCTCTCAGCTAGTTTAAAAATTAAAATATGAAAAAAGTTGTTGCATTGTTACTGGACAAGTATAAAAGTAAAGGGTACTTGTGTTTATTTGGGCCAGGATATTTATTTATCCAGGCCAGGTAAAAAGATTTCCAAAAATGGTTGTCAATTGCCAGTTTTGTTTATCATTGTGAATTGTCCATGTTGCTCAAAATGGTAATTTAATACAAAATATCGTTAAAAAGAATAAATAATATAAAAGCAAACTGGAATAATACAAAACAGCAATTTAGTATACAATCTATTAAATACATAACATCAAAATGATGGCTTTTAGCAATAAATGATATTAACGATGGTAGTTTTATTTTGAGCGATTAATTATGCTCACCAGAATGAATATAATATATTATGTCTATGTATATATATATATATATAGTATGCTATATCATATTATATAGTTATATGTATATAAATATTTCTGTCATCGCCTTTAATAGGGCAACTATATAATATGCACTTAAAATGAAAAAAAAGTATATAATAATAAGGGGTTACTGTAATATTTTTGGCACAGTGAGTATGACCTGGACCGAATAATACACAAGTATCAAAAATAGTTTTTTTTTTCTTTAACCACCACCCCTAAAGCATTCAATATTTATAAAAATCATGTGTAATTTCAAGACTGCAAAATCATGTTGGTCCAAAAAACTTGTTACAATACATGAATTTGGCATGACTCTAATTATTGAAAATTCACCGGTTTGATTTACACTTGATAAGAAAGCATGAATTGCCGAATTTATTAAAAAAAATTACACTTGCTCTATAATTTTTTTTTCAGATATGACAACAGGAAAGGGGAAAAAAGCATTTTAAAAAATATGTATTCAGAATCTTTAAATTGTTTTCTTAACTTATAATTTACTTAATATTAAGCTATTAATTGATAAAAGCAGATTTAAAAAAAATACATATTACTCATTATTTTTTATTTACATTTTATTTTCTACAATTAAGAGTTTTAAAATATTTTGTTGTTACTATTTCACAGCCAGTTGGCATATTTTGTTGGTGTGTTGTTTGGATAATATTTAACTCTGTTGTTGTTGTAACTTGTAACTATAAAGAATGTTTGGTGATTTATCACCTGTGGCTAACTCAAAAATGCCGTAAAATTCATTTCTTATATTACAATAAATTTCCTTAAAATATCATCGTCAGAAGCACACTTGTGTACATATTTTTTATAATTCTGGACTATCAAGAAGTGAGTAAAAAATCTATTATATAATTCTAGCTTGACATATTTACAAGTTAAATAAAATAGTGTAAAAAGATTAATAGTTAATTAAGTTAATTAATAATTAAAAGACAAATTCACAGTTTAATGATAATACAGCTCACACTTCTTAAAAAAATACAAATGAATTCTACTAAAGTAAACATGGATTTAACAAGAAAAATATATTGAATTGGGTTCAGCAGTGACTCAGAGATGAACAATTTTTGATGCTCCAGCTCTGCTCCTGGATAAAATACTGTGGCTCCGGCTCCGGCTCCAACTCGGCTCCGATTTCACGCTTTTGAGTTACATATTTTAATTTACACCTTTAATTTTTTGCTCACAAATACTTTCTACCTTCATTAAAGATCTGACAAAATGCATTTTTCTTCTCATCAAACTTGAAATGCTTGTTCAGAAAATATGACATCTTTTAGCTTTTACTTTTAAACTAGAAAGTTTGGTGGAATTTTAAACACAAAAATCTTAAAATTCTTCCACACTTTTCAAACAACCAAAATTGTACAACTACACATGTAAACAACAGGCGGCCATATTTGTTTTCAAATAGTTTTGTCACTTAGCTCAAGTAGAAAGAAGAAGTGAAATAGTGTTACTATGTTTTTGTGAGAAGTTTTCCATCTCTAATAAAACAAAAAGCTCAAAAATGATATAATTAAAATACTGAATAACGATGTAATTAAAATATTTTAAGACTGAAAAAAAAAAGGTTTAAAGGAATATTAAAAACTAAAGGAGCGTGGGGCAGGGGAAAATTTAGAGCTCCAGCTCCAGGGAAAACACAGCTCCGGAGCGCTCCGGGTTGTTTTCCCTGTGCTCCAGCTCCAGGTCCCTGGGGTTCGGTGATATACATCGATGGATATATATCTTGATGTATACATGATATATATCTGATATTTATTTTCAAAATATCATGAAGTTTGATATTTTGATATATCTGACTGACACTAATTTTCAAAATATTGCATATGATATTTTCAGTCAAAACAAGTGTAAATGAATTTTTTGATATTTTCAGTCGAAAAAAGTGTAAATGAATTTTTTAACTGTTATTGATTGTGTCATTCTGTAGTTAAGAACTTTTGCTTTGGCAGGCTGTTTTTAGCTTCCCCACCTTCTGTAAAAAAGTCTTTTCCAAGCTTCATGTTTCAAGCTGAATTTTTAAATCTAGAATGTAGAACTGATAATTATGTGAGACAATATTTACTATAAAAGCTATTTAAAGATAAACTGTAAAATTTAGAGAAGTTATTTATAGCTTCATTAGAATCTTTTCTGCTTTTGGTTTTCTTTAGTTTAAGGCTGTTCTTAACTGCTCTGCTCAACAAGCGCAAAACGTTTTGACATAGTTAAAAATTCATTTTTTAACGGAAACATATAAAATTGGAAAGCCTGGCCATGGAAATGATTTGGAATAGAACTGTTTTTCCATTTTTGGATCCATCCATTACCTATTGAGTTATAAGCGAATTCGATCACGTGGCAAACCCATTTTTCACCCGCTCTTGAGTGCTCTTTCTCCCTTCGCATGGAAATTCGGTTCAAAATGCCCACTTTGACACTCATTTCTGAAAGATCTATTGTGTTTGCAAAAAAATGGAAAAAACAGCTCAATGACATAGTTTGTACATAACAACATGCTACAGTATATAAAATTCAAAATAATGCTAAAATCAAGAGATGGCACCACTGTACAACACTGGTATCATTCATACTTGGAAAAATATCTCACCTGCATCAGAAGAGAAAAATTTGCTAGAAGCAGGGCATAGCTTTTTTTTTTTTCATGAGGGAGGGGAGGGAGTGTATTCTAAACATTTTATGAATCTAAGGAGAAGAGGAATTAAAAGGTATTTCCTCATTCATTGGTTTTGTGAATAATGGAAAACATAATAATATAGTTCTTTTGTATTTGCTTGTCTTCTAGATTATAAAAAGGAATTTTTTTTTGTTAATGTAAAAATAATATACTTCCTCTTTGAAGAAGAGGATGTCTTCGATCTAAAGAAACATGTTATGATAATTTAGATATCTATATATGTATTATTCTTTATAAAATACTATAATATGAAAATATTTTAAATGGTATGAAAAATAAATACTGTAATGAAAGAAATGTTTTAATTCTACATTCAAGGAAATTTTTCTAGAAGAGTATAGTCTTATTTAAAAAAAATTCAGTTCTTATACTTAAAAATATGCAAAAAAGACTTTGCACTCCATCCATTTCTTTTTAAATTATTAAGAGTTGCAAAATTTAATTTCATTCTTCTTAGTTTTTTTAATTCATCAGTATGATCAATAGGTTAAGGCTTCCATCCTTTCATGCGCCCCACCAGTGGCCGAGAGGTTCTGCTCTCGAAGCTGGTAGACGGGAAGTGCTGGGTTCGATCCCAATCGCGCCCGTTGGCCTAATCGTTCGGAGTTTTCTTCGAGCCGTGGATCTTCCATGCGTTAATACGGATTAGGTTCCCTTAGAAAGACCCCCCACGGAGGACACTCTCCCGGGCCTATATCCCTCGTGTAGATAATTGGCCGTCAAAAATCAACCCATCCTTTCATGCAAAGACACTCACAAGCTAATGTTAAACCTATGGGAAGATTCTTTAAAAAAATATTATTTACATTTCAATATATATATATTGTCATCAGATAGCTGTAAATTTCTACATTCGATTTTTATTTTTTTAATTTTGCTTGCAGTTTTTTTTTTTTTTTTTAATGAGGACATTTTTACGTTTAGAACAGGTTCCTAAAGTGAAAGAAAATTAATTAAAAAATCTGCAACCAAAAGTAAAAAATAGTGAATGCGTGATATATTAATATATTGTACAGCCATTTATACATGTCTGCAAATTCTGAGCCAACATTTACATTCAGTGCAAAGTGGTATCCATCTAAAGGAAAAGAACAGAATATTTCTGTCAATGCCACATGCTTTTATAATTTGTTTTCACCTCCACATTATTTATAAATATTCTGTTCTATTTGAGTAGTCTAATAAAAAGATGCTTTAACTATTTTTTTTTTTAAATGCTTGCTTATATTAGCATGTTTTCTTAAACAATAATCGGTTAGCCAGGTGCCAGTGTTATATATGCATAATATATATATATATATGTGTGTATATATACAACATATGCATATATGTATATATAACACTGGCGCTGCGGCTAACCAAAAAATACCCAATAATCTAATTTTATATTAAAGTCTTTACTTTAATCTAAGCGATTGTTCTAATTTACGTAATTGATAATTACTAAATCCCTTAAAAATTAATGTTTTGAATCAGAAAACATTAAATTGAATTTACTCTTACATTGCAGTACATAATAGAACATAAAAAAAATTTAAGCAAAAAGTGACTTACTTTTCATAAAGATAGGCAATAAAGCAAAATATAGGTAATCTTCAGCAAAATAAAAAAGAAGCGTAGCTTCCACATCCATGCAGAATATAAAATGTGTTTTAGCCTGCAAGTTTGCATCCAAAGGACTAAAGATTATTTCTAACCTAATAGTCCCCCAGGCACATTCCAACGGGCCAACACAGAAGTAAGGAACCAACAAGCTGCAACTCTACTAGAAATTAGTTGACTTTGCTGCTTTCTGTACCGATCGTCAAAATGTTAGTGACAATAACTGATGCTGCTGATGAACAGATAATACTGCTTAACATCTATTCACACCATCCTTGTTGCATTTCTATCAACTGTAGCAGCTAAAGCAACTAGCAAATTAAAAGAGAAAATAATGTAATACATGCATACATATAATATTTAAAAAATGAAAGACAAAATGTAATAAAACAAATATTTGATTCAAACGTTAAATGTTGATTTTTTGTTAAAGTACTACTCAAAATCAGACATGGGAAACTGAAAACAGCTGACTATATATGTATTTGTTAAAATAGTATAGGGTGTAACATTAACGAAAACCTCATAAAAGAATTTTATCCTAAGCAATGATTTAGTATAAAATTACACATGCTTTCACTTAGATTAGGCCTAAATTCCATCAACTGTCATGAGACTTTAAACTACATTTAAATACAAAAACAGTTATATTAATCCTTTAAAAGTTGATTGTCCGGTACAGATGTCATATTCGCCCCATATTAGCACGATTTTTTTCGGTTGCCAATTTGGCGAAAACATCAACAGCATAAACAACATAATCCGGGTTACCACATCAAGCAAAATAACGACACTTTGGCATTGGCGTCAGAAAAAATTGCGCCAATATGGGACGAATATGACATCTGTACCGATTATCCTACCTGCACATTTTAAAATTGTTCATGGTGGACTTTAAAATCTTTCTGCAAAAGATTAAACTTATAAAACATACTTCTAATTATAAAAATGTTTGTCAACATAATTTTAATTTATGAAAGATTACCTTACCTCCATTAATTTTTTTCAATATTATTTGAAACATACCAGTTTATTTAGATACCTTATACAATGTGACAGTATTTTTATTTAGGTTTTTTTTTTTTTTTTTTTTTTTTTTGCAAATAACATGCTTTAAAAATCCCTGCTTTCAATCTAAGTTTTAAAATTTTCCTAAAGATAAACAAAGGCTTCACATTTAAATTTTTCAACACTACAAAGCAATCGAAGAATCAAAATTTAACAACCCTTGTTTATAATTTTAAGCTACTTTCTAATTGACCAATCAAAGTGTATAATTACAAATTCAATCGTATAACTTTCAGATTCATTAGCACACTTGGAGAATATCAAACAATTTCAATACAAAGTTAAGGGAGCATTAATTCTGATCAAAGTTACAGGATTTATGGGTAAACTCTAGTGGAATAAAACTTAAATGCCTATCATACCATGCCTACATACGAAAACATTGCTCAATTAGCAACAAACCACACATGAAAATGCATACAAATTCTTAGAAATACCCAGACAAAAAAAATCTATGCATGATTTCAATTGATTTAAAATCTCATACAAAGTTATAATCCTTCATAGAATTTTCAGCATGAATCCAAGAACAAGAAGTAAGATGGCACATCTGTGGGGGAAATGCATTAAAAATAAAATAAAAAGTAGAACAGTCAGAGTTTTTTTTGTATGACAATGTTCACAAGTAAATCTCAGTAAATGGGTAAAGAGCAAACTCATTTGCAATTGAATCTTTCTTTCTTAAAAGAGAATAGGAGAATACAAAATACAGAGGCTTATTTATTTTAAAGTTTATAAGCTTTTCTACATCCTTGCATAAATATGCATAATCAAGTACTATTAACAAAACTGAATTGGAGCTTGCCTTTAACTAATTTTCCATTTAAAAACCGATATGAGCTACAGTAACAAATAATTCTTAACACAATTCTTTTAAGTGAGCAAAGAGATATTTAATTCGAAATTGATTAGAAATAGTCTATCAAATAACCAATTATAATTAATGAAGCATGTAATTAAATTTAAGAAACAAATATTCATATAAAAAAATACTTTTATTCTTTGTACTGTTAACTTTCAATAAAATTTTGAGAACAGCGTATTATATCTTCATTATTACCCGAAATAAAATCCATAAACGAACTATATAATTAGTATTTTAATTTTAATAAAATGCATCTGAATAATTACCAAAGACAGATAGATATGTATCCTTCTACAAAGGTGCAACATTTCAACAATCCTTACCGATTACTATTTGTTAAACGAAAACACATTAATAAAAGATGGTATATCCAACACAATTTAATAAAGCGTACCATATTTCTCGAATCACAGACCATAGATTCTTGTTTGATGCAAAAACAAGAGTAATTCTAAATAAAAACACCGATGTGAAATATAAATATTATTTTTAATACCATATTAAACCACCGCCATATTTAGCGAAAATCTCTTTTCTAATTGGCTGAGCTTAGGTTAGCCGTGCTTAGGATTGAACAGAGAGCATTCCTTCAAAATCACGTTCTAACGACCTAAAATCTTGTGCTTAGGTAAAAAGTTAGCTAAGTTAGACCTTGGGTAGACCAGTGAAAACGCACCTATACACATATGTATCTGTATCTATGACAAAAATTTCTTAGGTTGAATTGTACCTAAAAATATGTAATGCAATAGTTTAATGTATAAATTTTTGTACTGTTTGAAATTAAATTTGCAAAATCTGACCTTAAATTAAAATTTACTGCAGTTTATTAAACAGTGGGTTGTTTATCATTTTTCTTTCAGTTTTTAGATTCAAAAGTAGATAAATCTTTTTTACGGAAGTTCGATGTCATTTCCTTGGATGAAAACAATGTCATCGATTACAAAAGAAAATCTTTCCTCTAGAGAACAGCACTTTGTTTCTCAAAATGGTGATAAAGAAAAACATTCCTCCATTGATACCAGAAAAAAAGTTTTCATTTGTAAAGTATGTTCCAAAACCTTTTCTAAGAATAGTGATTTAAGAAGACATTTTTTGACTCATGCTGGAGAGAAACCCTTTGTTTGTGAAA
Organism: Maratus speciosus; assembly: GCA_963932465.1. NCBI lineage: Eukaryota > Metazoa > Arthropoda > Arachnida > Araneae > Salticidae > Maratus > Maratus speciosus. Next base: position 127,690 of record CAWVRF010000577.1, on the reverse strand, counting down.
TATGTTCCAAAGGATTTTCTCAGAATAGTGATCTAGGAAGACATGTGTTGACTCATACTGGAGAGAAACCCTTTGTTTGTGAAACATGTTCCAAAGGATTTTCTAGAAGTAGTCATCTAAGAGGCCATCTCTTGACTCATACCGGAGAGAAACCCTTTTTTTGTGAAATATGTTCCAAAGGATGTTCTAATAAGAGTAATCTAAGAAGACATCTCTTGACTCATACTGGAGAGAAACCCTTTGTTTGTGAAACATGTTCTAAAGGATTTTCTCATAATCAGCATCTAAGAACCCATCTCTTGACGCATACAGGAGAAAAACCCTTTATTTGCGAACTATGTTTCAAAGGATTTAATAATAAGAGAACTCTAAGTAAACATATCTTAATTCACTCAGAAGAAAAACCTTTTGTTTGTGAAATATGTTCCAAAATATTTTCTCAGAATGGTAATTTAAGAACACATCTTTTGACTCACACAGATGAAAATTTCTTTGTTTGTGAAAAATGTTCCAAAGGATTTCCTTCAAAGAGTACCTTAAGAACTCATCTCTTAAAGCATACAGGAGAAAAACCCTTTATTTGTGAACTATGTTCCAAAGGATTTAATAATAAGAGTTCTCTAAGTAAACATCTCTTAATTCACACAGGAGAAAAACCCTTTGTTTGTGAAATATGTTCCAAAGGATTTTCTCAGAATAGTAATTTAAGAACTCATCTCTTGACACATACTGGAGAGAAACCCTTTGTTTGTGAAACATGTTCTAAAGGATTTTCTCAGAATCATCATCTAAGAAAACATCTCTTGATCCATACAGGGGAAAAACCCTTTGTGAAATATGCTCCAAAGGATTTTCTAATAAACATTATCTGAGAAAATATTATTTGTCGCATACCAAATAGGCACCTTCTGAAAATCTCCTATATTTTATTTCCAAAATTGTGAATGCACTCTGTATATGCCATTGCATTTACTGTAATCACATCTCTTTTTATGTTTGAGTATTTAGTAATAAAATAAAAAATTGTGCTTTTTTTGTTCTAAATCTTTAAAAATTCTTCCATTGCATACTGTATTTATAAAAATAAGCAATTAACTCTTGACCGATTCATTAAATTTCAGTAAACCTTTATGTAACGCCTTTCAGGCAGTTGCTTTTAATATTATTTTACTTCACTATAAAGTAATTTTCTCCTAAAATAAAAAATGAATCCGACCTGAAAGGATAAATTTTACTTCAATGTTTTAAGCCATAGGAATGGTTTTATTAAAGTAAAACTTTGAAAATAATATGAGAAGTGTGTTAAAAATATATCTTTGTGCAAAAAATATTACTGTTTTGTTAAATTTTCTTCTTAAAAAATTTCCCAAGGTTTAAATGGAGCCTATCTCATTATCATGTAAAAAGAAAATACAGGGTGTTCTGTCAAGACCGCCGAAATTTTGGACAGCCAGATTCCTTGCTTGGAGTGCATAAGAAATATCCAAAGAACTTAATCTTTACAATCCCTTCAAAAAAAGGAGAAACATTTTCAAGAAAAATGTAGAAAAAGAAAACGTGATGCCATGTCTAGTGCAAGAAAATATTTTATTTAAAACATGAACATGAGTATTTGCTATGTTTACGAAAAAAATGTTCAAAATGTCCGCCGTGCATATCGAGGCGTGCATGTGCATGCAATAAATGGTTCATTGCGCTCGTTGGAACAGGTGTCCATAAAAAAAGAGGTACTTGATGCAGCCTTTTATATACAATTCGAGCAACAACTTCACATCATTCCTAGGCATGTGTACAATGCATACATGTCTGAATATGCGCAGTGGATATTTTGTGCATCTTCATCTGCAAACGTATGCTAACACCGACGCTCAGAGCTATACTTAGTGACTCAGAGCTACATTTAGATGACCCAGAGCTATATTTAGTATATTAATCAACCAAAATGTACCAAACTTGGTACACTAAAACCTGTAAAGTTGACCACCTCTCTATGTTGACGTCTGTTATCAGGAATCAAATTTATCCTATACAAAACTGTAAGACAAACCCTTTGTAACTTGACCACCTATCTATCTTGTATCTTGACCACTAAAATTATACAAATTTGACTAGAACTATTATAAAATGCCCATCAAAAGTTTTATAACTTGACCATCTAAAGAGCTAACAAGTCATGAATAAAAAAAAGTAACTCTCCACGAAATTTTCTGGTTTTTTTTTTCTTTTTAACTAGAATTTCTAAAAGGGTGAAATAGTTCTTAGCCTGGGAAATGCTTTTAGCAGTGATAGGTGTTGGTAAATAATTCAAGGCTTATCTATTCTTACATTGTTGCTCTTGTGGATTTGGCTTTTCACCCCTCCCCCTCCATTCTTTGATTCTAGATTTCTTTCTTCTATTTCCCATTCTCTTATCATTACTTCCCTTCTTTCAATAACCCCAGGTGCTACTTGGTAAGCAGAAATATTTTTTAATGTTTTTTTAAATTATGTGTAATAACTAGTATAGTTTGAAGAACCACTAAATGGCTGTATATTGATTGACTGTTTTTTTAAAAATAAATAGTAGTAATACTAATTGATTTTAAAATTGATACAAAACTATTAATTCATTCTTGTAGTGAATCTTTTCTTTTATAAGGTGTTAGAAATATGCATGATTATATAATATTATTTTAAAGCCTGTCAATAAATAAAATTTTTGTGGGGAAAAATGATATGGTATGAATATTACGTAAAAAAGTAAATTTATCATCACCCTTTATAAGATGACCCTTCCTCTAAGTTGACTACTGATTTGCGGCACCGCAAGTGGTCAACTTACACAGGTTTTACTGTATATGGTATATTTGATTTTTATTTGAGGACGTGAGTTTCAAAACTCACCTTATTCAAAATTTAAAAAATCGAGTTTTTTCTATCAGTTTATTCTATTGGTGAAACTGCATCCAAAAAACACTGGGATCTGTAAAAAAACTAGTTTTATCATGTATTTCTGGCATTGTAAAATCTTGGTTTACCATGAAAACCAATGGACGCGATCAGAGGTTTTTCGTTATTTCCTAAAATTTTATTTTCTGAATAAGGCAAGTTTTGACATTCACGTTCTCATTTGTATGCTTATAAATTGGTTTATAAACTTCCAATACTACTTCATGTTTCCAACAAGGTTTTTTCCTTCCACGGATATGACGTCATAATCTGCTTTTGAAGTAAATCTTTAATTAAGAGCATTTTTATTCTCATTGCTAACAATGCATATAATCAACAGAGTAAAAAAAGAGGCCAGGGTTTGAACCCGGGTCTTTGGTTCAGCGCACACATGCTTTGCACACTGAGCCACCTGGACGGTACACCTAACCTGGGACCCTTCATTCTTATAGGTTGGTAAGGCTGCGGCCGCAAACCACTATGGCACTGTTTGTAGTTCATGAAGTTATACCACCTTGTGCAATTTCATCCCGAATGCTTGTAACTCACGTTCTGCTAAATGTATGTTTTATTGTATTTTCATTGTCAGTTATGTAATTTTTGTGGAGGGATGTTAGTGTTCCCTGTGTAACACATAATTCTACGTTGTTAAGTTATAGGGATATGGAAGAAAAGTCTCTAATTAGGTCAACCCAGTTATGAAAGATTTTTTCAAATTCCTACTGAATGTATTTTGATGGGGTATTTATTTGTTAGATAAACTGTGCTAAAGATAAAATAAAGTCTAGGGTAGTTCGACCAGTAAATGAACACTTTAGCGCATTTAAAAGAAAAATGATTCCTTATATTTTAATAAACAATGCCTATTGGGGTTTGACAGTGCAAATACATTTGTTCGTTTACAAATAAATAAAAAATAACAAAAGGAATTTTATATTTTACTTGTTTCGGATGTTAGGGGTGTTTTAATAGGAATCGATACCAAAACCAAGTAAATGAACAGTTGTTACCAGTGAATGAACGCGAAATTTTCTTGTGAATCAACAAGCAGCAATTTAAAAATAACTTAAATTTCAAAGTTCTTTACTTATTTTACGACTTGTACAAATAACTTATAACATGATTTTACTGAATAACGGTTTTTTAAAACCAGAGCCATAATTAATTAGCTTGAAAATTGTCACTTTTAAGTTTTGAAATTAATCATAAATTACAGATTTAAAAAATATAATAATGATTCTATTTCCTAAAATCAATGGCCCTGCACTTCTCGATTTCAATAATAACTCCAGATGAACGGCAGCATGTTTCAGAAATAAGTTCGGGTGTTTTTTATGCTTTTCATATTATCCTTAAAATACCAGATCTTATACTTTACTGCAGGCCACTTCTAATTCCACCACATGTGGACCTGTGGTCCACATATTGTTATGGTGCTTACTTCATATTTCCAACCTTGGATGCTATTTTTAAAATAGAGCCATCCATTTCTCCCCTGGATGTTTGTCTATAAATGGATTTTTCCTTCCTGTTTGTTTCATGACATTGTAAACATCACATTTTACTTCATCCTTATGCATTCTAAATCCAAATTTCCCTTTCCAACTATCCAATGTTCAAAGAGTTTTTTCTTCTTCAAAGGACAACACAGGCAATACCCCATACACTTACTTTCAATTGTTTTCTCTCGCAGTTTCGTAGACAGCGTTGCTTTTGGAACATTAAAATGAAAAGATGCCTTCTTCAAACTTAGCTTACCTGATCCTCAAAGCTTGTACAGCATTTTCAAGGTCCTCTGTAGAGTACTTGAACCTCCCATATTTCCTCTTTGAGAAAAATTCTTGGTCACCAGTGAGAATATTTCTATCAATCATCTAAAAACATAGCAAAAGTAAGATTTGAAAGTTATCAATAATTATTACCTTTAAAAATGTGTGTGTATATGTTCTTTTGTTACGTTCTTATATCTGTTAACATTTCATTTGTTACCATTGTTGAAAAATCACCTAATTCAAAATATAGGTGCAAAAGAAGCCACAAAAACATAATGCCCCAAACAGTTCATTCACTAGGAAAAGTAGCCTAATGTATTCCTCCCAGTGAATGAACAGCTGTTCATTCATTAAATTTTTAACATTTGCCTAACCAGTTATTAAACATCCTTATTCTCAAATTGTACATATTCTACAATGATTAATACAATTAGAAATATGACTATAATATATATATTTAACGTATGTACAATAAAATTATTGCATAAAGCAAATAAAAACACCAAATTCTTATCAAACATATGAAATGTCGTAGCACTTACCCTATTATTTCAGCAAAGAAACAATGTGTTTCTCAGACATGAAAAATAAAACTTGCTCTCAAAATAAAGTAATGTGACTTCTGTAACAAATCAGGAATGCGACAGTTTCCTACTGAATAGAATTAAGGCCATGTTATAACCCCATCTAGTGTGAAGGTTTTCAAACCTTATTCAAATAAAATATATACAAATTGTTCATTCACTGGGGGCTGTTCACTTACTGGTCGGACTACCATATATGTAAAATTTGCATTCCGATTTGCAAAATGCATACTCTGTGTGAGCTGAACTGCGGTAAAAACTAATCTATTGAATAAAACATTTTTGAGAAACATGTTATATGACTTCTTCTACTTCAGTTACCTTCATATACAGGGTGGATGTGCCACTAATGGACACCCGTTACAGTTTTTGGTTTATAAAAAAAATAACCAAGAAAAATAGAACTTTTATTATTTTTTCCAGAACTCTTCTTTCTAATCTAGGTTATATTATTCTCACTCTTAATCAAACCAATCAAGAAGCAGAAAATAATGTTTTACAGTCCCACTGTTTTTTAGTGAAAATCTTAATGAACATGCTGAGAGCTGACTTCACTTGATTCATTTATATCTTTTTATTCTACTTCAAAAATAGCATATTTTTGTTTTGGTAGCAATAGAAAAATTTGAATTTTTTATACTAATGGCAATTTACAAAATTTAATTTATTTTTAACGTTTTAGGACCGACGTCTATTACGGCATTGCTTAATGAGTCAATTTCCAGTAATAGACACCGCATGTGCATATCACTAAAAGTGCAATTTCAGTAATGTTCATACTCTTTTGGATTAACTGGAAACGTAAGTAATCAAATTTAATTTTTAAATTGCACTTGCCAGAATGTACTAAGAGTTTTTCCTAAATAGCTGCCTTTATTAATTTTATGTAATTAATAAAATGTTTAATATTGTAATTAACTGTTTTAAACACTGTGCCTTGCTCATTTTATAATCTGGCAATCAACCAAACCAATCATGTTTAAGGGCTCTGGGAAAAGAGGGACTCATGGGGCTCAAGAACTTCTCATTTAAATAAAGACCCTTTTTTAAATCGCAGAAATTGTTTAAATTTTATTATTTTCTTTCTTAAATGATTATTCACAGCTGAAAAAACAACACATAAAAAAATCTATAATTTGATTGTAGTAATGAAATTAGTAAATCTGCAGATGAGGCCCATCTCAAATGCCAGTTTTGCAGTTTTATTTTAAAATCAGCTTATTTAGCATTTAAAACATTCAACACATACTTTTTTGTATTTCATACTTGTATTAATAATTACTACAACCAGTATATCAAGTAGTTCCAGAAAGTTTGACTCTTAAAAATAATGGGAAATACAATTCCAAAAAAGTAAATGAGCAAAGATATTTTAAACTAAAATAAATCCATGCAAAAATACACTTCAATGCACCAGAAAATTACTGTATAGTATGGTTAATAAGCCAGCTAACAAAAATGAAACAATTTTAATTTTTAGAGACACATTCAAATCTTTATCCATTCATAGCTGCCATTGTTTTAGGGCTAATGAGTTTTTATATCATAAATTATAAAAACTTGTAGCGCAGAATTAAAGGTTTTGTGAATTTATGAAGAAAAATCTATTTTAGGCCTTTCAAAAACAGTGATGATTTTTTTAATAAGAAATTTGAATTGTGAAAGGACTGGTTTTGTTTACTTTAAAATTTTCCAATATTTCCCCAAGTTTCTGGTTTATTCCCTAAAATTCCAGGGTTTCATCCCATCCCTCAAAAACTGCGAGTTTTTAGGTGCGTTAGTAATTATAAAAATACACAGCACCTGGAGTCGTTATCTGGTTCGTCCGTCTGTCCGCTTAGAACAGCGCAAAAACGACCCAACCGAACGGTTTGAGTTTTAATTTATAGAATCGTTGTAGAATGGTGTCGAGTCCTTTCAAATTTTGCGAAAATCGAATCAAAACTTAAAAAGGTATTCATAAAAGTTTTTTTCGTTCTGTTAAATCCTATTCTACATCTTGAATTCAATGCCATCCCATGATAGGTAAGGATTCTAGGTTGCTAGGGTGATGACGTCCTATTGAAGACTGAGTCCTATTACTTCCGTGTGACTGAATTTAATCTATAGATAATCGTAATAAAATTATGTATCCTTACCTTTTTGCACAAGAATGCAACAGCTGTGGCACCGAGATCTGAATATTTATAAAACTACTTATAGTACGAACGCACCTCATTCCACGTTTGGCGTACAATTTCTGATTTGTTTGCAACTGTAGCAGAAAGCTCTTAACCTTCTGATTTGGACTTGCGTTCGTGCATACAAGATGTCACCATATGCCTGGATCACAATTTTCAAAAATTAGTAATTGTTATTTGTATCAATGTGAAAAATAGCATTTTCAATCATTATTATTTACTAGATTTGAGTGAGACGATCTCATTAAAATTACAACCTCATTAAAATGTAATGTAAGGTCGAAGGAGTTTCTGTAAGAGTTCAATGTGCCAAAAAATAATGACACAAGTTTGGGGCTGTGCATATATAACGTTTTCACTTTAGGGGGGAAGGGGGTCTGTCACTTGATATCGTACGATATCTCTCGGGGGGTTGCTTTTTGATATCATTATCATTTTTGATCCAATCAAACTTTTCTTTTTTCAGTAACTTTTTCTTTACATCCGAATAGTCTGTTACTTTTTATTTATTGTTATTTTTTTATGTTTTATGAAAATGCAAAGCTATTATTAAAGCCATTAAATGTTCATAAAATCATTTCATTCCGAAATTTACAAGACCCCAATGTTTGGCATTCCTCTTCCTCTGTCATTTGCGCATATAATTCTCAGTTATAGAAACAAGGAGCATAATATGTTGGAAAATGGAAACGAAACTTGTGTTTACCAGTAAAGAATGAGAAATAATATTTTCCACTGTTTTGTTGATACGTTCTGCTCTTACACTTCCGTTCAGGGAGCCAGTGCAAGAAGACAGCTGTTGAATGCATAATGCATGCAGTGTAAAAATAAGCTATTATTAAATACTTTTAAATACTAACTAACTCTTTTAGATGTTATTTGATGCAAATTTGTTTCATGTATTGATATTTTATTGACTTCCTGAATCTGTAAACCATGCGACTAATAAATGTATAATCATACGTGTATATCACTGCAAACAGATATAATGAAGGAAAAACAATTTTTAAACATTGATAACAATATCATCGGAGGGGTGGGTTCGACGTGTGATATCGTAACGGGAAGAGGGGTCCAAAATTAGCAAAATGTTGATAATATCATATATGTATCGCCCATTTCATTCTGAAAAATATATTTTTCATAATAATAGATAATGTCGTCAAATATCAGATGGTTTTTGAATAAAATAAAGATAATATTTCCTCCGATACTAAAAATGACCTAAGATACTATAGATAAAATAGCAAGACGATATAAATTCTTTTACTCCAAAATAGAATTTATTTTTATTATTATATTATTTTTCGGGACCCTAGGTGACCCGCTAGATAAGAGACTATTTTCAGGTGTCTGCAGAAATTTCTGAGCACTGACCAGCGTGTTTTTTTAATCGGCCACAAAGAATTTAACTGTCGAAATTTTATTAGATCTTCGCATTTTCAGAAATCCGTTCCACTCGCTTTTGATAAAACTAGTCGGAAATAGCAATCCCAAAACTTTCTTCTATCTCATACATATTAATACTTCAAAATTCGCTATCACAGTGCCAAAATTAAATGACAATCTAGGCCCCATCATGAGATTCTAAATGTATGAAATTCCGTGCATTAGTACTTGAAATAAGATTATTGCGGATATCGGGAAAAATGTAGCATAAAAGCGTCACCTGTAGGCCGATTTACACCAAAACATAATCAGCAGTAATATTTATCAAGGTATACATGAATCTGAAGTTTGATGAAAATTCGTGCAAAAGTTCTTGAGATAAAGCTATTGCGGGAATCGGGAAAAAATCAGCATAGCAACGCCACCTGTCGGGTGATTTACACCAAAACATAATCAGCACCAATATTTATCAAGGTATAAATGAATCTGCAGTTTAATCAAAATTCACGCATTAGTTCTTGAGACAGAGTTATTATGCGAATCGTGAAAAATTCAGCATAGCTGCGCCACGTATAGGGTAATTTATACCAAAATCTAAACAACACTATGTCATATCAAGGACTAACTGAATCTGGAGTTTGATGAATATCCGTCCTTGACTTCTGAAGATAGAGCTATTGCGGAAATCGCAAAAAATGCAGCATAGCAGCGCTACCTGTCGAGCGATTCACACCAAAATGAAAAAAACTTGAATTCATGTCAAGGACTAACTGAATCTGAAGTTTGATGAAAATCCGTGCATTAATTCTGGAGACTGAGCTATTGCGGAAATCGTGAAAAACGTTGCATAGCAGCAGCAACTGTTGAGCGATTTACACCAAAAACTAATCAGCATCATTTTATATCAGGGACTACCATAATATAAATTTTTATTATATTCCGTGCATTAGTTCTTGACATAGAGCGCCCACAATATTTATGTCACATACAGACAGACAGAGTCGCAGACTCACAGACAGACATCTTGTAAAAACATGTTTTTGGAATCTCTGAACCCTAAAACGTGTAAATCTATCAAAAACGAGAATTCGAAAATTTTCATGAATCCAATACATTCTTGTAAAGATAGAAGAAAGTAAAAAAAGTAAGTGGTTTCATAACACATGAAAACTAGTATCATGAATATGCATAATATAAAATATGAAAATGAAACATGTGTAAACTAATTATAAAACGCATATCTAGGGATAACTAAGGTTACTGAAATTTAATAGGTTTGTCGCACTGTTGCATTCAAAGTACATAACAAATGTCAAGCATCTTTCTCAATGTGTTTGGTAGATACAGTGTTTAAAATCGTGGCTTGATGGCATCATAAACTTTAAATGCTGTATTAATGAATTGCGTAAAAGAAACATCGATATAACTCCAAAAAATATAATCCTATTAACCTTCTCACTGCCGTGAACTGATACATCCGTTCACTAAGCTGCAAGTTTTACTGCTATAGAAGTATTTTTTTAATGAATATAATTCTACAGATATAATCCAGTTTTGAAAGATTAAGTTATGATTAATACTCTCAAGGATTATATTCCTATAGATAATTAAATTTTTTATATCATGTTGAAAAAATTATCTTTTTTTAGCCTCTTTAAAAATATACAGATAAAATTATATTACACTTTTGCCCGGCAGTCAGGGGCTTAAATAACAGTTTACTGCGTCGGATTAAGCGTGCCAATTCCAATTAAAATATATCTTTGCATTGAAATTTGAAGGAAATACAGCGTCATGAAAAATCGAGGAGTGTGAAAAATTGGATTATAAATATCTCGGCAACACATTATCCGATCGGCTTCATTCTTCATGCAAAATTTATGTTTTCTTTATTGTCTTTTATATTCACTCCTTAAATAATCTCGAGAATTCTTACATACCTTTTATCAGAACAAATAATTCGACAGTCCGAAAAAAATAGTTCCGGATAATCGAGCTTAATGAAATCCAATAGGCTTCTTCTCATTCTTCCACACTAAGTAGACAACAAATTTCAAGTTTCTATCTCAATTTGTTCTGGAGATAGAGCGTTTACAGACACACACACAGATACAGACAGACGGACGGCAATTTTTTTTTCTAAAAATACGTTTTTCGGAATCTCCAGTGTCTGAAACTTGTAAATCTGTCAATTTTTTTTGTCACTTTTTTATACGATTACAAGATTTACCCTATACTACGTATGATGGGTAAGTAATAAACCAGAAAGTTTACCTTCAATATTTCCCGAAAAAACACAAATGACAACCTAATAAAAATATGAAAGTCACGCCGGTAAAATAAAATTAATAATTGTTAATAAAATAATACATGTTATAAGCAAATTTAATTCGTTGCATGAAACTATCGAATGATCTCCTTTCAGATACATCCTCATTGTATTAAAAACAAATAGAATTTCTTTCCTTAAATCCGGAAGTGCTGTTGTTAATTCAGCCTGTACTATTAACCGTTTAAACGCCGAATTATGAAGTAAATCGAACTGGTACTTAAATTTGCTTAATTAAGTATACTTATAGAACCCTTATAAGTAATTAACAAAAACATTTAAAGAAAAAAATATTTCATATGGATTTTTTAGATGTTCCCAAATGGGAACATTGGCGTCTAATGAGAACTTTTCTTATAGATTTTGAAGATTTTCTTTTTACAAAAATCAAATGAACAAAAAGGCATAAAAATAAAAGATTATGAAAATATTTGGCAATTTAAAAATAATTTACATTAAAACTGTTTACCTTTTAATTTTTACAGCTTTTTATCCAATTTATTTGCCATGATATAAGGGAAAACAATCTTTATGCAACCTCTTGTCACACTCAACATACATGTTGCGGCAGATTTTTTGGCAAAGAGCACAGCGTCCTTGTGACTCAGATATTAGATAATGATTATCAGTTTTTCTAAGTTTATTTTGAACATGCATTTTTGGCCCAGGTTGAGATATAAGTTTTGGTTTGGAACGCAGTAAGTTTTTCGTAATATCTCGACGAAATTCTAAATGTGACATTGAATTCTTTCCATGAATGTCTCTATAAATTATCCAAGATGCTGTTGCAGCAATATTTAGAGCGTTTGCAAATAAATTCCAGTACCATTTTTTATTTCGTAGCTGCGGTCTGTACGATGAAACAAGTTTATCCAGAACATCAACTCCACCCATACCTTCATTGTAATATTTTATAAGAGCAGGTTGTGGAACATCAATTTTCTTTTTTGCCGATTTAGAATATCTCTTTGTGTTTGAAATAGGTTCATGCGTTTGATGATTAGAGGCGACTGTCACAACTGCATTGTCATTCCACCGGCAAATGAATACAGTTCCATCACTACGGTAATCCATTGCTCCTCTGGTCTTTTTGGCCAAGTTTTTATTGTCTAGTAAAGGACACTGCCGGATGCGGTTACTTCGGATTGTACCTGTAGCTCTAATTCCAGAGTCTGCCAATTTTTTTAATAAGTTATAAGATGTAAAAAAGTTATCGAAATAGATTTCGTGCCTGCCCGGATCTGTAACTGTGGAGATTAGCTGCGTCACGACATCCTCACCCAGAGGCATTCCTGTAGACTCAATCTTCCTTCCAGAATAAATTTCCATCGCATACGGATATCCAGACGAGGAACATAACATCCATATTTTAAACTCGAATCTTATGGGTTTACCTTTTATAAACATTTTGCAAGTGTGGTGTCCATAATAAGGTACCATAGATTCATCTATGCTCAATTTTTTATGGAAAGTTCCAAACTGACGCAAATTTTTCCCCAATTCTTCATAAATTGGAGCTATTTTCCCAAGTTTATCACCTGGCTTCAATTTAGAATTATCATTTAAGTGAAAAAACTTTTTGATTGTACGGAAATGGCTTCTTGACATGACTGTTGGAACAATATCAACTTTCAAATCTTCAGCAGTGCTCCAATAATAATCTTCTTTTGGCACCCAATGGTAACCACTCAAGAGGAGCAATCCTAGAAACTGGGCAATATCTGTATCGTCAATGGCAATTATCTCTCCTTTTTGACTAGCGTATAACTTTGTCATGCATGCTAATGTTCCGATATAGTCTTTAGGCAAAATTTTATCAAAAATTTTAATAGTATCCAAATCTTGTAACTCTGGAAAATCAATTTTTAAATCACCTGGTTCCTCATCAAGAAATGTATGATTAAATTCTTTTCTCTTACTCCATCTTGCTTCATACAGTTTAATTTTTTTTCGTGTAGAAAAATCATCATCACCTTTACCCATGCTCTCTGTTTCTGTTATTGTGTGTGATGTTGATGGCGCATCACAAGCCTCATCTTTACGCAGAATATCCAATTCTCCCGTTACATCCGTCGGAATAATTTCCCCTAAATCTTCATCATTGATATCCTCATTTTCTGTTATATCACCACTTTCATTTGGCGGAATAATGCATATATCAACATCTGAATTATCAGATTCATCTGAATTTAGCGTATCGAAATATTCGAGAGCTTCTTCCACAGTTTTAAAACGCTTAGCGTGATCCATAATCAACAAAATAAGCGCACAACAGAGACACAGAGCAACTTATTCCTTTCTAAGCGTGAATTTTCCTTCCTTCTTTCCTGAAACACGTGGGGAAAGGAACTCAACTTTGACCTTTCGACACATCTGATAATAAGACAGGGGTAAATAAATTTCTCCTCTAATCTACGTCATAAAGCTACAACTGTGACTCACTTGTTTATATTTTTCAGTTGTACTCAGCAGAAATAGATATCCTTTAGCAAGAGCTGACATCAGTGCAGGCAGTAGGAAACAGGGAAAATGAAATATTGAAAGTTTAAATTTTTATTTTTTGTTGGGGGGAGGGGAGGGGCGTTTTGGGATAAACTTGAATCCTGTACTAATAAACCATCTTTGCACTCAATTATACCTTGCATTCATGCAGAAAATACCAGTACAATATCACTCAAATCGGTTAATTGCATTGAGTTTAAACATATAAAAAAAGTTCATGGCAAACGCCAATGTGCCCAAATGGGGAACATCGAAATATATTTCTTCATATTTACTCAACTATACCCTTTTTTATAATTTAATTGTATTCTACATATTGTTTTAAGGTTACTATTTCATAACTCACATGAATTTAAAATTATTTTATATTTTATATATTCTTTAAAAAATTTACAATTTAGCAATATGAAATATGGCAAAATTTGCAAATTTCAACATTTTTTTCGATATAAAGAAAACAAAAGTATCCCATTTTAACACATTTCAAAAAATCAATCATATTTTTAAGTTTATGAAATAAAAATCTCATAAAGGTATCTTTAAAATTAAATTTTTGAAGATTTTTTTAAATTGATGTTCCCAAATGGGAACACTGGCGTTTAAACGGTTTTAACTACTCGTCATCCATGCTAAACTAAAACCGTCTGCCCTCTTCCTCTTTTCGTATGTATCGATTTTCTGTCTTCGGAACTGCTACATATTTTATACATACACATACTTTACATGTTTCTTTTTCAACATAAAAGATAAATTTTACATTGAAGATAGGATCGTATACTATTTTTCATAATGGACCTTATGCACGTGACGTCTTACGCCAGAGCGGGTGGTATGCTGATGTGTTATTCTAGCCACTGCACCGCCAAAATGTAGTATGCGCAGGGGCAAACACCGCTAGCAGACGACTTTAGCCTCGATCACGATTGAGTGCATAAATTTTAAGTATATACTTCTATAACAAATTACCGGTCCTGCGGACTACTAAATATTTCAAATGGACAATAGTCTCCCCTTGGGTTCGAGGTTACAAAAATTCGTCTGCTTGGGAATAATAATCATAACCGCGTTAATGAAAAGCATTGTGTTAAGAAAATTTATGCTTATATTTTATTTTATACGGAGTTTCAGACCTTTTCAGGGGCAGGTATGGGTTATACGTGAATTCTTTTATCTATTTTAAAGTAATGGCGTACATATTTTTCATTTTATTTAAAAAATAAAAAAATTAAATTTTATTTAATAGGTATATATGGATTTTAATTAATATGTATACAAATATTGATTGAATATATATCGTACAAAATAAATCTGCAGTATTTTACATATGCATTTACCTGTATTTCTGCTGCATCAAATGACGCGATAAGGTAAACAAACGCGCTAGCCGCTATTTTTACACCACGTGACTCCCACTGTGACGTCACGCGAATACTGTCCATAATACGATTATACGATTGAATTTTTGGTAGTCTCGGTTCTGTAGACCACCAAGGATTTCAAACGTTAGACTAGCATATATGGGATGCATTTTTTACTGTAACTAATTTTGTAAGTTTATTATAAATTTTTGAAACTGTTCCTTCTTACACATGTTCTTTCGTCAAAATTCAATGGGTTCCACCTTATAATTTTTTTTCTTCATCAGAGGCGACAGTGGCGCACCCAGGGAGGGGGGCAGGGGGCCCTGGCCCCCTCCAAAAGGAAAGGGAGAAAACACTAGAAAAATATTTAAGATATTTAAGAGACCAAAGTTCGATTTTTGTGTGTGTGCGTTTGTGTAAAAAGTCAATTGACGCCCTATAGATACGCGGGTATCCCCAGCCAATTTCAAAGATGCTCAACCTGAGAAACGTATTTGCTAGAGACCACATTTCTGTACATCATTGGTGACTCTCATAACACGGCTGGCTATTCTTATACGTATTGTGAAAAAACTGCGATGTTACCATGCAGTTACAAAAAAAAAGACTTAAAAAGTTTTTTTCCTCATTATTGCATGCAGTTTTAGAAAACTTTTGTTTTAATTGCGAAAATAAAAACAGAACGTTACCAAGAAAGCTATCACCGCCAAAAAATGACATCCTTTTGGTGATTAACACGTTCACGCCGGCGCGGTGGGTCACACTCGACTGCCCCAGATCTGCAAATTCTCCGGCTTTTCGGATACCAGTATTTTAATACAGAAAATGTTGTTTTATTTAATTAGAACAATTGGGCGATTTAAAGGATCAACATTTTCTGTAAACTAATAGTGGTGTGAAAAAAAGCCAAAGACTTGACAACTCTGAGACAGTCGAGTGTGACCCACTGCGCCGGCGTGAACGTTTTAAAGCTGAATCATGTTTATTGCAAGTTTCTTCCGGTCGAACAATTGAGATCCTGCGTCTAGATTCAGAATGGTCCAGATGTAATATAGTGAACTTCGATTTGGATCATTATAGTGCAAATCCCTTACTTGGTTTGGTTGCATCCTTACCCATTTCTTTTCCTTTTGCTTGTGCTTGGAATACTATACAGAATTATATGCGAGTACACAAAATTTATACAAAAATTTATTTTGTATTTTACATGGGTATTTTACAATGAGTTTATTGACTATCCTATATTAATCTTCAAACAAGTTTTTCAGCTGTTATAAGTAATCTGCATGGAAACTCTTCAGTGACATTTGCAAATTAAATTTGTAAAATGTTTTTTATTTTTATTTATTTATTTATTTAGATTTTGTCTTCAAATCATGGTTGGAAAACGTAAACAGAGTAGTTTATTGAAATTGAATTATTTCAAAATATAAAAAAGAGGATGATTTAAATGCTACTAGTAATGACGTTATTAACACTATAAATACCGATTTTGGATTTGGTTTTCCCAGTCGCAAATCAATCAAAGCCATTGAATAACTTAGAAGAATAGCATTTCCTTAGCTTATAGCAATTAGCAAGACATCGTGCTGTTGAAAGAACAAACATTCAATATTGACGATAATTTAAATATTATGAAAAAGTTGTGGTAACCAAAAATAAATTTTAAATTCTCCGCAACCTATGCTACAGCTTCAAATCACAAACAAAGTTTTCAATGCACATGGCTTAAAAAATATACTTGGCTTGTGTATTCGGTACTTCTTAGTTATCCCGTCGACCAAATTACTGTCGCCAAATCGTAAGATTAATTGCCAATAATGGTTGCCATTAATTAATTAATTGTAAGATTAAATGCCAAAAATGGTCAATAAAACCATTAATTCGAAGTTTTATTAGTATTTTTATTAATGTTTTACTAATTTATTTGTTCTTCCGTTATTTAAAATAAAAAAAATATGTCAATGTGTATAATTTAGCGAGTGGTTTGGCGATTTATATACTTTGGCGAAATTGGTCGACGTGATAACTATAAGAAGTACCGTGTATTCTCAAGTTGAAAATAGTGCACATTGTAAATATTGCGTATTTTTTGCACCTCCTAACGTTGGAAAATCTAAATCGGAAGTAGCTGGGTAGTTGGACAAGCAAGGTTATAATAATTGGAAGAAAACCATTGATAAATTTAATAATCAACAACAACAACAACAAAAATATATCATTTCAGGGCTATTGCAACTTACGAAAGGCTACAGAATATTCGAGAAGGAAAATACATTTCAGTCGATCGACAAATTGATGTGGGTCAGGCATCACAAGCTACAGTAAATCGGAATCGATTATAAAAGCCGTAATTTTATGCGGTAGAGCAGGAGGCAATCACCAATTAAGGCAAATTTTGAACTTTACTAAGAACAAGAGTCGACACCGGGGATGAAAGCCTCACTGAACATTTTAAACATTCTGACACAAACGTTACCTTTATTAGCTGGAACATACAAAACCAAAGTATAAACGCGTGTAACAATATCATCTTGAATCGTTTGGTAGAAAAAAGTTAATTCGGCAAAATGTTTCTCATTTCTTGATGATGAAACTTGTGACATTTCTAGTACTGAACATCTTTTCTTGTGTGTCTGATATATAGATGAAGAGAAGGACAACAAAATTTGTGAAAAATTCTTACAATTTATTCCTGTAGCAAGCAGTGCAGGAAAAAACTTGCCCGGCAAAATATTAGGAGGACTAAAGACATATGATATCAATTTGTCCTAATTACGTATGGGCAAGGTTATGATGGTATCCCATCAACGAGCGGAAAGTTTAATGGATTTAAGTCTCACATATAAGTATATATCCGCAAGCTTTATATGTTCATCGTGCCTCACATAGTTTAAATTTAACACTTGAAATGTTGTATCTGGGACAGAAATAAGAAACTGCATTGGCATAATTGAAATGACACACAATTTTTCAATACTCCTAATAGACAAGACGTCTTACTCAACAATACTGACAAACATACACCGGAAATTAATAACCAAAAACTACAAAAAGTTTAAAAAGCAGAAAAACCAACGTTTAAAATGCACAAATAATATATGAAAAGCAGCAAACAGCTGTTTCGAATCTACTAGGGAGATTCTTCTTCAGTGCAAAAGGAACAGCGTGCTAGAAAAAGCAAGGCTGAGCAAAATCATAGACAGAGACGCGCTGGCTTTTATACCCGATGCGGGTGGCGAAGGCGCCGAAACAACCAATGAGAGAGAAGCAGTGGAAACGACTGGGTGGACAAGTAGCGACATCTACCGGAGAAATAGAGAAAAGAAACCAAAAAAGGGGAATTAAATTAAAGCTTTCCAAATACTTGGAAAATCTGGAGTACTAGATAAGTCATTGACTAAAGAGTGAGAATTTTTAATGATATGGTAAGCTTCCCAAAAATCAAGATCAAGGTTAGAAGAACATTTTTGGATAATGGTGGCTGAGGAAAAATCGAACCTATGTTGAGAAGACCAAGAATATTGAGCAATAGAAGAACGTTTGAGCTCCTGATTTTTAACATATTAAGTTTCCTGATTTTTGGTAGTTTCGAAATGGAGCAAAATGTTGTACCCCAACATCTACAAATAACTAAAATTATTTGCAACGCTTCCCATTACAACCTGTCTCAGCGAAAGGTAATTTTTGACATTACACTTTTTAAAAACTTACTTAAGATCCACAATGACAGAATGAAAATTAAATGGGCTGGCTTTGTTATACATACACAGAAATATTAATGTACATGCGATTGAAGTAATTCAAGAGCTTTGTAAAAAAAAAAAAATTATTGTGTAACAATATTTTTAATTGAATTTTATTGAATTTTTGAAGTAATTTTTTTATCCGTTTAACTCGTCCCCATAGACAGTTAAGCCACAAGGGCAGTAGGGCCACCTATCCTTTCCACGACTAGAGACAATGTATCTACAAGAATTTACTGTCATGCCCCACAAGAGATTAAATTCTCTATTAGTTTATTAATTCCCATACAATTCTGAGTGACGAGTTAAATTTAAATGAACTAGCCCAAAAATTTGCATCCAATAATTTATCTCGTCAAGGCTATTTTCCTTAAACTACAATATGTCTGACAATCAGATAGATATAAATAGGAAATTCTATAAATGTTTATTTATGAGCCCAAATGTTTAACTTCTGCACATTCAAAAATTAGTACTTTTTAAAATTATTAATTAAATTAAATTTTAAGTATAATAATTTAAATTTTCAATAAATAAATAACCAATTAATTGATACTGAATTAATTACGGTAATTTTATAATTAGTGTCTCTTTGTAATTTCCTCCTGCAATCAAAATTAGAGAAATTTTGCACCCACTACTTTTATTTTTTCTCGCTGCCAATGTTCGGCCCCCTCCAAGATAAAATCATGGGTGCGCCACTGAGGGGCGACATTAAATTCTGAAAACCAAGATCCCAGCTTGTGTTTTTCTTTTATTTATTTTTTAGAGGGGGGGGGGGGAGGGAGATTAAAAATGTCATTGCCAGAACAAAAGTTCTTTATCTAAAGAACGACAAAGTCGAAAATCCATTTACTTTTGCTCGACTGAAAATATACACAATATTTTGAAAGTAAATATCAAATGTATGAAAATATCAAACTTCATGGTATTTTGAAAATAAATATCGGATATATATCAAAATATATATCTATTTATATGTATCACCGAACCATGCTCTTTGTAATTATAGTATTTATTCTTTAGTCTATACCCTCTGCTGAAAGAATATACACTAGTTTTTTTGCACCGATTTCACTAATTATTTTTTTTCCTTTCTTATTTATTTTTCTTTCTCCTCTGATGACAAAAGTAAATGCTTATTATGAAATTTTTAAACACATAAAGGCTAAATTTATTATGGTTATTTGTCCTTTTCAGTATGTAGGGATTTTTTTATGTGTATGTGTTTGTCACAAAACCAAAACGTTCATTTTATGAGCAACAATCCCAGATAAGGATTTTGTCTGTGCCACTGTCTATTGTGTACAGTATAACCTCCAAAATCCGGCATCGTCGGAACCGTGAATATGTGGGATTTTTGAAAATTCCGGATTTCTGAAAGAACTTGCAAAGTGTTATTTTTTAATTAAAATTTATTTATAGTTAATAAATTAAAATGAACACGAGATATCCTGCGAGCAGTGACATATAGTAATTACGAAAACAAAAAAAAACTAAACCAGTAGGTTACTTAATTAAGCGTTCCTAGTTAATTTAAATATTTTATTCAATCTGTTTTGTTTGTTGTAACAAGTAATGCTATACTTAATAATCGAAAAAATTTCATTGAATTTGCTTTATTAGTTAGTTTGTGAAAAGATATGTAAATTGAATCAGTTTTCTAGTATTTTTGACCGGTTGAAGGGGACCTGTCCCCTTAGTGTATCATATAAAAAGCAGATAGGGGTTTCGTTCTGGCTACTTGCAATTTGCGATCTACTGAATTGACTTTGATGGGACTTGCATTGTTAGTTATATACTCTTTCAAGGAAAGTTTTAGTACAAAACGCATTATTTTCTTTCTGATAATTATAGAATTATGGGGAAAAGTTCTATAATCAGGTGAACCCGATTATGAAAGATTAGCCTTTTTAAAATGTTCTACAGGACGGATATCAATGAGGCTTGCACTGTTAGTTAGATGAGTTTCAGAGATAGTTTTAAAATATTGCCTACCGTTTTACCCTTGCTTAGCTGAAGATTTATGAGGGAAAGTTCTATAATCAGATGAACATGATTATGAAAGATTAGCTTTTTTGAAAAAAATCTGCGGGACGGATTTTGATCACTTGCATTGTTAGTAGAAAAAAATTTCAGAGATGGTTTTAGCATATTGCATTATAGTTCTTTACAAAATTCTGCTGTAAATGACCAAATAAAAGAGTTGGTACCTAAGAGCATAATTTGTTTTGGTAAATTAAAAATATAATATTGCAATAGCGCTCGGATTGTTTTCAGAAATGCAAAAGGGCATTAAGGTAAAGTTCCATACTGCTTTAAAAACCGAAGTGAAATGCTCTGATATATTTCGTTTGGTTCAAGATTATTTGGAGGCTGAAGCCTGGAGGTAAACTAAAAATTAATTTTAAAGTATTTTCTTTATAGACAACAGCATGTGATAAAACAACAAAAATTCGTTACTTTTAGAGCTAAAGTTAATTATGGACCAAACCATGCTTGCTTGCCAAAGTATGCCAGTTGACTGAAAAACTGCAATAACGAAATACTACTCTAGTAGAAAAAAATAATGAGAGCAATTTACTTTTAAAATATATTCTTTTATCATTTAATAGTTTCATATTAATTAAATTATGATTAAACTTCGAGAAAACTATTTAGGAATCCTGAATAGAAAGTTTAACTTTTGCTTGCCACATTTTAAAAATGAAATCGTATCATTAATGCCATATATTAAAAAGTAGCAAAAATAATCATGCCTCTGACATACTATCATAGCATAAATCAAAATTATTAACCCCTTCGCGACGGCCATCTTTTACAGCATATTTAATCCTTTATCCCCGGTTTTTTAAAATGAGAAATTTTCGTCTTATTGTATCTAGAAAATGCCCTGATTACGTAAATTTACAATAAAAAATGACGGGTGTGAATAATAAAGGATTCTGAGTACCTTATGCATCACATATACGTCAACGTCACACTCGTCCAGAAGGGGTTAAACATAAAACAAACTGATTAATTTTCACAAATTGAGGTGCATGCCTTACTAAACAATCCTTTTCGTATTCGTATTGTAGTGGAAATTTTTTGGAACTACAGGAATTTTAACATGAAATCAGGGATAATTTTTAAATTAATCATTGAATGATTTAATGTAAAAGTTTTTATTAAAACTATTTTTAGTTTTATTTCCTCGTCCTCTTTTCTTGAGGCAGATTGGGGGGGAGTGTTATTCATTCCCCTGAACATGTATGACCCAAGATTTGAAAATGATAAACAGAACCTTTGTAAAATTGCTAATTTTGATATTTACAAACTAAGTTACATTTATTCTAGACCTTTACTTTTTAACTATCACTTTGGTATTTTTAGGCTATTACATTATGGGACGTTCAGAAATATTGTGGAGTATCATATAACCCTCGCAGGACTAAGATCAAAATATTGCTTAAATGCCTATGATTTAAAAAAGGGCTGACCCTATAGGTAATTCAGCCCCCTTTCAAAGTAATTAATGTTCATACGATGCGAAGATACTTTTCATTCAATAGTGAAATGTACACAGAACTGAACACAAGAACAAAGAAATAATAAAATGAGGGAATGGTCTACACTCAAGTGCGTGTTAATGCTGTACTCACAGCGAACTACATTTGGCAGGATATAAAAAATTAACTTTCTTTCTCTTTAAATGTGTTAAATGATAGGAAGCTTTCATTAATTCCCTGATTGCCTAAGATAGGGTTGATGTGACCCCATTTGCAATTTCTACAAAAAAATGTAACTGTGCGAAACTTTCTAAGTAGATAAAATCATGAAAGAGACCTTAAAATAAACATAATGATAACATGAAACATAATTACACATATACTAGTTGTGACCTCATAATTATATCTGGTTATTTTCTTCTTATAAGAGCCATGATGCAAAAGAGAAACAAGAAAGAAAAATCATACATCAAGCATAGAATAGGGATCTCTTTCCAACACTCTCGGATATTTTAATTAAACTTCACAGTTTATTAAAGTGAAAGAAGATATGTAAGTAAACAATTAATAGCAGGCATAACATATTTAAAACACAGATTTCCTCCATAGCCAGAAAGTTACTTGAAGTCTTTTGTGCAGCCCCGTATATTAACTCTTAATTTTTATAGATTCAACACAGCATGCTAAAATTTAGCTTAGTCAGAAAATGCATGACACAGTTATAAATTCACCCATAGCAATTTTTATCAATGGACAGAAATATAGATGAACAACCCGGTATATCAGCTACAGATTTTTATATGCAGTCCTATTAAAATAAAATTTAATTCAGACAAAATATGCATACATATTATAAACACACTTCTTCTCTTTTATATTATAAACACACTTCTAAAAATAGCCATCCAAAGATGGCAATGTATGTAGTTCTTTGGATAACCATGCACATGATTTTATTTATATTCTGTAAATAGCACTTAGTATACTAATTATATTCAGCTAGAAAACGCATAAGTCAATTAAAAACCACCATTAAGCAATTCACAATCATCATACACAGTAATGCTTACGAATTCTTTTGTGAGATTAACAGAATCTATAGAATTTATACACAAGCTGTAATCCGCAAAAATAATTTTTAACAAGACAGGTAAAGGCACTAGTGACTTCGTCAAAGTTGTTAATGTTGTGGCCGAAGGTGGGATAGCACTTATGGAGGAATACAATAAACTTCATACAAAAGATAAAGAACAAAAACAGTACTTATTGTCGTTAGTCAAGTAATTTCAAAGCAAATATCCAGACTAGGAATCGAACCCAGATCCTTGGCTTACAAGGCCAATGCTTTGTCGTTTAAGCTAACTGGGCTGACAACCAGCCAGCATATTTCGCCCAGATGACCTGAGCGAAATATGCTGGCTGGTTGTCAGCACAGTTAATTTAAATAGCAAAGCATTGGCCTTGTAAGCCAAGGATCTGGGTTCGATTCCCAGCGTGGGCATTTTTTTGCTCAGTTGGAAATATTCAATTCGTATGATAACTTTACCAATCAGCTTGATTGTGTTAAATTAATATTTCAAATATCCAGACTCTAAAATATCTACATTAATGTTTTAAAATAAAGTGAGCAGGGGACCTAAGGATTTTTAATGAATGGTAGCTTTTTTTTTTCTTTAAATGTACGTTACAACGTAGTTGTTGTAGAATATCTCTATTCTAAAAAAAAGTAGCTAACGCTGTCACTGCCGCTGCCGGTTTTGAATTTTTTGTGACCGGCGGTCTTTCTTCGTTAATATCAAGAAAAATATTGCATACAAAAATATGAAAATCGATGGTATTATAGAGAAATGTTTGATAAACACGCTGATGCAGACAGTTTTCAAATCGAAGAATTATTTAATGAGATATTTAATGCTAAATTTGGACAAAATCATTCCATTAAAAAAGTTTTATAGTAGCAAAAAACTGTACATGGGAATTTAATCATTTTTAGATCATTTTATTCGTTTGAAGTTCCCGGTGTGCAGACTACATTCATTTTTTTAAATTTTACTCATTTTTTTAAAAGTTTTATGTCTATTTTAAATTCAAATTTTCAGCTTTTCCAGAGATATTTTTTACATATTTTAGAAAATGGTTTTAATTTAAACTGTTGCCACTTATATAAACAGCGCAAACAATCTTTTGCTTCAAATAAAAAAATATTTACACGTGACTATTATAAACAGAAAAACCCCTTCAAATTAGAATTAAATAATTAGGCATAAAAAGCAGGAACTTATTGAAAATTACGTCATTCAAACTATATTTACACATGAATTTTAACAGAGAAAGGATATTGTAAAATAATAAATTCATTAACATGCGTTAGAAGTCTTAAATAGGAGAAATTACGTCACATTTACACCATATTACATTTATTAAGTAAAATGAAAAAAATTAATATTGCAAAACAGTTTAAACTTAAAAATTGCGCGGGACATTTATTCGATATGATCTTTTCAACTATTTTTGTTACGACAGCGCAAATAAAATTTCATTTCTAACAAAAGTATTTTCACGTAAATATTAAAAAGAGAAAGAAAAGTTTGGGTGAAAATTACGTCAGATTAAAAACAATACATTTAAAATGTCTTATTTAAAAGAACTTTCTTTTCGCTTTGTTAAAAAATACCGGGAAACAAAGACTATGTTTACTTAATTCATTTTATATTAGCTTATTTTGAAATGTTTAACTGATATTATTTAATCAAAGACGAAAACAGCCATTGTATATTTTAACAGCAGATTGCCACCATTTTTTAAATTATTATTCAATCTTCCGAAACCAAAGCCGATCAAATTATCGTGCTTTTAGAGTCTGCGGTGTCTGAACGGGGGTTGGTGAGCGTAGCTCGTAGGGGGCAGAGCCCCCTAGTTTACTAAATTATTCAATAAAAATATGTTTGTTACTAAGACTAATTATTTATTTTCACTCAATGTATTTGAATAAGTCTAACTTTTAAAAGGTCGTAGCAATCCCTAAAATCATGCTAGAAAATTTGCAAAAATTGATATATAATTTTTTTAATGAGTAGAACAAACTGGCAGAGTGCCCCGGTATAAATTGTGAACAATTATTTTACGAATTTTTAAGGACCACTCTAAAATAAATAAATAATTATATTATATCTTTCAAAAGTAAATAATTTATTTGTAAATAATAATGTGTTTTTAATATAAATAATGATATTTTTGTTTTAAAATTTTTTATTTAAAATAATATCAAAAATTTATGAAACAGTCTTCATCTTAAAAGGTTTAAGGAAAAAACACAGTTTTAGTATGGAAACGATGCAAGTTATTTTTATACAAGTATTTTTGGAATTCTGTCCAGTAGCAAATATGAGTTTCATCACATATAAATTAAAAATAATTCATTCAAATCAAACTTAGGTAGCATGAGAAATGAAATCGATGAAAAACAACGATGATCAGTCATCTGTGCACATCAATACCTGACTCTGGCAGGCCAATCAGAATGGCTCTGAAGTACGCTAAAACAGAAGTCTAGTGGAAATAGAAATGTCGCAAAGTCATTATTATTAATTTGAAATGTAAAAATACAGAATGAAAACGAAATTAATTTTAAATATTGTTCAGTATAAAAATATATACAAGACTGCAATGTAATAAATAACATTCCATGTAAAAAGAACATTTCACAGAGCGAATGATAATTAGGATATTTAAACATGATTTTAAATTAAGTCTCAACAACAGGGAAATTTATGTCTCACCATAAAAATATATAAAACAATAGTGAAGGTCTTCAATATCTTTTCTGCACATCTCATATTTTCATAAAAATGGAATAATCATTATGTCTTCGGCCGGAGGTTGAATATGTAAATGAATAATAAATAGTTTGTACAACCTATTATACGGTAGGCTCCCTCAAATCCGCACAGCTTGGGACTAGAGGTTGTGCGAATTCTAGAATTTTGCAGATTTCTGGTCATGCTTTGTTTACATTTTTCAAACAGTAATTTAAATGTAATACTACACACAAAATTATAATGAATGTTTGCAACATAGTACAATATTAAAATAATTAACAAAAGTAGTAAACTAAAATGATAAGAAGTAAGATAATTTTAAAAATGATTAAATTATTAAAAGTAAAGTTTAAATAAATAATGAATAATGTATAATTTTAAATATGCATAATAAAGACGACATATATTTTCCTTGAATTATTCAACGAAACTTTCCTGATGAAGATACACTATTAATTGACATCAAAATCATAGAGTAAGGGAGTTTTATTTCAGGTTTAGCCAGTCTTAATAACCAAAATAGCTTGTTTAATACATAAATATATTTGGAAAAAAAATTGTTATTACCAGTGACATCAGCAATATCTTGATTATTTTCAGAAATAAATTTATGCTTCCTTAAAAAAAAAAAAAAAAAAAAAACCACGAGTTCAATCATATTATCGAGAATTACAATTAAATTATATATGCAGAATGATATAAAACTAAAAAATTCTTTAATTCGCCGCTACATCTGAACTGAAAGTTTTATTGTTTGAATCCGCGGTGATGTGCGGATTTTAGAGAGTCTACTGTACAGAGATAATATTTTAGTGATCCTCAGAAATACAAGCTAATTTCATTCAATAAATTCTTGAAATAGTGTAAAATATACCACAAACGACTTTGTCAAACAGAAAATAAAGTAAAATAATATAAAAATAAAATAAAATTATTTTGAAAGTTTTATTGTTTGAATCCGCGGTGATGTGCGGATTTTAGAGAGTCTACTGTACAGAGAGAATATTTTAGTGATCCTGAGAAATACAAACTAATTTCATTCAATAAATTCTTGAAATAGTGTAAAATATACCACAAACGACTTTGTCAAACAGAAAATAAAGTAAAATAATATAAAAATAGAATATAATTATTTTGAATGTCCTCTGAACGTACTATCAACACTCACAATTGATTTTCGATAATGGATGTGCAACAGTAAACCTCAGAGTCATATACCAATTACTTGAAAAAGTCCAAGGTAATTCACGAGAGCACAGACAAACGATAGACGATTCAATCGAAGTCTTAAATATTTTTCCAGTGTGCCAGAGAGTTTTAAAAAGAGACTGAATTGGATGAAAAAGCAAAATTGTCAAACATATTTATTGACACATTTATTGACATTTTAAAACCTTTATGAAATAACCCCTTCAGGACGAGCGTCTTTTACGGAATTTTTAATCTTTTATCACCGGTTTTTCAAAACAGAAAAATTTTTCCTAATTGAATCGGGAAAATGTTCGGATTAAATAAAGAAAATTTACAGGTAAGAATAATCACCGATTCTGAGCGCCTTACGCGGCACGTATACCGGTTGCTCGTCTCCAAGGGGATAACAATCAGTGTATAAAAAGCATAAGCACTTTTTTATAGTTAATTATATTTTATTTTCGACATTACAGACAATTCGGCGATAGCAACCTTTAAGGGAAAATATTCTTCAGTTTGTAAAAAAGTTTTACAGTCAAAGAATTCATTATGTAAAATCCTGTTTAACGTGATTCTTTTAACTAAAATACTCTCAATCATGAAAGAACATTTTTATCTTTACATAAATCTTTAGACACATTAGAACATAAACCTTTACATAAAGGAAAAAACAGAACTATGATTTTCGAGAAAATATAAAGCTGCCATAGTTGATGTTGACGCTCCCAATCTGCAGCTATACCACTTTCAATTTCAAATATTTTTGTTGGTCAATGTTTCATTTAATTGACTGTAATATTTGAAATAAAATGCCACTTTCATAATCGTAGAATATGCCGTAGCTTTTATTAAAAAAATTAGTTAACAGCTAATAATAAATTAACACTCATATTACAATTTTTAATTTTTTTTTCTTGTTTGTCTCACACAAAAGTTTTCTCAGCAGTATGAATTAACAGATGCCTGCTTAAATCAAACTTTTGGGAGAATTTCTTGTTGCATATCTAAAATACAAAAGGTTTCTTATCAGTATGAACTAATAAATGTCTGCTTAGCTTACGCCTTTGAGAAAATTTTTTGTTGCATATCTCACATTCAAAAGGTTTCTCGTCCATATGAACTAAGAGATGCTGGCTTAAATGGCCCTTTTGTGAGAATTTCATGTTGCATATCTCACATACAAAAGATTTCTCACCAGCATGAATTAACAGATGCTGGCTTAAATGGCTCTTACGTGAGAATTTTTTGTTGCATATCTCACATACAAAAGGTTTCTCACCGGTATGAATTAACAGATGGCGGCTTAAATCGCCCTTACGTGTGAATTTCTTGTTGCATATCTCACATGCAAAAGGTTTCTCATCAGTATGAATTAACAAATGCTGGCTTAAATTTCTGTTTTCATAAAATTTCTTGTTGCATATTTCGCATGCAAAAGGTTTTTCATCAGTATGAATTAACAGATGCCGGCTTAATTGAACCTTTTGACAGAATTTACTGTTGCATATCTCACATATATAAGGTTTCTCACCGGTATGAATTAACAGATGGCGGCTTAAATCGCCTTTACGTGAGAATTTCTTGTTGCATATCCCACATGTAAAAGATTTCTCACCAGTATGAATTAACAGATGCTTGCTCAAGCCACCCTTTTGACAGAATTTGTTGTTGCATATCTCACATACAAAAGGTTTCTCACCGGTATGAATCAACAGATGGCGACTTAAATCGCTTTTACGTGAGAATTTTTTGTTGCATATCTCACATTCAAAAGGTTTCTTACCAGTATGAACTAAGAGATGCTGGCTTAAATGTACCTTTTGTGAGAATTTCTTGTTGCATATCTCACATATAAAAGATTTCTCACGAGCATGAATTAACAGATGGTTACTTAAATGACCCTTTTGAGAGAATTTCTTGTTACATATCTCACATACAAAAGGTTTCTCACCGGTATGAATTAACAGATGGCGGCTTAAATCGCTTTTACGTGAGAATTTCATGTTGCATATCTCACATACAAAAGGTTTCTCATCAGTATGAATTAACAGATGCTTGCTCAAGTCACCTTTTTGATAGAATTTCTTGTTGCATGTCTCACATACGAAAGATTTCTCACCAGTATGAATTAAAAGATGATGTCTTAACATACTCTTTTGAGAAAATGTTTTGTTGCATATCTTACACAAAAAAGGTTCTTCACCCATATGCCTTAACAGATGAGAACATAAATTACTTTTTTCGGAACAAATTTTCTGGCATAATTCACA
Source organism: Maratus speciosus (assembly GCA_963932465.1). Taxonomy (NCBI): domain Eukaryota; kingdom Metazoa; phylum Arthropoda; class Arachnida; order Araneae; family Salticidae; genus Maratus; species Maratus speciosus. The sequence goes on along the minus strand of CAWVRF010000577.1, from coordinate 98,129 downwards.
AATTTTTCCTTGCTGTGATCCAGAACCTGCTTTTCCACAAAGTTCTCGTAAAGAAATATTTTGCTACATATTTCACCCTTTAAAGATTCTTTTGAGTGATGTTATATGTATCTACATTAATGGCTTTATGTGTCTGCAATAAATTTAAATTAATCAATCACTTTTTATGATTCATCAAAAATCAATAAACAAGAAAATAGACTTATGAAAAATTAAAATCAACGTAGAAAATGAATTGTAATAAAATTTCTACCATAGTATTAAGAGCTACAGTAGACTCAAAATTATCTGACCTTAGTGAACCAAAGTTGTGTCAGATGCGTTTCCTAACAGTATAGAGATTAAATTGTAATTAAAATAAATAGCAACAATTTTAAAATGAATAATTTATAATAAATAGAAAATAAAGCAAATTTAGGAAGAAAGTACTGTATCATTTACAAAAACAACGATACATTTTACAAGGAAAGAAAAATATTTTTGTGGCTATAGGTGAAAACTGGGAAATTGAGTTGGTAGCCAGTGGCCGGTAGACTCAGTTTCATTAGTGGCCACTTTTTAAAGTTAGTGGCCACTACAATGTTTCAAACTTTCTTGACATCTAGATAAACTATAATCGTTGTATATATACATATTTTTCTATAAATCAGAGTTTTATACCAGACAACTATTCACAATAAGAATAGGGAAGCAGTCGAAATTCAAGAAAATTGCTTTAAAATTGCAATGTCCTTAACCCTTTCATGTCGGATTTTTATTCTTCAGTTTTGATAATAAAATTACTTTTATTTTAATAATGCTAATCGTAGTTATCTGAATAGATTTACTGAAGTTTAAAGATTATCTCATTGTCTGAATTCTAATGAATGAACTTATTTTGTGTACTATTCAATTCATATGATAATAGGAAGGAAGTGTTTGGAGACGTTTGGAAAATATCATTACAACAGAGTTTAACAGATATTACAACTTTCTAATGTTTTTTGTGTTTTATCACACATGATTTGTTCAGAAAAGTAACCTATACTATTTTAAATTTAAAGAGTGATATATATTTATAAAATAAAGGAATCGCCAACGGTGCAAAGAGAATTAAGCAAACTTTTATTGTTATTACTAAATGTCCAAACATAAATGAAATCATAATAAGAGAGGCATAGCCATATACTATCATTACCATATGTAAATAGTAGCAAAAGTAATTGTTAAGACAAAACAATACTCGATGAAAAGACATGTACTATTAACAGTACTCCAAACCCGAAAGGGTTAAAATGCACTTGCAATTTTAAATATGAAAGAAAAGGAAAAGGCAGTGAAAGAAAAGGAATAAATTATTTGAAACGCATGTGGAATCAAAGCTGATGAATATATTTTGCAGAATAAAACTAAAAAAAATAATCCAACTGAAGAGCAAGCACTTGGCGAAAAAATGAAATATTGAAAATGCAGCTAAATCATTGAAATCTACTTGCATCCGGTAGGAAAAAAAATTAACCAGTTTGCTAATTAGATGTAAACAAAGTAGAGATGCATATTTTCATGAAAAAAGTTGTATTTCAGTTGGCGATCGATAACAGATTTTTTAATCGCCATTTGGCGAGTGGCGACTATAGTGGCGATCGATGGCCGATTTTTTAATCGCCACTTTTACAACTTTAATCGCCACGTGGCGAGTGGCGACCGCTAATTTACACCTATATTTGTGGCAATGGAATTCTAATATGCAGATTTGTTCAGTCAGTTATTAATCATATTTCAGAAATTTTTTCATCTAATATTAATGATTATTGCTAAAATATTCTGCATTATTTAATATAATTTACACTGTAAATAATACAATAATATTTCAATCACTTATAAGAATTTTTACAATGTTTAAAGATTTGTATAATTGAATATAAGTATAAAAATATTCATTTTCTTGTACAATTCAGGAATCCTACTACAAACATTTTTAGATCTGTCTACGCATATTGGATGATGAAATGTGTGCAGAGTATCATTAAACTGAGCTATAACAGAGCATCTTATAATAAAGTCGGTAGATAATCGTATAGTTATGATAGAACATCAGGAGTGACGGAAAAGAGAAATATTTTATTCAAAAGCAAATTAATCAATAAAATGTTTGTAATACAGTGAAACTTGGAAAATCTTAACTTATTTAATTCGAAATTCTGGATAATTCGAATTTTTTCTTGGTCCTTAAAATTCTGTATTTAATATAAAAAAATCGTGAGTATTTCGAATTTTATTTTCGATAATTTGAATACGATTGCTTGAATTTTGCGGTGAACATTATTATTCCCGAGTATTTATTTAGCTTAGGTTCAAAATAATTTAACTGTTTATTTTAACGGTCTTTCTAAGGAAAAAAAAAGGCGAAGTTTGGATTGCACTATGGAGGGATTTCCAAGTAATTTTCTGACCCTTCTTGGCAAAATCTTATATGAGGACTATGTCAACGTGGATCGAAATATGGCTGTGTGTGGTGAGGCAACTGATGCAGTCAGTAAAGGAAGAAAAATGCCGTGCCACGTGACCAAATTTGCTTACAACTCGTGTCGTAAGGTAATTTATTTATCAAAAGATTGAAAACACAGTTCGATTCCAAAATCGCTTCCACGGTCAGGCCTTCCAATTTTATATCTTTCCAGTAAAAAAAAAAAATGAATTTGTAAATGTGTCAAAACGTTTTGTGCTTGTTCAGCAGAGCAGTTGAGAACAGCCTTAAGTAATTTTTCTAACTCAGCACCTAATTAAGCCAAAGCGTGCTTGGACACCTTTTAGAAGGATTAACCGAAGGGAGTATTTCGTTAAGACCATTCGAATAAAATTTATCAAAAGATATTGTGTTGTTAATGCTTTTTAAGCTGCATTAATATCTAAAATATGTTTTTATTTCTGAAATAAATTGAGTATTTACCTTTTATCTCCGCTAAAAAGCCTTTTATTTAAGTAAAAGCAATTTAATTACTACTTTCATAATCATTAATCTTTCAGATTCTCGTGGTTTTAATAAATAACTGAGGCATCTGCCTGTTATCACTCTATCCTATTTCTTTTTCTTTGTTTTTTCATAAATAAAATGATCACAGAAGTCCTGTTTTTCTGTTCTAGTATAAGAACGAGAACACTATTAAAAAATAAAAAATAAAAAAAATCATGATATTTGCATATATATGTTCCACCTCCGACACTGGCAGCGAATGAGTCAATAACTGTTTAGAGATTTTAGATTACTGCAGAACAAAAAAACATATAATCAAAGAATATATTTTTATTTATTTTTTAACCAGAGAAAAGTATATTATTTCACTGTTAATGATTCTAGGATGAAAACTTTTTTTTAACAGCTGAAAATTTGGTAAACATTATAAAGAAATGTATTTATAAAATGTAAATGAGATAAGGAGATGTATATTTTAAAAGGGAAAGAAATTTTAGTTAAATATATTATTAAAAGGAGAATTTTGCTTATTAATTGTGGGATAATTACTATGTGATGATTGGCTAATTACATCAACACAGCTATTTTAAAAGAAGATTTGCAATATTTGCATTTCCCCCACGCTTATAGTGGGCCCTAAAAAGACTAGAAAACCGTTAAAACTTTTTAAATAAATTTAGAGACTTCAAAATTTCGCTCATCTGCGCATTTTTAAGAAGAATGACGTTTATAGGAAGTCTGTTTGGTTGAAGGAAATCAGAGTAGAAAGTACATGTTTTCCGGATGAAAAAAAAAAATCCTTTCTTCCTTTTTTTTTATCTGATCGAAATCTTTCTTAAAAAATAAATTTAAATATAATATAAATTATTGTTAAAATTACATCTTTAAAAAATAATTTTAAAAGTTAAAAAACCTTATTATTCGACTCAAAGGTCTGTAGTAGCTTGCTTCTGGCCTCGGACATGATCTAGGGAACCCATAAATGGGGGGTGAGGGGTGAGAGGTAGTCCTTACGGCTCTGCTGATTCGCTGCGTTTTGGAATTACTATTTTTGAGCTTATCTGTGTGAATCTGTTAACACTGAAATATCGATTCAAGTATCGATTCTAGAATTTGAGAATCAATTCTTATTGTGATCGATTCAGTTTTATACGATGTCGATTTTAATCGATTCTCAAATTTTCCAGAATCGCCCATCACTAATTTAAACATCTAACACAGTAAAAGTTTTCTAAAGGATCATACACAAATGTGAAACTTCTTATATAGAAAATTTTTAAAGTAAGAAATAGAAACTTGGATATAAAAATTAGAACTTCTTGTGTGGAAAAATGTCTTAAATAGGTTCCACTATTGTATATATACATTAAAACCTCATTTATATGTCTTGCATTTATAGGTTTTTCACAATTATACATTATATTCTTTATTTTCTTATCTTCTTCAGTGTTAATTTTTTTCGACACATCTTTTTTTTTTTTTTTTTATTAGTCCTACGAAAAACAAATAAATGAGGTTTCATTATAGCTTATACATATTAATTCAGATATTGAAAAATGTAGTTTTGACCATTGTTTCTCAAATCAGGAATACTTCGTGTTCTAAGTTCTCTTTGAGTTTGGTAAGTGACATCATATGTGTAAAAAGTCATTTAAAAACAAAAAAATTTATCTCACTAATTTTTTTTTAATATAAAGCACACACATGAAGTAACGTTTTAAAATTCATGATGGTACATTTTTTAAATGGCCCATTACAGTAAGCCATCTTTAAAGGGTAATATTTTCAGTTTCCATGTAATAAAAAGGTTTTTAAAAGGTTATATCTCAGCCAATATGGCAAAAATTATTTTAAATTTCAGATTTGGGGGTTTCACTACTATGTCTGTCTATGATAAAAAAATTTAAAAAAATCTGTGACTGTGGTGCAACATCCAATGGTTGAATTCATATAGCCTGTTGACTAACACATACCATTGGTCTGCAAGCATATACAGATTTACAGTGTGGAGCTGGTTTCAGACAATTTGAGTCAAAACTCTGGTGCCAGTAGCTGAGCCTTATATAGTCTACACTGATTTCTTTATACCATTTTAGCATTTACCATTTTTATACCATTTACCTTTCAAGCAGAGATTATTCTTACGATACTCTTATTTTTTATTTTCCTTCATTTGAAAATTGAAATTTATATTTTCTAATACTTTTAAAATTTTGTCATTATCTTAAAATGTAACAACAACAATAATACTTTAAAAAATTTAATTTGCATATAATTAATTTTTTTAAATACATTAATAAAATTTAATTCTGAAATATACAAGAATTGTACGGCTGAATTCCAGAACAGCCAAGGCACTTGGCATTGTTCAATTTGGCGAGGCGATAAATGGATTTTTGTTGATACCAGTTCGTTTCGTAAATTCTTTCCATGCCTAAAGTGGTCTGATCTTGAATTTGGATCGGCTGAATGGGATTGGTTGATTTGTTGTGTATTGGATGGTTATGCCTACCTGAAAACTTTTATCAACAATTATCTCAGTGGTGTTTTGACAACTCAACCCTGCATGTGTAGAAGGAAGACATTTTGTAATTGTAAAATTAAAATGACAGCAGAGCAAAAGTTTGTTATTGTTAACAATTTTTTTTTTTTTTTTTTTTTTGCTGGAAAGTTAAATGAAGTTTACTGGATAACTGGAAATTTACAAAATTATGACAATTCAAAATTTTTTAGACTTGGGTTTCAAGAAAGGAGATGTGTGTTAAGGTATGTTAATAATTTTATGGATTTTTTGTTGTAGTGTTTTATATTAGCCATTTATTGTATATTTCTCATGTATGCTGGCCTTACGAGTTTTGTACATTTTGAGATTGCTACACAGCGAGAACAGCTGAATTTTGAGATTGCTACACAGCGAGAACTGCTGAATTTTGAGATTACTACACAGTGAGAACTGCTGAATCCAGTGATTTTTTTTCGGTTATTGAACGCGTAGCGTTCATGCAATGGTGAGTGATTGTCGCTTTAACGAGTTTCCTGCATTTTTTAGATTGATGCAGAACTAGGTTGCTGTATTCATTGATATATATTATTTTTATGAACGCGAAGTGTTCATAATTCCATAAATTAGAAATAAACTGTTCAATGTTTACTCTGATATGGGCACGTACTTTAAAATATTAAATGATGCCATGATTTTTTCTGAAAGTTGTTGAGAAATGAAAATTCTAATCATTAAATCGCTACTCTGATTCGGAAAGGTACTTTAAAAATTTCAAATTTTTCAATAATCTTATGTTGAAATCTTTTTTTATTTTGAATCTCATAAAAATCAGCTTTCCGTGTTTTCTAATATGTCGTTATTTATAAATGTCGTATTTCTCATGATTCCAGGATGATGACGTAGTAAAAAACAGTTTGGAAGCATTCAGGAAAGTGGACCAATCACGTTAGTTTTCAGGTTGCCGTATGTGGGATGTTTGACACTTGTCAGAAAAGTCACCAAATGAGGTGTCTCGCCTGTTCTGGGATTCTGCCAATTGTGCATATAGTCATAGTGCATACTACATTTTCTTTTTAGACAAAAATGAGTTCTTTATTCGGTGGTGGAAAAATCGAATATTCGACTGCAATTAGGCCGAATATTTGGTATTCGGCCAATTTCATCGGTGCTTTAGAATTGCGATCAATTTCGTAAATGCATTTTTAGCACAAATAAAACAAAAATAGTACTTACATTTGGCAGATTCCTTGAAAATTTTAAGAATAAAACAGTAAAAGAATTAAAAGAATAAAGAGTGGAATAATTTAGATTCTAAAGAAAAAATATTCTATATACACTTTGTGTGTGGTAAAAAACAATTTCAAAAAGATAATTAAAAAATTTCAAACCTAAAAATAAACATAAAAACAAATGAATAAATAAATAAAAAATGGCAGCATAATAAATAAATAAAGTAAAAAATATACAACAATTCCAAAGATCCATTGAACTGGCCCTGTCAAAACAATATGCCTATCTTTGCAATCAATATCTCATATTCCAATCAATATCAATCCACATTTTGTGAATCACAAATACACCTAAACATAAAACAGACATGAAGCCATTATCAAAAATAAATCGAAAAAAGTAATACAAATCAAACCAACAAAAAACACTACAAGGACTGTGGCAGATAATCATTACATAGCTGCTAACTTGTATAGATTGATTGTACAATGTTCTATGAGTATGGTTTTAATAGTGAACAATAAACTGTATGGTTTGAGACAGAGCTTAGTAATGAATCATAAAATACTAGAAAATCTGCAAATCCAGGGATTTAGATATCACTTTACATAATATCTGATATCCTATAATCTGTAGTTATTTTAAGTTGCATATATATTTATGAGCATTAAAATTTCTCCATGACTCAGATAGAAATGCAGCTTTTAGAAACTTTTAAACATTAAACTGTATTGCATGCAACGATATTCTTGAACTCCTTATTTTTGTAATTATTTTTAAATAAAAAGTACATTTTTCACAAACTCTGTTCCATGAACCCGTTTTCTCACTGATTTTGGTACTTTTATGTTAGCCAGGCACCAGTGATAACTCGCTAAATCTTGTTTAAATTAATCATTGAATTGCAGTCCTTGGCATAATTTGAATTGCAATCCTTGGCTGAATTCATGTGAAGCAGAGGAATTGACAAAACATTTTTTAAATTCTAAATATTTTAAGATTTTGGGACTTTAAATAACAGAAGCTTTTACTTTAGTGAATAGAAAATTAGATATGATGCTTTCATTATGAATAAAAAGTTTCTAGTTTATGTTACACCTTGTTTAAACATTTCTGTTCTTGACTAGCCTAATCATACATAGACCCAATTACATGATATTTTGTTGTTTGTGTTTACATATTTGATCATTATTTATTAGGTTTTTTTAGCTAAGTTTTTAAATGTATTATAATAAAAATTATCGATTTTTTTAATAACTAATCTTAATTATTTTTTGTCAAAATATTTTAATGTATTCATTCATTCACGCAAAGTTATATATGTCACTGCAATGTTAAAATATTGACTGTTTGTTAAAGGCTAATTTTATAAGACTGGAGAGATTAAAGAATTTTTGGCTAACATAAAAGTATCCAAATTTCCCTTAATTGTACTACTATTTCTTGATTCAATGAAAAGAAATGAATGGAAATTGGAAAAGCAAAACCGAATCAGTATAATCAAATTTTCATAGAATCATACGTCAAAGAATTTTCGTTTGCAATTGAATTTCATGGAAGAGAACACTGAGATCTTTCTTATGGAGGTAGCAAAAATATAAAATAACATTTTGACAGGCTAAACATTTAAATAAATTGAACATAAGAAATCGTTGCTTACAAACTTTAAGCACTTCGTAAAAGTACATCGTGATAACTGCAAAGTTTTTTAATTTGTCATGTTGTCGGGTAGGTGATAAATAAGCTAACCTTAAAAATCTCTTTTGATAAAAAGTATCAGATACGTGCAAATACACAAAATATAAAGGCACGCCAAATAATTGATTCAATCTGAATGATTCGTATTCGATGTAATGAATCATTCAAAGAAATAATTTTATTATTTTTATTTATTTATATATATTTTTTTAACTACTTTTAAACTTTATATTTTTATTATGGCTCCCTAATGTCTCAGACGCTTACCTATAAACTGAATGTGAAGTTGCTCTGCAACTAGGTAATCCGTTGAGAAGCCTTACGTTGTTCCATTGAAGTTGCCCTATGGCAACACTGCCCAAATTTTTGAATGATTCATTGCATCGAATACGAATCATTCAAATTGAATGAAACATTTGGCGTCTCTTAAAAATACATTATATTTTGTGTATTTGGGTACTTCCTGACAACATGATACTTTTTATCAAAAGAGTTTTTTAAGGTTAGTTTATTTATCACCTACCCGACAATATGACAAATTAAAAAACTGTGCAATTATTGCAATATACTACGACATTCTTAAAGTTTGAAAGCAACGATGATTTCTTATGTTCAATTTATTTACATATTTAGCCTGTCAAAATGTTATTTTATATTTTTGCTACCTCCCTACCTCCATGAAATTGTGCTGCACAAATTCTTTGACGTATGATTCTATAAAAATTTGACTATACTGATTCGGTCTCGCTTTCCCAAATTCCATTCATTCCTTTTTATTGAACCAAGAAATAGTACAATTAAGGAAAATTAGGGTACTTTTATGTTAGGCAAAATCTTTTTAATCTCGCCAATCTTATAAATCTAGCCTTTAACAAATACTCAATATTTACATTGCAAAAACATATATAACTTTGTGTGAATGAATGAATACATTAAAATATTTTGACAAAAAATAATTAAGATTAGTTATAAAAAATCGATAATTTTTATTATAATATCTTTAAAAACTTAGCTAAAAAGAAACTAAAAAATAGTGATCAAATATGTATACACAAACATTCTAATACAAGCAACAAAATATCATGTAATTGGGTCTATTTATGATTACCTAGGCTAGTCAAGAACAGAAATATTTAAACAAGCAATAACATAAACTGGAAACTTTTTATTCATATGGAAAGCATATATCTAATTTTCTATTCACAAAGATAAAAGCTTATGTTTTTAAAGTCCCAAAATCTTAAAATATCATTTAGAATTGAAAAAAAATTTGGCAGTTCCTCTGCTTCACATTAATTAGGCCAAGGATTGCAATTCAATGATTAAATGAAACAAGATTAAGTGAGTTATCACTGGCACCCGACTAACATAAAAGTGCAAAAATCAGTGAGAAAACTGGGGTATGTGGAATAAAGTTTCTGAAAAATGTACTTTTTATTATAAAATAATTACAAAAATAAGAAGTTCAAGACTATCGTTGCATGCAATACTGTTTAACGTTTACCAGTTTCTAAAAGCTATGTTCTCTGAGTCTTGGAGAAATTTTAATGCTCATAAATATATATGCAACTTAAAATAACTACAGATTATAGGATATCAGATATTATGTAAAGTGATATCAAAATTAGAATTACTGACGATGAGGCATTTACAGTTTGTACATTTTCTAGTATTTTATGATTCATTAAACTAAGCTTTACGCAAAACCATACACTTTACTGTTCACGCTTAAAACCGTACACATGGAATATTGTACAATCAATCTGTACAAGTTGGCAACTATGTAATGATTATCTGCCACAGTCTTCGTAATGATTCACTGAAGTTAACTTAAGGGTGTTCTGAAATCCAAAATGGCAACTTTCTGACATAAGTTTAAATTTATTTTTGTTCGAAAATGCATGAAACTAGCTCTTGATTTTGTTCAGACACTATGTCATTGAGCTGTTATTTCCATTTTTTTTTTTTTTTTTTTTTGCAAATGCAATAGATCTTTCAGAAAATAGTGTCATAGTGGGCGTTTTAAACCGAATTTCCATATGAAGGAAGAAAGAGCACTCAAGAGCAGGCGAAAAACGTGTTTGTCACGTGATCAAAATCGATTATAACTCAATAGGTAATTGATTGATCAAAAAATGGAAAAAATAGTTCAATTCCAAATTGCTTCCGTGGCCAGGCTTTCCAATTTTATACCTCCCGTTAAAAAATGAATTTGTAAATGTATCAACACGTTTTGCACTTGTTGAGCAGAGCAGTTAAGAACAGCCTTAAACTAGCTTTTTTTTTAAATCATTAGTTCAGTTAAAATGAAATCAGCCTGGTGCTTTTCCTTCACTGTCTCAAGATTGGTTAAACTTCGCATATTGATTAATTAAGTATATATTAAGAAAGGCATAATATTTTATGAAAGTTTTATCATGTGCTGAAATATGTACCTCAGAATAAAATGACCTGTTTGGTATAATTTATAAATTTTTGAGAATTCCCTGCCTTTTGAGAAGTATTAAACTAATATTTTTGGGAAATTGCTGTTAATTTGGTACTTACGTATCAACTGGGCCAGATAGATTGCCGAAAGTGGTTGTCAATCCAAAATTTTTTTTGTTGTTATCAGTCGTGTTCAAAATGGCAATTCAGTGTACAATTAATAAAGACATTACAGAATTAAAAAGGGTGAATAACATAAAAGCAAATTAAAATAACATAAACCTGTAATTTAGAATACAGTTATATAACATCAAATTCGTGGGATTTGGCATTAGGGAAGACTGGGGCACCACTTATTGCAGTTTACATATTTTGCTCTTTAACAGAGAATTCAATCTGTCTGAAAATATTCTTAAATATATCCTTAAACTGTTTTGTATCTCTCAGAATTTTTTCCGAACATTGTTTCCGATACATTTTAGAAAAAAAAAAAAAAAAAGTGAACCAATGTGCCCCAGAAACAGAGCACGCTGGGTCACAATAGCCCAATGTTAAGTATTATTTGAAATACAATATAAATTAATTTTTTGTTAGTCTACCTCTTTATTTCCCCTTTACCTCAAAAATGGCACAATAATGCAAATTTGCGTGTAACAATTTGAAAAAAAAAAAAAAATTATATGTTTAAACGAGAAAGAAAAAATGATGCATCAAGCATAGATTGTGAAACACTTTTCAATACATTCAGAATAATGTAACAAAACTGCACTGTTTAATATACAGAACTTAAAGCATTTATTTTTTTTTTATTGTTATTATTTTTTTAATGACTTTTGCATTTCTTTGCAATGATTATAATCATATAAAATTGCAATGGAAATAATAATCATGTAAAATTTCCCTTATCCATAAAACTTAAAACATTTAAAATGATTTTTTTTTAGCTCTATCATGGCCAAACTCGATCGTCTGCCTTATATCGCCGTAATAAAAAGTCGAAATATCCCTTTGTTTTCGGGGAATCAGTGCTTCTCTCCAGAGAATTGTAGGGGGTGCTTTTACCTACTGTCTCTAATGAAGAATTTCCCTTGCACACTTGTCTTTTCTTATGTATAACTTAACTGAAATAGCGATTTTTGATTTTTTTTTAGTAAAAACCAGCTTATTACTGTGTTCCATATTGTACTTATGATTCACTTAAAAAATTCCAGAAATTTCTTTTCATGAATTTCCTTTAAATTTGGAGTACAAACTGTTAAAAGGAAAAAAAAAGACTTGTTGATTCTTTAAAATAATGAAACATAAAAAAAAAAAATTATTTATTTATTATTAGTTTTTTGTTTCCCCGTATTTCATGACCAACACCTACAATATTTACATTTACTGAAAATTGTTCACAATGTACACATATCTATATTTTTCTAAATTAAGAATCATGTAAATATCCATGTTTTTTTTTTTAAAGAAAAGAAAAAAAAAATCAATATGATTTGATAGCCGGATATTGGCGAAAAGACCTGCTTATTATTATTTTTTTTTATATTATAAAACATGTAAATATATTTTTATTTTTATTGTACACTTTTATATGATTACTGTCCAGAATTAGAGTATTTAATTTTATCATGTGATTTTGTAATTTTTCTATATGCTTGTATAGTTAAGACTGCCCATATAAAGGTTAAATTTATTGAAAATTCATTTGCAATGTACTGATATATATATATATATATTCTAAATAATTAAGAATTATGTAAATATCCATGTTTTGAAAAAAAAATCGATATGAGTTGATTGCCGGATATTGGCGAAAAGACTTGCTTATTTTTTTATATTATGAGACATGTAAATATATATTTGGTATACTTTTATACCATGACTGTCCAAAATTGAATATTTAATTTTATATGTATTTTTTCTGTATGCTTGAATATTTCAGATCAACACATATAATGGCCAAATTTATTAAATTGTTTGCAATGTATAAACATATACATCTTCTTAATAACTAAGAATCACGTAAATATCCATGTTTTGAAAAAAAAAAATCGATATAAGTTGATTGCCGGTTATTGGCAAAAAGGCTTATTTACTTGCTTATTTTGTTGATATTATGAAACATGCAAATATCTTTTTAATTGTATCATAGTTTTATACCATCGGTGTCCAGAGTTAGAATATGTAATTTTATATGTAATTTTGTTATTTTTTTACATGCTTGAATATTTCAGATCAACCCCTATAATGGCCAAATTTATTGAAAACTGGTTGTAATGTAAATATATCTATATTTTAAAAATTAATTAAGAATCGTGAAAAAATAATCAATGTTCTGAAAAAAATATTCCGTTATGAGTTTTTCGTCGAATACAGAGAAACTTGCTTAATATTGTGTAAATATTTTTTTATTATAGTTTTTATAACATAACTGCCTAAACTTCAAATATTTGATTTTTTAATATCCCCTGTTTTTTATTTTTATTTTCTAAAAATGATAGAAACCTATAATTATTATTATTGTTCTATATTCCCTATACACTTCATTTTCAGTACCTCTAATGTTTACTATTATCCAAAGTTGTCCGCAATCAATTTTATATACCTATATTTTACATCAGAAGTCTGGTGCAAAAAATAATTGAATGGTTTAAAAAGTTATCCTGATATGAGAAGAATTTAGTTTTTTGAAAAAGTTTTGGTTAATTTTCTTAATATTTTGAAACTAGTAAAAATTATTTTAAATTTTTTTTTACTGTATATTTTACGGTCAGAATTCTCAATGTTTCAAGCAATTAATAATTTAAATATAAGTAAATGCAGAAATTTACTTATAATCTTTGTTTTCCATGTTATAGTAGTGTGCTGTTTAATATATTTTTGGTTGCTTATGTTTAATGCATTGTATTTATTTATCTCCAAATCCTTCAGTTTTCCTGTTTGCAGTATAAAAATCGCCGAAGCAAAATATACGTATAGTATCTATACCTTTTATAATGCATATACAGAGACGTTTTTCGTATTTTTATGTATGAAGTATCACATAATAAGCATTATTTACAGTAGGTATTCGTGCCATCTGGCAACGACTGTAGTCTTTAAATGATTCCAAAACTAAGGGGTAATTGTGAGGGCTGTATCAGGAAGGCAATTGAGTTTGGCCGTGGGCAATCATACTAGCAAAGAGAGGAGGGGGTCTGTTCTCCGGGTACCCCTGAATTCTTCATTAACTGTATGGTTTTCAAAATTGACATATGCTATTCAAACGGTGGCATTGTCCATCATCATCTTGACCTGTGAATCTTTATATTCCGTTGATTGGAAATCTTGCATGTTTTTGCTGTTAATTTTTATAAGATGTATTATGGGACTGACAATACTCGCAGAACACACAAAATTTGAGCTCCCTTCCTTCAGTTACTTACTGAATGGTAGTTACCGATCACAGATGATGCTACTGGCAAAAATTTAAAAGCACAAATCAATATATTTGAAGCATCAACCAGGAGATTCGGGCAAGGCAGGGTGTTTAACCCATTCACATTGAGAGCTCTTTGCTTAATTTTTAATCTTTTACCACCGGTTTTTCAAAACTGGAAAATTTCTGTAATTGAATCACGAGAATACGCTCTGATTAAAAAAGGTAAAATTTTCAGTAAAAAGTAACTCGTGGGAATAATGAATATTCTGAGCAACTTAAGTGGCATGTATACCAGTCACTCATCCCCAACGGGTTAATACGTCAGACAACTGTGGTGGCTTCCAGATCAGTTTATTCTTAAAAATATTATTGCTGGGATTTTACATCTTAACATTGGTCTCAATAATTCAACCCACTTTTTGTCTCTTTTCTACTCTAACCTGATTAAGGTGCATGGACACATATAGTAAGTTGTATTATGTTTTGTCTGTCTTATTAGTATCTTATTACATCCCTGATGATGGTGCATTTTTACATCATTTTATACATTTTAAATTTATAAAGCTAGTTTTTTTTTTTTTTCTGTATAGTGAATAGTTTGACTGAAGCATCATGAAACATGAGTATCAAGCAAGCAATTTAAGAAAAAGTAATTGCAGAAGGGAATAGATTAATTTAAACAAGTTTTTTTTATCCCTGTGTAATGTCTAGTTATCGAGATTTCACTGCATTTTAAATAGGGGAGATGGGAGATGAAAGGGACATTTTGTCTTTATAAGCTTTTAAAATAATGACTTCAAATTTGCGCCTAATTCTCGTTCAAAACCTTTGCTTTGATACTACTAAAACCTCTTATCCTCAGGTAGAGTAATTTAAAATCTATGCACATTTTTATAAATTGGGAGAAATGTCCTATTTAACCCCATTGTAGAGGATGAAAGGGACACTGTGCAGAGTTGAAATGGATACACATAAATAAAACACATTTATGAACATTTTTTTTCTTTTTTTTGCGATTACATTATTACAAAATAAGAGATAATTATACACAAATAAAATACATCGCAACATATGATAAAATAAGAAAAAGAAAAATAACATGTTTAGGCTTATGTGACATCATAAAACAACTTTAAATCAGCCAAAAAATAAAAAAAATATTTAGCTCTAGCTGTCTCACCACCAGTTATGGGTTTAGGTAACTTCACCACAATATCATTAATATTCACGTCATTCATGTCAATAGTATCAGTAAATACAGAATGGTTTTATTCTTTTTTATTTCTGAAAAACTGTACTTTGAATTCATTAGGAGTGCTTTTCTGGAGTTTGTGGCTACAGTGTGACAGGAATATCACCATAATTATTCCATTATCTTTCTCAAATTTTATTGTCTTAATATTTATATTGTTTTCATAATTATCAAATAAGAGAAGATCAGGAATAGTTTTGGAACAATTAGAATATTTAGCTAATGCACAATTGCTTTAAAAAACTTCTGCAGTCATTGACCAACTTTGGTGAGCAAGTCAAGCAAGTGATATCAAGTTTTGGGGATGGGGCACCTCCGAGCATGAATTTTTTGAAATTCTTCCTTGGGAAAATTAATATTGTTGAATAGAATTACCTAATGCAGAAACAAAACACGAAAGTGTGGCAATTTATCACAGTCAGCTGATGTTACATGATAAAATTGTTTTTCACTAAGTTTTGCTACTATATTAGGTGGTTTGTGCTTTCTCATTAAGTCTGTTTTATCACAGTTATATAGTATGCTCTGTATAAATTTATAGCGATCCATAACTAACTGAAGGTTTTAAAAAAATATCACCATCAGCTTTGTTGAAAATTGTACTTCTTGTTAAACTAATGCTATAGGTTTCTTAAGAGAAAGGAATAAATTTCGTTGCATAAAATCTTGGAACCCATCAATTCCAGCTTGCTTCTTTGTTTGCCAAGATAGGGACATATTTGGAGAGTTCAAAGCAATTGAATACTCATATGCACAGTTGTCAAACCATAGTGTATATTAGATGCTTGGAGCAAATATGAAGCTAACTCTTTTTATGGAGCTTCACTAAAGGAAGCTTGATAGGAACAGCCTGAGAGACCTGTCCCTTTCAACCACATACCTACCTAGCAAAATTAAAAATGTATTCATGCATGAGAGTATTTTAGTGCATACTTCACAATGCTAAATAACATAAATATTATAATGCTAAACACAATATTACTTTTTTAGAGAAAAAAGGAAAGCAACATCAAAATTTACTTTTTTATATCAAAAACAGGTTTTGCTTTCGTCACCTACAACGTTGCAATTACTGATGTTGGTTGCAAGAATTATTAAGACAGAATAAGTATTGTCATCGATAGAGCCAAAGTTGAAACTTTGTACATTATATTTCCTTCCTGAAATGTTGAGTGTCCCTTTCATCCCCAGTCTCCCATACATAATTTTCAAAATGTTAATCTTATTGATATAGAATGTGATTTCCATTCCTACTGTCGGTCGTAACTCAATCCAAAGCATACGGAATAGTTGTTGAAAGCAGATTAAACCTGAAATATTTAAATCAAATTGTACTCGAGATCTTAAGAGGAAGAAAATTAAAAGTAGCCTGCAAATCTTACATTTAATATCAATTTTCTTGCTTCTAAAGTAATTTTATTCCATATACAAAATGTCCCCATAAAGTTGAAACACACTTTGATTTTTTCTTGTTATAGATAAGAGGCTATACATATATAACATTATCATTTTAGGGGGGGGGGGAAGGGTGTCTAACACATGATATCATAAGATATCACTAGGCAGAAGAGGGATTTGTCTTTCGATATCATTATCATTTTTGATACAACCAAAATTTTCCTTGCATATATATAGCTTGGTCTTTACATCAAAAGAGTGTGCTATTTTATTTATTTATTTATTTATTTATTTATTTATTTTTTGTCTGTTATCTCTTTTTATGGAAATACAAAGTTATTATTAAAATCATTAAATGATTATAAAATTATTTAATTCCAAAATATGGAATACCCTAACATTTGACATTCCTATTTTTCTGTCATAAGTGTATGCATATATAATCTGCTGTTCGACAAACCCTATGCGAAGTATGTTTGAAATTACACTTATATTTACTAGTATTTAAAAGAAATGAAATGTGTTGTCCACCTGTTTTGTTGATACGAAGTTCTTTCTACCCCATCTCATGCAGGGGCAAGTTCTAGAAGGCATTATTAATGTGGAATGCATCTCTCTATTCTAAAAAAAAAGTAGGTAATATTGTCACCGCCGCCGCCGATTTTTAATTTTTTGTGACCGGTGGTCTTTCTTCTTTAATATTTTAAAAAAAAACTACTTCATACAAAATTATGAAAATAGGTGGTATTATAGAAAAATGTTAGATAAATGCGCTGATGCAGACAGTTTGTAAATCGAATAATTATTTTAAGATATATTTAATGTTAAATTTGATCAAAATTGTTCCAGTAAAAAAATTTTATAGGAACAAAACTTATACAGAGGAATGTAATAATTTTTATATCATTTCATACATTAGAAGTTCCTGGTGTGCATACTACTTTTATTTTTTTAATTTTGGCTCATTTTTTGAGGATTTATTTCCATTTTAAATTCAAATTTTCAGCATTTCTAGAGATATTTTTTACATCTTTTAGAAAATGGTATTATTTTAAATTGTTGCCAACTAGTAAAAACAGCGCAAAGAATAAAATTTCTTTCAAATTAAAAAATTGTTTACACGTAACTATTATAAACAGAAAAATGCTTTCAAATGAGAAGTAAATGATTAAGTATTACAAACAGGAAAATATTGATAATTACGTCATAAAAACTATATTTACACGTGAATTTTTAAGGTGAAATGAAATTTTAAAATAATAATTTCATTAATATGCATTAAAAGTCTTAAATAAAGGAAATTACGATATATTTAAAATTGCGAAACTATAATGTTACCAAACAGTTTAAATTTGCACATATTATAGAAATTATCGCGAAACATTTATTTCATTTTTTGAGATAATCTTTTAAACTATTGTTGAGAATCCTAAGACAGCGCAAATAATATTTTCTATTTAACAACAAAAATATTTTCATGTGAATATTAAAAAGAGAAAGAAAACTTTGATGAAATTTACGTTAGTTTTAAAACGAAACATTTAAAATGTCTTATTTAAAAAAACTTTCTTATGCCCCTAAAAAAAAATACCGGGAGACAAAGACTCTGTTTACTTAATTCATTTTATATTAGCTTATTTTCACATGTTTCACTGATCTGATTTAAGCAAAGATGAAAACAACCTGTCAAGAGGGAGATCACAACTGTTTTTTTTAATTATAATTCATTCTTCCGAAATTTTTGTAAAGCCAATCATATGAGCGTGCTTTTAAAATATCTTAAAGTTTCAAATAGATCGACTTGTTAGATTTCCTAATTTTAACAAAATCGCGTTATGTTAGTTCCACATTCCACCACCAGGGAATGCACTCTATTCTTATTAAAAGCATATCTGAACGAAACTCCTTTACGCAATCTTTCTGTGGATACATGGGTCGGGATGGTGGCGGTCTTAAACAAGAATTTAAAACATTTGCTGCGGTAACAAACGCTAAGATTTAAAAGATAATTCTAGCTCCCCCCCTCCTCGAAATATCACACTCCATTCTTTTTTACACTTTTTCTTATGCGTTATAAACTATCTTAAAGTTTCAAACAGATCGAGTAGCGGTCTTAACCAATAATTCACGGTATTTCCTGAAATTACTATTCGAAAATAGTGGTATGAAGTAAACTTTCTGATGATGAATGAGTTATACTTATCTCATATCGCTGTTCAAAAAGCCTACGCAAATTATTAGATTTCCTAATTTAAGTTAATTCGTGGTTAAAAAAGCGCGTGTCTCCATTTTAATCGACGCATTTGATAGAAATAAACCGATTAATTAAATAATAATTAATATTTCAGCTTGTAATTAAGATAGGACTTAGATATGGGTATCAATGAAATCAGCTAGAAATTTGACATCGGGATGCCAAAAAATTTAATCGAAAAATTTAATATTTAAAAAGTTAAAATTTCGTATTAAAATATGCTATTATGGAAAACCGCAGCGTCGTCATGTCTACCTGCTTTCCCGACGAATTGAAATCTTTTTATTTCCTTGTCTTTCCAATTAAAGAAATTAAATTTTTATCGATCGATTTTTAGTGGATATTTTAACTTATACACATCGCAGAGATGTGAACTTTATACCAAATGAAAGTAGTTTTTTTTCTGCGTCTGTCTATTCCATCTACAAATTTCTCGGACCAATATTTTCTAATATGCGATTTCGCTTTAAAATCTCCACTTCATTTTTCGGCTTAATTTCCTCCGTGGTAACCGCGCATTCGGCTGATTTTACTGGCAACCCTTAGGAGAAACACGGATGATTTCTGAACCTGCGTTAAAAAGGTGGATTGGTTAATTTTAGAAGTTAATTAGCCCGTAATTCGGTTAATTACCAACTTTTTCAAAATTTTATGATTTGTTGTTCTATGTGAGGTGTTCAGCTATAAGTACCCAAAATTTCAAGTCTCTAACATGTATAGTTTCTGAGAACGGGCTCTGTGACGGACAGACAGACAAAGGAGTGAGACGAATAGGGTTTCGTCAGATGAACGAAACCCTAAAAACACAAAAAAGTGTATTGAAATAAAAATTATTATTCTGGGACATGAAAGTCAAAAGATTGTTAGGATGCCCCATATATATTTCTTATTATCTGATCGATTAGGAATTCTTATGAATTTATAACGTTTCGAACCCTTTGTTTAATTTTCGAGATAAAATGATGATATTTAGTGGCAAAATGCCTGCAAATCGACGGAAAAGCTGCGCGCGTATTCAGGATTTCCGTCAACAATCAGAAAAAACCCTAAAGTGAATTCCAGAAACAAACTTCTTTGAAAGGGTAAATATTACTATTATTTAAAACCGAAGACGTATTTTTTAAGACCTAGATATAGGTTTTCTATGCGTGTATGATTTGTTTTTTCGTATATTTAGATTAAAAATTCCGGGTGAAAATGTTTAATATTTGATGAAAAAAAAAAGTTAACGACAGGGAATTATGGAAGATATTTTATGAAAGGGTTAACATTAATATTATTTTAAACGGATTTCCGCTTTAAAAGGAAAAATGAACGTAGATATGGTTTGGTATCTTTGGTGTTTTTTGTATTTTGATTTCCGAAGCCGATGCCTTTTTTTTAAATCATCGCACAAAAGAAAACAGAAATCGCGAAAGTGACCTACGGAAGTGAACGGTTAAGGATTAATATTAATATTTTTTAAACTGGATATCGGCATTCGAGAAGAAAATGCACGCAAGTGTGGTTTGCCACCATTGATTTTTTTTCGTATTTTGATTTTCGAAACCGCAGAGAAAACGGACTATGCAAAAGTGAGTTTCACAAAATATTTTTTAAACGGCTAATATTCCTATTTTTCGAAACAGATTGCAGAATTCAAAAGGAAAATGAATGTAGATATGGCCTGATGATTTTTAAAGATTGCAGAAATCGCAAAATATTCTGAAAGGATTCGCGGGAACCATTTTTTAAGTGTTTAACATTGATATTTTTTGAGTGGATTGCAACGTTTTAAGCGAAAAGTGCGATCTTTAATTTGGAGTAACGTATTTTCTGTATTTTGGTTAGTTAAATGAATGCAGGCTTCGAAAAACGGGGAATAAAAAATACGAACTCGACTTTTCTTAATTTTCTTGAATGGGTTTGTATTAATATATTTTTTAAACGGCTTGCTCCCTTAGAAAGCTTAAAGAACGTTGATGCAGCTTTGTATAGTATAAAGTATAAATACTGGTGGGGTGGATACGAGGTTCGTTTGGAAAGATTTTCGATTAAAAGTATAAATTCTTACAAAATCTGATTAAAGATGTGTACAAATTTGAAGTTCGATTAAGGTTATTATCACGGTGTTGGATAACGCCGGGTGGGTCAGCTGGTACAGAAATAAAAGTGACGTAAATACAGTTCGCTGAGGAAAGAGAGTAGTTTTTCAATGCAAACTTGTATGAGGTTGCCATGCATGACGATTAACCGCTTCGCAACAAGTGTCACATCAGTGGCGTGGCGTGAAAATTTTCGGTGGTCATCGCAATTATTTAAGTTTGTGGTGAAAAATTATTAACTCTAAAATTCAATGGTTGAATGTTCAAAAAAGAAACTTTAAATCTTACCTTCACTTATACATGAACTCCAAATGTTCTGCTAAAACTGGATCGTAGAGTTTTAAAAGCTTATTAAGAGTTTTAAAATATTGCTTGGTAATCGCCGCATCCAGCGATGACCGGACGCCACGCCACTGTGTCACATATACATGACTTAAAAAGTTTTCAGAATCCTTGATAATTTAAACTAGTTCATTTAAATTGAATAGAAAATGTTGCCTTTTTTAATTGCAGAATTTCTGCAATTAAATTGGACAAAAATTTATTTTCTGAATTATCGGTGATAAAAGATTAGAAATTCTTTAAACAACGCTTGTTGCGAAGGAGTCAGTAGTCTAAAATGTCTCTTATATTATACTGATGATAATACTATATCATCATTTATAAAATATAATAAACTTACATTAACTTTTAACTCATGTTACCGGTCTCACAGACCGGTGCTTTTTTCGATTTTCATAGTTTAACTTGCAAATTTCAGTTTATCTACAAACACTACTGAAATTTTGTCTCGTTTGGAACTTTAGTACTAACACCAGCAACTTTTGAATAGATGGATTTTAATTATAACATTCCTGTACAAATAGTTTAGTACAAAAACAACATCCTATGAGTTAATCGCGGCTTTTATTCATCTTTCGATGGAGCGGTCTCACAGATCACTTCACACTAGTTATGTGACAATTTCTGTGACATCAGGTAAAGGTTAAGTAAAAAATCTTTGAAACTTTTTTATATTAAATTATCTATATAATAAGAACAGGGATTTCGTCCATGTGTTTTCTGCTTGTTTGTTTGTTGGTTTGACTATAGCTAGGAAAGTCTGTCGCCCTTATAATTTTGCAAATTTGAATAAGGATAGACAAAAACGGATCCGAATCCATCTGCGGCTGAGATTTTTCATTTTTTGATAATTATATAAATTAGTCATTCCTTGAACTAATTCCTGGAACAAAATCTCCTTAGCATAAGCCTTTTGTTATGCACGAGATTTTATCACAGATTTGTTCAATCCAAGCAACCAAACGAAAAATAATTATACACCATTTTGAAAATTAAAGATTTTATTGAAAGATTGTTTGTTATATTGGAAATATGCAGCTTTAAGTATAATTATGAAAGTAATCTTCACATAATCTAAGAGCTAATTTGTTTGTTATTGGTGCTATATACGGTTATCCTTTGCATATGTGGGATAAACAGACCGGGATCACCATTTAAAGTGAAATCCGACTCACTACACACATCCATGCATGATTGGGATTCGAATCAATCGCCTCTTGTGCAGTAGCCAGCGCGGAAATCACTATAAACAAGACATGAGCTTGAATCTGATCGAAATACTTTGAACGACGTATCATTTTATCATAGAAAATCAAGAGGTCTCTTTACTTTTTTATTCTAAAGTACAGATTTAAGTCTATTGCGTTTCCAAATTTTGACTCTGAATTAAACTAGAGAAAAAGCTGTAAGAAAGCACATTTTTCTGGAAACTTTACTTTAATAGACAACGGGGAGATATTTTTTAACCTATTTTGAGCGGGGGGGGGGGGGTCGGGCCCCTAACCCCCCTTATACTGCTTGGACATATCAGACACTTCTCCGCATTCTTACATTAAAACATCCTTTCCTCTAAATTAATTCAGTTTTTGTGCAAGAAATTTACACCTCAGCATTAATATAAATTTTAATGGAAAGAGAAGAATAATCTGTTTCTAGGTCGAGGCCCGTGTTTTCATTATGGTCACTGGGTCCTTTTTTCACGATCAGAAATATGGGTCAGTAAAAAACACGTCGTCAAGTGAATTAAAGGAAATTTGGGAAGCAACTTTAATACTACGCTTCAATTTCTCTGCAAAGCAGCAAACATGATCACCAAGATTTGATTTTTCATTAGACACAGTAGGTACAGGACTAGGGACCAAAAAGTTTAAGGGGGTGGGGGGTAGATTTTGAATATTTTAAATTTTGCTTATAGTGAATTTCATGTATAATGAAGTTATAAGTGAGTTTAATATTTTAAAAGATACTGATAAAAAATATTAACATATTTCTGTTTTCAGAGGTTTTCTTTCTTTTTAGTCCTCTCATAATAATGGTTTTAGATTAAACTCGCTCGCCAGGGGTAGAAGAAAAAAATTGGAGGCCTGGAATAGAGGTGAGATGGCCCCTCTTGCATATCCTTTATATAATGTATGCGTATACTGAATACAAAATCGGTGCTCACGGGGCCCTTTTCAGCTCAGGGCCTGATATAACTGTACCCCCTGTCACCCACTGTGCATGTCTCTGTCCTGTCACTCGCACAATAATAATTTAGGTTAAATGATTACTGAAATCCGCTGTCTGGTACCAATATAAGGCCCAATGAGACATGAGAGACACATTGAACTAAGCGATGACCCTTTTTTGCCTGAAGACATTGGCGCGGCTGGCGATCTGAGAAGAAGACAGGAAGTTTCAGAATATTTGTAACACAATATATTATTTCACAGCTTTTATAGTCCTTTCAGTGGGAAGTTTCCTGTACCTTTGTTGGAAACATTCTAAACTATACTTCTAGGAAATGTTTTTCTGCTTGTAAAGGAAAAAAGTATGACCAATTTAAGATTTGGAACATTATAAAATTACCGTACTTGTTCCATCCGAAACCGGGCCCTCTTTGGTCCAGGCCCCTGGGCAGTTGCCCCCTGTGCCCCCCCCCTCTCTCTCTCACCGGCCCTGAATGGAGGTCGAAGAGCCTCACGAAGTTCAATCGTGAAAATCTACGATGGCACTGCAGATCTCTGAAAATAGTTTTAATGCAGTGGCGTGGCGTGAAAATTTTCGGTGGTCATCGCAATTATTTAAGTTTGTGGTGAAAAATTATTAACTCTAAAATTCAATGGTTGAATGTTCAAAAAAGAAACTTTAAATCTTACCTTCACTTATACATGAACTCCAAATGTTCTGCTAAAACTGGATCGTAGAGTTTTAAAAGCTTATTAAGAGTTTTAAAATATTGCTTGGTCATCGCCGCATCCAGTGATGACCGGACGCCACGCCACTGTTTTAATGCTAAAAAAGAAAAGAATAAATATAATAATAGTTATAAACATTTTAGCAATTATAAACGCGACATTCCTTCAGCCTCTGCATTGACTACTAATGTAAAAAATGTTTGTATATTTTGCGAAAATGAACATGATTCAAAATTGTGTAAAGAGTGTACTATTTCTCGAAAACGGGATAAACTGCGCACACAGAGACGTTGTTTCTCCTGTTTTCGGAAATTCCACGTGTCGGCCAAATATAAATTTTATTCATAACATTGTAAATTTTGCAATGAAAATTTTCATCACTATTCGATTTGTTTAAAGAATTCTAGTCAAACTGTCCCCAAAGAAATTAGATCTGCCGATTCTATTATTAGTTCGATATCTCACTGTAAAACGCATTCAAATGAAAATACATTTAAAGAGGTGATAAACGGTTTTACAAACGGCTTGCGTAAATGTGGAATCTGAAATAAATTCCGAGCTTCCATTATGCTTATATAACTTGGATAGTCAAAGGTCGTTTGTTACAAAGCAATTAGTTTCAAAATTAAATTCTCGAATTATTCGTCAAAAAACTTATTCCTTTGCAGCTGTTAAACCAAAAATAAAAACATTTGAAGTTGTGCAATTAAAATTGTCCCGTATTGAAAATAAATCGCGGTTCATATTTATTGAGGCATTAGTCACGGATGTAATTTCTAACTGTATGATTTCTCCCCCTTTTCTCTCCAGACAGATAAAAAATAAACTGACGCCTTTTAAATTGTCGAATGTTGTTGCACCATGCGATGCTAAAATAAATGTTCTTATTGGGGCGGTTTATTTTTATCAAATCTGTTACGATGAGGAAATAAAAAAAATAACTAAATCTCTCCTTTTATGGGATAGTTTATTCGGATATTCACTTAGTGGTTTTTATGTGGATGAAAAAAGAAAAATGGAATGCGCTTCTGTTTTAAATATGTTGGTTACACGTGCAGGTGGGAAAGATTTGAATTTTTTACGGGAAATTGAATCTTTTTGTATCACTCAATCAAATGATAATATTCCTGATGTTGATAAGGAAATTGTGAATAAATTTGAGAATAACTTAAAATTCGTAACTAATAGGTATGAAACGGGTTATTGTGGAAGGGTGAGAAAATCAAAGTCGGGAATAATTTTAGAATAGCTAGAAGTCGCTTTGAGGACTTGAATTGTAAACTCGAGAAGGATAATGACTTATGTAAAAATTATAAAGCTATTGCATTAGAACAAATAACTACTGGAATTGTAGAAGAATGTCCTGATAAAATAATTGAGAGTGGATATTTTATGCCGCACAGACCGGTTTTAAGAGAGGATAAATTAACTACCAAAGTAAGGATGGTTTTCGATGCTTCTTCTAAAGGAAAACATTTACATTCTCTAAATGATAATATCCAGGACCTAATCTTAATCCGAACATACTTAATGTAATATTTAATTTCAGAATACATAATGTTGCATTTTGCGCTGACTTAGAAAAAGCGTTTTTGCAAATTGGGATAACAGAAAGAGATCGGGATTATTTAGAATTTTTATGGTTTGGTGACGAAAAGGATGATTTAAAATTTTTGAGATTTACACGAGCTGCTTTTGGGGTAACTTGCAGTCGCTTTCTTTTGGCTGCGACGATTAAATCCCATATATGTAAATATAGTGATCATCCTGAAGTTGTTAAGATTTTGGACTCTTCTTTTTACGTAGATGATTTGATAACGGGGTCAAAATCTGATGAAGACGCTTATTATCTATCCTCAACAGATTCGCATATTTTTAAAGAAGCTAGCATGAATTTGCAAAATTTCAGTATACTAATTCTGACTTAGAAATTTATGGAAGGAAAATACATTATGTGACTCAGAAGAAAATTTGAATAATTCTTTAAAAAGTTTGGGATTATTATGGGATACTAATTGGGATATTTTACGTTTTGACGTACAATCCTTTCCTGATGATTGGAAATTTAATCCAACGAAACGCGTTGTTCTTAAAGCCATGTTAAATGTCTTTGATCCTATTGGATTCACCGCACCATTTTCTGTTCGTATGAAAAGTTTGCTGGAAACATGGAAAAGGGGTTTGGAATGGGATGAAAAATTCCCTAATGATTTAAAAATTGAATGGGAAAATTAGTGTGCAGAATTCGAACATTTACATAAATTTGAGGTACCCCGCAAATATTTTCCACAGGGCCTGGAATTTTCGGACCCAATCGAAATTCATATTTTCTCAGATGCTAGTCCTAAGGCTTATGGAGCCGTAGCTTATTTTTGATGTACCACAAGAGATAATGAAATTATGACCAGTCTTATTTGGACAAAATGTAGAGTCGCCCCGATTACATGTTTGACAATTCCTTGTCTTGAGTTAATGGGGGCTTTGATAGCTGCAAGGATGTCTAAATATCTGAAAACTACATTTAATTTTCAAAATTTGAATATTCATATCTGGTCAGATTCCACTATTACGTTATATTGGATTAAGGGATCAGCAATGGGTTGGAAGCCCTTTGGGGCTAATAGGGTTGTAGAAATACAATCTTTAACTAATCCTAAAATATGGAAGTATATTCTTAGTAAGGATAATCCGAGTGTTCTACTTACTAGAGGTAAGAATTTGCATAACCTCCTGGAAAATAAATTATGGTATTACGGTCCTGAATGGTTGTCATTACCAAAGGACAATTGGCCACAACCTGAAAATATACCATTTAATGAAAATGTTTTGAATGAAAGTCATCAAATTTGAGTTCTGCTCAATTATCTTGTGCAGTAGGTGTTGTACCTTCAGAGTCGTTGTTAAAATTAGAAAATTTTAGTTCTCTTTCCAAATTACTTAACATCACAACCTGGATTTTAAGATTCCTAAATAATATTAACAAAATAAAAATTAAAATTTCAGGTGAGCTTACAGCTCCAGAAATTGAAAAGGCAGAATTTTATTGGTTAAAACAAACCCAGTTATCTGTTTTTAATCATGAAATTGATTTCTTGAAAAGGGGAAAACCCATCGATAAAGATTCAGCTTTGTATAGTCTGAACCCAAAATTGGATGAGAATGATTTGTTAATTTTATCTGGAAGATTACAATTTTCAGAATTATCTCAAAGGGAAAAGCACCCTTTTATACTTCCAAATGGGAGTGCTTATACCAAATTGTTGATTCAGAATGCCCATGAAAAGGTTTTCTACAACAACTTTAGCTCATTTACGTGAAAAATATTTTATAATTAGAGGACGAAAATTTATAAAATCTGTAAAACATTGACTTATTTGTACAAAATTTAAAGCTTCTCCTGCGAAGCAAGAAATTGCACCATTAACAAAAGATCGTATTATCGAATCACCACCCTTCTATACCTGTGCTGTGGATTTTGCAGGACCTATTTATGTGAAAGCAAAAACTGGCCAAGAAAAGGCATATATAGTTCTTTTCACGTGCGCAGTCACTAGAGGTGTCCTTCTTGAACTGTGTACCAATTTAGCTACAAAAACTTTCCTTTTATCATTTAAAAGGTTTATATCTCGTAGAGGAATTTGTCGAACAATCTACAGCGATAATGCGAAAACGTTTATCAAAATTGATAATTTACTTAAAGAAGTTTGGAGTCGAAATTCGATAGAGGAAGTTTTACGGTATTTTAATAAAAACAGCATTATTTGGAAATTTAATTTTCAAAGAGCCAGTTGGTGGGACGGATTTTGGGAACGCATGGTACGTTCGTGAAAACTCCTTTGAAGAAAGTCTCGGAAGATCTTGTCTCTCATATGAAGAAATTCAAGCCACTTTAACTGAAATCGAAGCTATGATTAATAGTCGTACATTAACATACGTTTATGAAGAAAACAGTGAACCGCTCCCACGACATTTCCTGGTCGGCAAGCGAATAAATTCTCTACCAGACATTCATTGTGTTACTGAACCTAAATCGAATAAAGCAATACTAACAAAAATATTAAGATATCGATATCAAGTTTTAAATCATTTCTGGAAACGTTGGAAGCAAGAATATTTGCTAGAACTTCGTTATGCCGTTTTTTTAGTTCCAGTCAAAGCTCCGACTAAATTTGAAATTGGTGATGTTATATTGATTAATGAAGATAAACACCAAAACACATGTGGAAATGCGGTCGAATTACACAGCTCTTTTTAAGAAGAGATTCGAAAGTTAGATCATGTGCAATTCAAACTGTTCCCGGTATTATAAAAAGACCAGTACAATTGATACATAAACTGGAACAAGACATTATGGACTGATTATTGACTTTGCATCTGTAATGAACACTATATTTACATTTTCATGTTTTAACCCTTTCTAATCCAATCATTTTGTATATTTTAGTTTCAGTAGTTCTTCCTGTGAAAATAGAATTATTTGTATGCCTCATTATTGTATGTTCTAACTTTTAATTGCCTTATTAATGTAGTTAGAAAATTTTAATAAAAATTTAATTTGAATGATGAACAATGATAATTGTTCATCCGGGAAAGTGTGTTAAAACCCCATATTTTCTGTTTGACTTGGCGGAAATGAGTCATCGCCAAAGAATTTTAATAAAAATTTAATTTGAATGATGAACAATGATAATTGTTCATCCGGGAAAGTGTGTTAAAACCCCATTTTTTCTGTTTGACTTGGCGGAAATGAGTCATCGCCAAAGAATTATTGCACCCATTTCTTTATTTTACTGTTTTTCATATTGTTTCAATGTAGATGTAATTAAATTCTGGAAGCGAGCAATCAGCGCTATACCTGATCTGAACCAAGGGTTTTCTTGGTCATAATAAAACTTATTCATATTCAATTTCCCGAGTCTTCATTATTAGAGTTATGATTTACTTTGAAGGTATAAAAATCGTTCTGCATATGTTATTAAATTATACGACTAATTTCTGATTTGAAGAATATATTTTATTACCGTCTGTTGGGAATTCTATCACAGGGATACCATTTCAAGAGATTTTTTTTAAAATTATGTCTATGTGTGTGGGGGGTGGGCGTGGAGAGCACAATTTTGTTGAGGGGCAATATTTGCAATACCGTGCAGGATTTCAAGAATTTTCATAAAATAGGAAAATGCTGTATAATAAAAAATGCCGTGTGTTCATCCACCCCCCCCCCCCCCCCGGGAAAGTGATTTTTATTCTTTTGCGCGATTTTGCGAAATTATTTTCTAAATTTCTTCAAATGATGGTAGAAAAATATTGTGAATTTTGCCATGAGTCAAAAGATGAAATGACAAGATTTCCTAATCAACCAGAACGACCAATCGACAGATTTTGCGATTTTTTTGCAACGACTGTTTGAAGAATTTCTGACAGTTCACAGATGAACTTCACATTACTTTAAAGCAAGTGATTAAAGGATTTTGAGTTTGTTTCGATTGTCAACCGGCAATCTTCACGATTTTTTCTGAAGAATGAAGGGAGAATGTTGCAATATTTTCCCTACAATTGATTTTTCCAGTACTTTTCTTTTTTTTCTACCGATTGGGTAATTTTTGTGATTTTTTATGCAACAAATTTTATGATTTTTCCCTCACAACCAACTGTCGATTTTTCTTTTTCCTTTGCGACTGATTGATGAATTTTGTGATTTTTTACGCGATGGATGGACAAATTTTGCGATTTTTGTTTTCTTGCCCAACTGAAGAATTTCTTGTAACCGACTTATGAATTTTTCAATTTTTTTTCCTTCACAAGTGTGATTTAGAAATTTCTCTACATACATTTATAATTTACACTGATCATAGACAAAATTCATGCGTTAACAGAATCCTGTTTGCTAAGGATTCTGTTTCCATTATTTTTTCTCTTTTTTTTCATTCCATAAATGCAGAATTATATAATACAGACAACCTGAATTAAGCCTGCAAATCCATTTTACAGACATGTTACTTTTCCACGGA
Source organism: Maratus speciosus (assembly GCA_963932465.1). Taxonomy (NCBI): domain Eukaryota; kingdom Metazoa; phylum Arthropoda; class Arachnida; order Araneae; family Salticidae; genus Maratus; species Maratus speciosus. The sequence goes on along the minus strand of CAWVRF010000577.1, from coordinate 67,662 downwards.
ATTGCGCTTTTTTGGCACTGAATTTTATTATCCCTTGGAACTATGCAAATGCGCATTAAAGTTTGTTGAAATTTTTATGGGGGGCGAAGCGATAACGGAAGAAATACTAGAAAAACGCGAGTACCAACTGTGCCAAATTGAGCAAATTTCATCAAGGGATTGCGGGGAAACGCAACTTTTTTAAAGGATCGCAAAAATTGTCAAAGGAGTGCGGAAAAGACGCGATTAACGTCAAAGGATTGTGAAAAAAAGTGGGATTTTCTTTAAAGGATCGCGGGAAAAAATTAGATTTCCATCAAAGGATCGCAAAAAAATACGATTCCCGTCAAAAGATTGCGGGAAAAACGCAATTTTTGTTAAAGGATCACGAAAAACACACAATTTTCGTCAAAGATGCGATTTTTATCAAAGGATCGTGTAAAATATATGAATTTTGTCAAAGGATCGTGGAAAATATGAAAATTTCGTCGAAGGATCGTGGAAAATGCACGAATTTTATCGAAAGATCGTGGAATAAAACGTGAATTTCGTCAAAAGATCGCAGCGTAAACGTGAATTTTATTAAAAGGGCTGCAGAAAAAATACGATTTTCGTCAAATGGCCACTGAAAACACTAATTTTGTCAAAAGAAACGCAAAATAAATGCAAGTTTCCTCAAAATGTTGCGGAAAATGCGAATTCGGTCAAAAGTCGTTAAGGCTGTGAAAGTTCAGCCTTTTTTTTTTTTTTTCGCTTAGCCTGTACCACGTTATTTTAAGTCAACACGACCCGAACCTGCAAAAATTATTTTCGAAATATGAAAAATATTATCAATATTTTGTTTTTGATACACACAAAAACACATGTATCATATTTTTGATAGTTTATGTACACATACACATGTTACATGTGTTTAGATTGAGAGGTGCCTGCTGTTCAAACATATATAAACGTTCAAATATATAAATTTTAGGAATTATAAAGTGTTTTCTAAATAGAAATGTCTGCCTTTCGGGAGAAAAGCCGCTATAGAAGTCTTAGTGTACATACATTTTTAACATGAAAGAATACTTTGGATATCGTATGAAATTCGGTCGACACGCTAGAGTCAAAACCCAAACCAAAACAATGAAAGTGAACCCGGCCTGCAACAAAAAAATCTACCACTGATCCGACCCAAACCGCGAGTCGGTTCGGGTAAAAGCAAGTAACCCGACCTGATGCAGGACTCTAGACTATGCAGATATCTTTCAGTCAGTGAAGTAAATTTTTACATGCTTCCTCAATTAGTGTGCGAAGCACAAAACTAGTTACACTGTTTTTTCCCAGCAAGATGGTGATCATTATTCAGCAATTGGTAAGTTTTCTATTAATTAAATTAATCAGTTTGTAGGTTTAAAGCAATTAAACTGTAATGCAAAAAATTTAATCAAGTCGTATATTTAAAAAAGCACTTTATAATAAGTAAGTTAACATAATTAATCTAAAGAATTGTTGTAATACAGATTAAAAATTAAGACACTTTGTACTGTTTCTTGACTGATTGTACATATTTTTAAAATTTATACATTAATATGCGAGTGCACTTAAGTGAGCAAAAGTGTTTTTATTATTATTATTATTCTGTATTTGTATAGTTCACGACACATGGCCGAAACAGTACCCAGTACAATTTTATTCAGAAATAAATTAAAAACATAATATAATTAAGAAATATTTAAAAAAATATATATTTTTTAAATATTCCAATCAATAAGTATCAAGACATTTGATTTGCATTGTGTGATAAAAAAAATTGTGTATTTATACATGTAAGCATTCACTGTTTTCTTTGGTAAAAATCTGTCTGTACTTCAATGCAAATAACTTAAAAGCGCTTTTCCATCGATCAGCATGATACCGATATATATTGTACAGTACACTTTTGTCATTATGTAACATTAGTGCACACAGAATGCATTTGTATACACTACATGCTCTATCATCGACCGATTCTGATAAGGATTTTATGATCGTAGTAGATATAAATGTATTTTATATGAAATTAGTACCAAATAATCACAGATTTATTTATGTTGTTATGTCAGTAAATAACATTTTAAAGTGTTGGACTTTTTTATTTGGTGCCATCAAGTTGCTTGCCGTCAAGTTTTGACGGGTTTCATCTAGTTAATTCATTGAATGCAATTTTTGAATTACTTAAATTTATCATAATTGCCTGCATATGAATGATGCCTCAACTTGATAATAATGTACTTAAAACATAACTAAACATATTAAGTGACATCATAATAAATTTTTTTTATCCCTGAACAGAGAAGAAAGATGTTAAAATAGTTTCTAGCAAGATTTCTTTATATTTTATGAAATCATCAGATTAACTTATGAAATAATAAATATGAGTTTGATGAGCACATCAAACACACAAGCAATTTTATCAATATTTACACTCTTTAAAGTATACATTGAATTATAAGTACAGTCTTGTATTATCTGTATATTAATACATACAGGAATGAAACATAAAATAGCGTAATACAAAATATATAGTTTATTGATACATAAATAAGAAGTTTAAAATTAGAGAATTTTAACTGACCACCTATTCATCTTGGCGATTTTTTATAATGTTTGGCAAGAAATCGCATTCCCTTAAGAGTAATGCCAAGGTCCATATAAAAGAATTAAAACCTAAGTTAGTTGATAGCAAATCTAAAATCATGAGAGCATAGATAAACATTTAGATCAGTCTTTCCTGCAAATTTCACTTTACATATCTAACACACAACAGGTTTTTCATCAGTATGAATTAACAGATGTTTTCTTAAAGCAATTTTCCAAGAGAATTTCTTGTTACATTTCTCACACACAAATGGTTTCTCATCAGTATGAATTAACAGATGTAATTTTAAACTACTCTTTTGAGAGAATTTCTTGTTGCATATTTCACATACAAAAGGTTTCTCACCAGTATGAATTAACAGATGGTTACTTAAATTAGTCTTTTGAGAGAATTGCTTGTTGCATATCTCACACACAAAAGGTTTCTCACCAGTATGAGTTAACAGATGGTTACTTAAATTACTCTTACGAGAGAATTTTTTGTTGCATATCTCGCAAACAAAACATTTCTCACCAGTATGAATTAACAAATGCGATTTTAAATTAACCTTTTGAGTGAATTTCTTGTTGCATATCTCACATTGAAAAGGTTTCTCAATAGTATGAATTAACAGATGCCTGGTTAAAGCACTGCTTTGAGAGAATTTCTTGTTGCATGTTTCACATACAAAAGATTTCTCACCAGTATGAGTTAACAGATGCTTACTTAAACTACACTTCTGAGAAAATTTCTTGTTGCATATCGCACAAACAAAAGATTTCTCACCAGTATGAATTAACAGATGCTTAATTAAATTACACTTATAAGAGAATTTCTTGCTGCATATCTCACACACAAAATATTTCTCTCCAGTATGAATTAACAGATGTTTACTTAAGTTACACTTACGAGAGAATTTCTTGTTGCATGTCTCACACACAAACGGTTTTTCACCAGTATGAATTAAAAGATGGTCATTTAATGATTTCTTATCAGAGAATTTCTTGCTGCATATCTCACACACAAAAGCTTTTTCACCAGTAGAATTAGCAAATGCATGCTTAAATAATTCTTCCGAGAGAATTTCTTTTGGCATACCTAACAAACAAAAGCTTTCTCACAAGTATGCATCAACAGATGCCTGCTTAAATTACACTTATGAGAGAATTTCTTGTTGCATATATCACATACAAAAGATTTCTTCCCAGTACCAATTAACATGACTTTTTAAATTACCATTATAAAAATTTCTTGTTGCATATTTCACACTTAATAGGTTTTCTATCAGAATGAATTAATAGATGATGTTTCAAATTACGCTATTCAGGGAAATTATCATTGCATACCTCACAAACAAATAATTTTCCTTGGTGCAAGTTTGAAGATCCTTTTCCAAATCACTATCTTACAATTTAAATATTTTTATGCGCTTTGATTGAAATCATGAATATCAAAGTGACCTTTTCTCTGTAACTGCCTTCATACTTTATGAACCTGCAATAAATAAAACTATATTAATCTATAACATTTTACAATTAATCAAACACAGAAAAACTAAAATCACTGCAGAAAACCGAATTCAGATAATTTTTTTAACATAATATTAAACATTATACTAATTTCCAAATTCTACGGAAAAAGACAAAAATTCATAAACAACGCCTTCTCATTTAAAAGCATATCAATCAATAAGCACAAACAGCATGGACATGACTGAAGAGTAAAACAGCAGAACTCACTGAGAAAAAGAAACATGGAATAAGCCAGTTCATTATAGTGACTTTGAGGCACTACAAAAGAATTGGGATGGATGAGTTTTAGGATATTACACAGCTCAAAATTAGAGAGATGTGGCCAGATAGTTAAATATATATCTTCATGACATTCATCATCTTCATCATATAAGCCAGTCATATAAAGTCAGTCATACACACTTTAATCACACATTTGTCATGCAGAAGGTTAAGTCATTATTATTTGAATCTAACGAAAAAGACAGGCTAAAGTGCCTTCCACGAGTCTTTTTTTACAGACCGCTGGAGTTACGTGATGCTCTAATGCACCAAAAGGCCATCACGTCATTCTAGCGGTCTGTAAAAAAAGACTCGTGGAAGGCACCGCGGCCTCGGTATTATTGAGTACAACTAACCAATATATGAAGTTGTGCACAGTTGGAGGAATTTGTTCCACTTTCTCGCTACAGCCACTGGAAGAATTGTATCAAAAGTGAAGTGCACACAGAAGGTACCATGCAGGTGTAAGTATTTCAATGATAGATCAGCCATTGATTAGCACACAGGCGACTATTTTTTAATTCTACCTCACACCACTTTCTCAAAACAAAAATTATTGACATAATGATCGAAAACATAGGCAACAGAAATATACTACAACATCTGTTTTTTAAATAGTGGTGCAAATTGAATTGAAAATAGTCGCCTGTGGCAGCCCTGAATGTTGTACCACTCATCTTCTATCACATGAGGAGGAGTCAGAGGGGATATGTTAGATTTATATGCACTACAGTCAGTAAATTAATAGAAGTTAAGGATGTCTTCAAATCTAATTAATTTCTGACACATTACTGAATTCATTTTTGTTTGTAAATGTACAAAATTGGTAGATGTTTTATTAAAAACTTTGAAATTGAAGTTTTCTTTTTTCCAGAAAAGAAAGAGGATCATTCAGAAAACGTTGACAAAGTTGGTATTAAGAAGTGAATTTCCATTCACAGGATCTTGAAGAATGTTCCTAACAGCTAATCTATTTTAAACCAAGTGTGAATTCATTTATGGATAAAAGAAAAGCTGTACAATTCTAAATCACTTCATTAGTTATGCTTGCAAATTCCATCTACTTACATTTAAAAATGAATGTGAAACAAGCTTATATGCATTTACATAAAAACATTCCCAAAGTAATTTTTCCAAATTACTCATTTTCCCATATCAAGGAAGAAGCATGCCAAATAGCAGTGATTGCTAAGTAATGAAAACTTAAAATACAGATTGGATATTTTTCCAGATTTTGGGAAAAAATACTCAGCTTTTCCCTGAATTTCATTGTCGAACAATTTTTCTGATAGGTCTTCTTGAGGAATACAAGGTGCAATGAAAAAAAAACTTTTTTCATTACTTTTGCTATATCTCAAAAAGAAACTTAGAAAAAAATACATTTTTTAATTTATTACCGCAACTCAACAATATATATGTTGACAGGATCAACAATATATATGTTGTTGTTATAATAATAGTGTAACGTTTGTAGTGATATAAATATCTTATATATTAAAATAGAAAGGTCGAAATTTCAATTAAGACCGCTAAAGAAATATCTGCGCATGCGTCATAAATCTCTTCCAAGCGGTCCTATCTCTTTTACTGAAATGAACAATTCACCACAGACAGAAAATCATCTTCAGAAGAACCAATCAGAAAGACCACTCCATGTAAACAGACGCTGATCCAATGGCATGCAAGACACATTCCGGTCTAGATACAGATAGATTCACTAGACCATTCACACAACATAACTATCTGCCATGGCGTCAAAGCTTTTTGGATTACTCTTTATAGGTATTTTGTTAATTTATTGTTTGTTTGTTTATTCTGATTTACTGTTATTCCATTTTTAACTTTTCTTTTGATTTAGTTACTTAGACTTAATCGCAGAAAAAAAAAGATTAACGTCAAAGCTAAGATTTGAATGTAATGTTATTGTACTACGAACTGTTCAATTTCTATTGAAATATCTCTTTGCATGTATTCGTGTTAAAGAAACTTGGTATCATTGAAAACAATTCATTTATTTTTTCTGTTATTGTTAGCTGGTGATGCAATTATCTATTCTTCCAACTGTCGTTTTATAGCTTTTAGCCAGTTTATCGCTTTACACGTTGGAAATGTTTTAATACCCACCAGTAACTATTTTGTACCAGTAACTAGCACCCTATAGCTTCATAGTTTAAAATTTTTCTGCTGAATAGCACATATTTCTATGTTCTGATAACTTTTCTATTGGTTATACATCAATTAACCGAAAACGATTTTGTGTCTCTAAAAAGTGCGACTGAAACGATTTCCTGAAAAGTTTTTTTTTTTTTTACATGTCGATTAACTAAAAATACTCTTGGCTCTTTAGAAAATGCAACTGAAAAAACTTAATATATATGATGTTAAATTAAGCATGATAAACTTGGAAACTCTGAGACTGAAAAATTAAATACTTAAACAAATAAAGTTTTTTAATTCTGAGATTTAACTTTTCGCGAAAAAAGGTACTAAACAAATGAAAACTATTTAGCTAGAAAAGACTACAATTTTTCTGTTGAAAAATAAATGGATTTGAATGCTTACATTAAAGTAAGTTTAAAATTCAATGTCAGAATCACAAAATAATTTAATTGTTTATTTTGGGATCTCCATAACTCAAAAAGTATTTGAACATAAGTTACCTCTGTTTTTCATTTGTTTGTTGATAAAAGATTGTGATTTGTGTTTAAAAAAAACACCAAACGTTCCCTGTGCCCTACCGTATCACACATACCGATAGCTTCTAAATAGTTTCTGTTTGAGAATCCAAAGACCGTTACAATTACTAAATCAAAAGAAAAGTTTGTGAATACTCCCTAATAATAAATCAGAGTGAATAAATTTCAAAATACTTAAATGAGTGTAATCCTACTTTAAAAAGCTTTTGCCAAAAAAACAAAAATACATTCACATGCAAATTAAGTACATCAGTGCTTTCCAGTATGGCATGATTTATGTTTTTTTGGGTTAAATCTATAGTCAGTTCAAACAACCAGACACAAAAAAAATCACTTTTCTTAACCTTAAAAACTTCATATGGATATTAATCATGAATGAATCGTACTTTTATGAACATTTACACGTGAAATTCCCATCCTTTTTTGCAGGGATACCATTTCAAGAGATTTTTTTAAAATTATGTGTGTGTTTGGGGGTGGGGGGGTGGGGGGTGGCGAGCACAATTTTGTTGAGGGGCAAGATGTGCAAAACCATGCAGGATTTCATGAATCTTGCACAAAACAGGAAAATGATGCATAATAAAAAATGTCGTGTGCTCCCCTCATTAAAATTTGCTCTACATGAGATTCTTTCCGATTACACCCCCTCCCGCGAGAATGTGATTTTTATTCTTTTGCGCGATTTTGCAAAAATATTTTCTGAATTTCTTTAAATGATGATAGAAAAATATTGTGAATTTTGCCAGAGAGTCACAAGATGAAATGACAAGATTTCTTAATTAACCAGAACGACCAACCGACAGATTTTGCGACTTTTTGCAACTACTGTTTGAAGAATTTCTGACAGTTCACAGATGAACATCACAATATTTTAAAGCAACTGATTAAAGGATTTTGAGTTTGTTACGATGATCAACTGGTAATCTTCACGATTTTTTCTGAAGAATGAAGAGAGAATGTTGCAATTTTCCCCCACAATTGATGAATTTTCCAGTACTTTTCTTTTTATTCTACCGATTGGGTAATTTTTGTGTTTTGTCTTATGCGACAAATTTCATGATTTTTCCCTCACAACCAACTGTCGATTTTTCTTTTTCCCCTGCGACTGATTGATGAATTTTGTGGTTTTTTTAAACAGTGAATAGACAAATTTTGCGTGGTTAACTGAAGAATTTCCTGTAACAGACTGCTGAATTTTTCGATTTACTTTTTCCTTCACAAGAGCGATTTAGAAATTTCTCTACATACATTTATAATCTACACTGATCATAGACAAAATTCATTCATTAACAGAATCCTGTTTGCTGAAGATTCTGTTTCCATTATTTTTTTCTCCTTTTTTTTCATTCCATTAATGCAGAATCTTATGCATTAAAATAGAAAGCTCGAAATTTCCGTTAAGACCGCTAAAAAAGAATATCTGCGCATGCGTCCAAAATCTCTTCCGGCGGTTCTATCTCTTTCACTGAAGGGAACGATTCACCGTAGACAGAGAATCATCTTCAGAAGAACCAATCAGAAAGACCATCAGTGTAAACAGACACTGAACTCCAATGGCGTGAGAGACATTCCTGTCTAGATACAGATAGATTCACTAGGCCATGCACACAACATAACTATCTGCCGTGCTGTCAAAGCTTTTTGGATTACTGTTTATAGGTATTTCGTTAATTTATTGTTTGTTTGTTTATTCTGATTTACTGTTATTCCATTTTTAACTTTTTTTTATTTAGTTACTTAGATTTAATCGCAGAAAAAACCCAATTAACGTCAAAGCTAAGATTTGAATGTAATGTTATTTACTACGAACCGTTCAATTTCTATTGAAATATCTCTTTACATGTATTCGTGTTAAAGAAACTTGGTATCATTGAAAATAATTCATTTATTTTTCCTGTTATTGTTAGCTGGTGGTGCAATTATCTATTCTCCTTACTGTCGTTTTATAACTTTTAGCCAGTTTATCGCTTTACACGTAGGAAAAGTTTTAATATCCACCAGTAACTATTTTGATAGCACCCTATAGCTTCATAGTTTAAAATTTTTCTGCTGAATAGCACATATTTCTATGTTCTGATAACTTTTCTATTAGTTCTACATCAATTATCCGAAAACGATTTTGTGTCTCTAAAACGTGCGTCTGAAACGATTTCCGGGAAAGTTTTGTTTTTTGTTACATGTCGATTAACTAAAAATATCCTTGGCTCTTTAGAAAATGAACTGAAAAAAATTAATATACAGGATGTTAAATTAAGCATGATAAACTAGGAAACTCAGAAATTGAAAAATTAAATACTTAAACAAATAAAGGTTTTAATTCTGAGATTTAATTTTTCGCGAAAAAAGGTACTAAACAATTTAAAACTATTTAGCTAGAAAAGACTACATTTTTTTCTGTTGACAAATAAATGGATTTGAATGCTTACATTAAAGTAAGTTTAAAATTCCATGTCAGATTTACAAATTAAAAGAATTGTTTATTTTGGGATCTCCATAACTCAAAAAGTATTTGAAAATAAGTTACCTCTGTTTTTCATTTGTTTGTTGATAAACGATTGCGATTTGTGTTAAAAAACACTTAAATAACGTTGCCTGTGCCCTATCGTATCATACACACCGATAGTTTTCTAAACAGTTTCTGTTTGAGAATCCAACGACCGTTACAATTACTAAATCAAAAGCAAAGTTTGTGAATACTCCCTAATAATAAATCAGAGTGAATAAATTTCAAAATACTTAAATGAGTGTAATCCTACTTTAAAAAGCTTTTGCCAAAACACAAATATACATTCAAATGCAATTGAGTATTATCAGTGCTGTCCAGTATGGCATGGTTTATGGTTGTTCTTTTTTTTTTTTTTTTGGTTAAATCGATACTCAGTCCAAACAATCAGACACAAAAAAATCACTTTTTCTTAACCTTAAAAACCTCATATGGATATTAATCATGAATGAATTGTACTTCTGTGAACATTTACACGTCAAATTCCCATCCTTATTTGCAGGAATATCATTTCAAGAGATTTTTTTTAAAATTATGTGTGTTTGGGGGTGGGAGGGGGAGAGCACAATTTTGTTGATGGGCAAGATTTGCAATACCATGCAGGATTTCATAAGTCTTGTACAAAATACGAAAATGCTGCATAATAAAATATGCCGTGTGTTCCCCCCTCATTAAATTTTTTTCTACATGTGACTCTTTCCCATTACACCCCCTCCCCCCGAGAAAGTGATTTTTAATCTTTTGCGCGATTTTGCAAAATTATTTTCTGAATTTCTTCAAATGATGGTAGAAAAATATTGTGAATTTTCCCAGTGAATCACAAGATGAAATGACAAGATTTCCTAATCAACCAAATCGACCAACCGACAGATTTTACGATTTTTTGCAACGACTGTTTGAAGAATTTCTGACAGTTCACAGATGAACTTCACAATATTTCAAAGCAACTGATTAAAGGATTTTGAGTTTGTTCCAATGATCAACCGGCAATCATCACGATTTTTTATGAGGAATGAAGGGAGAACGTTGCAATTTTTTCCTCACAATTGATGAATTTTCTAGTACTTTTATTTTTCTTCTGCCGATTGGGTAATTTTTGTGTTTTTTTATGCAACAAATTTTATGATTTTTCCCTCACAACCAACTGTCGATTTTTCTTTTTCCTCTGCGACTGATTGATGAATTTCGTGATTTTTTAAGCGATAGATGGACAAATATTGCGATTTTTTTTTGCATGACCAATTGAAGAATTTCCTGTAACTGACTGGCGAATTTTTTGATTTTTTTTCCTTTTGCGACTTAAAAAAATTTCTACATACATATATAATTTACACTGATCATAGGCAAAATTCATGCATTAACAGATTCCTGTTTACTAAGGATTCTGTTTCCATTATTTTTTCTTTTTTTTTTCATTCCATAAATGCAGAATTATATAATACAGAGACCTGAATTGAACCTGCAAACCCATTTTACAGACATTTTACATTTCCGCGGAATTGCGCTTTTTTGGCACTGAATTTTATTAGCCCTTGATCTATGCAAATATGCACTAAAATTTGTTGAAAATGTTATGGGGGGGGGGGAGAGAACAGAAGAAATACAAGAAGAACGCAAGTACCAACTGTGCCAAATTGAGCAAATTTCTTCAAAGGATTGCGGGAAAAACGCAAATTTTTTAAAGGATGGCAAAAATTGTCAAAGGGGTGCAGAAAAAACGCGATTAACGTCAAAGGATTGTGAAAAAAAAGTTTAATTTTCTTTAAAGGATCGCGGGAAAAAAATTAGATTTCCATCAAAGGATCGCGGAAAAAAAATACGATTCCCGTCAAAGGATTGCGGAAAAAACGCAATTTTTGTTAAAGGATCACAGAAAAGACACGATTTTCGTCAACGATGCGATTTTTATCAAAGAATCGTGTAAAATATATGAATTTTGTCAAAGGATCGTGGAAAATACGCAAATTTCGTCGAATGATCGTGGAAAATACACGGATTTTATCGAAAGATCGTGGAATACAACGCGAATTTCGTCAAAGAATCGCAGAGTAAACGTGAATTTTATTAAAAGGACTGCAAAAATTTACGATTTTTGTCAAATGGCCACGGAAAACACTAATTTTGTCAAAGAATCGCAGAATAAATGCAAATTTCCTCAAAGTGTTGCGGAAAAATGCGAATTTCGTCTGAAGTCCGTGACGCTGTGGAAGTTCAGCCTTTTTTTTATTTTTTGCTGAGCCTGTACCACATCTGATTTTAAGTCAACACGACCCGAACCTGCAAAAATAATTTTCGAAATATGAAAACTAATATCAATATTTTGTATTTGGTACACACAAAACACATGTATCATATTTTTGATAGTTTATGTATGCATACATATGTTACATGTGTTTAGCTTGAGAGGTACCTGCTATTCAAACTTATATAAACGTTCAAATATATAAATTTTAGGAATTAAAAAGTGTTTTCTAAATAGAAATGTCTGCCTTTCGGGAGAAAAGCCATTATAGAGGTCTTAGTGTACATAGATCTTTAACATGAAAAAATACTTGGATATCGTTTGAAATTCGGGTCAACCCGCTAGAGTCAAAACCCAAACGAAAACAATGAAAGTGAACCCGAGCTGCAACAAAAAATCTACAATTGATCTGACCCAAACCGCGAGTCGGTTCGGGTAAAAGCCAGTAACCCGACCTGATGCAGGACTCTAATGCAGATACCTTTCAGTTAGTGAAGTAAATTTTTTACATGCTTCCTCAATTAGTGTGCGAAGCACAAAACTAGTTACACGATTTTTTTCCCAGCAAGATTGTGACCATTACTCAGCAATTGGTAAGTTTTCTATTAAATAAGTTAACCAGTTTGTAGGTTTAAAGCAACTAAACTGTAATGCAAAAACTTTTAATCAAGTCGTGTATTTAAAAAGTATTTTATGATAAGTAAGTTAACATAATTAATCTAAAGAATTGTTGTAATGCAGATTGTTCGGTAGTTTTTATGCTTTGTATTATTGGCAATAACGTTTATCGTCTGCGTTTGTTTAGACTAGTTCATAGAAAGTTTTGTTGTGAAAGAGGTAGCCATGATCGGCTCTTCTTGTGATATTATTCAATGAAAAACAGTGCACTGCAGTTTTGTTATTTGAGTATTTGTGAGTATTTAACATGAGCTATCATAATGGCCCGTCGAGCATCGATGAAGCACCCTGGGATTAAATCCAACGAGCTTCAAAAATAATATTTAAGTTGAGTGAAACGCCGACATGAATGATAAGTGATAAGAATTCCATGCTACGAAATTCATCAAAAGCTTATTCGAAAAGTAAGTGAATGTGATTTTTCTTATCTTTACTGTTTTATGCATATATTAAAGAATGTTTAAAGGTGCAAAAAAGAGGATTTAAGGTTAATAGCCACTGAAATAAATCTAAATGTTAATGAAAATATGACGATTGCTGATTTAAACGTTATTATTGAAGACAGTGAAGTGCATAAAAATAAACCAGATTTTGTGAAAGATATAGCAAACGATATAATTCAAAATCGTAAACATGAGGAGCAATGGCAAATTGATGAGGAGCAGGAGCAAGGGCGAATTGATAAGGAACAAAATAAATATATTTCATCGGAACAAAATAAACAAGGAAAGGTAAATGGGGAAAAATGTTCAGATTCTAGGCCAACAAATCATGGCACATCAGTCTTGAATGCTAATGCAGAAGAGTTCGTACAGAAAACCTTTATTAGTAACTATTCGAATAAAAAGAGCAAAGTTTTACTTTCAACTGTAATATGTTTTCTAATTGATGAATCGGGATGTAAACATATAGTAAAGTGTTTATTAAATGTAGGCAGCGAGTCTAATTTTTTATCCTGCCATTTAATAGAGCTAATGCATTTAAAAAAGAGAGAACAAACATCTTAGTGTCAGGTCTAAATGATGCTACCTTGGTAATAAATCATAAAGTTAATGCATCAATATGCAATAGAGATGTAAGTTTTGTAAAAAATTTCGATTTCTTGGTAGTTCCAAAAATAACTGCAGATTTAACGCCTTCGCCTCCAATTGAAATCTCAATACAAGATTTATCTAATGTAAAATTAGCAGATGCTAAAAATAGCAAATAAAGCCTTTGTGCAACAATATTAAAAAGCAGAAAAACCAACGTTTAAAATGCACAAATAATATATATATATGATGTAGCAGATGCTAGTTTCAATATCCCAGAACATGTAGATATGCTCTTAGGAGAAGGGATTTTTATGAGCTTTTGAGACCGGGACAAATTCGTGTTAATAATTCTGATGTTATTTTGTAAGACACAGTTTTCTGTTTTGTTGTATCAGGAAGTTTTCCGACAGAGAATGAAAATGAAGTTCATTGTGGGTTTATAAAGAAAGAAACTAATCTAGATAAACACTTAGAAAATTCTGGGAGATAGAAAATATCGAGGTTGAAAAACCAAGAAGTAAAGAAGCTTTAATTTGTGAGAAACATTTTGTAGAAAATTATACACGAGACAAAAACGGTAAATATGTTGTTAAAATGCCCTTAAAAGAGGATCCAGCTATTTTAGGAAACTCAAAACAAATCGCCACGAAAAAATTAAATTCTTTATGGAATCGTCTAGCAAAAGATCCTGAGTACTTAAAATTATATTCAGATTTCTTAAAAAAATATCAACAGTTAGGCCACATGGTTGAAGTTAACGAAAGCGAGGAAGAAAGTGGATCCTATTACATTCCCCATCTTGGAGTGTATAGAGGAATAGAAAAAAGTATATCAACGCCTTCGAGAGATGTATTTAACGCGTCTTCCTTAACAACTAAAGGAAACTCACTTAATTCTATTCAATATAACGGAGATGTAATACAAGATGCGTTATTCTCAATTATGGTGAGATTTAGAAAATATATCATCGCTTTCACTGCAGACATTCAAAAAATGTATAGATCAATCTCTATTCATCCAGATCTGAGAAAGCTGCAAAAAGTCTTATGGAAGGAGGGTTTTAACGAGCCAATTAAAAATTTTGAATTAACGAATGTTACTTATGGTACTGTTAGCGCACCTTTTTTGGCCATGAGAACACTACTTCAATTGTCTAAGGATGATGGAAGCAAGTTTCCTTTAGCAGCATCCGTACTTAGAGAAGACATGTGTATGGATGACATTCTATCTGGAGCTGATTCTTTAAGTTCTGCGTTAGAACTCCAAAATCAATTAATAGAAATTTTAAACAGTGCAAGAATGTTATTACATAAATGATGCAGTAATGCTCCACAACTTTGTCAAACAAATGACAAGATATACCCCTTTGGTGATTCAGAAGAATCTAAAGCGTTAGGTGTTTTGTGGAAATCGAAAAAAGATTGTTTAAGTTTCAATGTCAAAATTTATAATGATGTAAATGTCACTAAGAGACAAGTGTTATCAACTATATCAAGTATATTTGATCCCTTAGGTTTAGTATCTCCTGTTATAATTAAAGCAAAAATATTTATGCAGAAGTTGTGATTATTACAATTGAAATAGGATGATTTGCTATCGGAGAAAGAGGCTAAGGAATGGAGAGAGCTTTCTGATACCCTACAATTAATTAATAAATTTGAGATTAGAAGGTGTATTTAATTGAAAGGTACAATTATGATCGAGTTACATGGTTTCAGCGACGCGTCTGAAGCAGCCTATGGTGCGGTAATTTACTGCAAATCAATGACAGAATCAGGTCAAGTGTCTGTAAAATTAGTGACAAGTAAATCCAGAGTTCCCTTAAAGCAATTAACTGTTCCAAAACTTGAGCTTTGTGCAGCAATTTTATTGACAAAGCTTATTAAACGAGTGATTTCTGCGCTCAAGATTAGTGTAAACAAAATCTTCTTGTGGTCAGATTCCATGATAGTATTATCCTGGATTAAAAAAGGACGATACGTTCTAAAAACATTTGTTGCTAATAGGATTTCAACAATACAAGAACTAACTGAAGGGATGCAGTGGCGACACGTTCCCTCTCAGCATAACCCTGCTGACCTTCTAGCAATAGGAGCTCATCTTGATAAACTCTTCTCAAATGAGTTTTGGTGGAGTGGTCCATTGTTCCTAAAGGAAAAAGACTATCCCAATACAAACATTCATGTAGCAGTTAATTCCAATGTCTTTTCAAACGAACTTAAAAATATTAATATAAGTGACTTTAAAAGCATATCTGTTTTTACAGTTTTTATTAATTCTTTTGTGCATGATATAATTGATTTAAGTAATAACTATAGTAAAATAATTCGTATTTTAGGATTTATTTTCAGGTTCCTTAGTAATTGTAAAAAAGAAAAAAAGGAGGGTCCTCTGGACCTCGAAAAGCTCAACAAAGCAGAAAGTTTTTGTTAAAAAGTGTTCAACGTGAGTTTTTTGACAAGGAAATAAAATCCTTGCAAAAATCAGGTAATATTAATCATAATAGTCAGGTAAAAAACCTCCATCCATTTCTTGATAAAGAAGGTCTTCTAAAAGTAAGAGGTAGATTAGCGAACAGTAACTTAAATGCCAACCAAAAATTTCCAATTTTACTACATAATAAAAGTAAACTTACTCAAACGATAGTAGAATACTTTCATAAACGGTATTTACATTTAGGTCCACAAGCTTTACTTTTTCAGTTAAGACAGAAGTTTTGGCCTTTAAATGGTCGTGCAATATGTAGAAAAACAGTTTAGGTCCACAAGCTTTACTTTTTCAGTTAAGACAGAAGTTTTGGCCTTTAAATGGTCGTGCAATATGTAGAAAAACAGTTTAGGTCCACAAGCTTTACTTTTTCAGTTAAGACAGAAGTTTTGGCCTTTAAATTGTCGTGCAATATGTAGAAAAACAGTTCAAAACTGTATTATTTGCTTTAAAGCGAAACCCATCTTATGTCAACAGTTCATGGAAATTTACCAAAAGAAAGAGTAACTGAGAACTATTCATTTAATTGTTCATGTGTTGATTTCACTGGGTCTTTTCTCATAAAGTATAAGTACCAACGTAAAGGAATTTATCATAAAGTATATGTAGCCATATTTATTTGTTTTGTAACACGTGCAATCCATTCAGAGGTTGTTACTGAATTAACTTCGCAAGCTTTCATAGAAGCTTTAAAGAGGTTTTTTGCTAGGAGAGGAAAAATTGCTTGTCTTTTTTCTGATAATGCTCAAAATTTTGTAGGCAGTAATAATGAACTCAAACGGTTACATAATTTAGTTAGAATTCCTAATGATAATTTGTCTGGATACTTGAGCAGTGAGGGTGTTAACTGGAAATTTATTCCACCAAGGGCTCCAAACTTTGGAGACCTTTGGGAAGCAGGAGTCAAATCCTTCAAATATCATCTGAAGCGTGTGATGGGAAATGTAAAATTAACTTAGGAGGGCTTTTTGACTATAATAACACAAATTGAAGGAATCCTAAATCCACGTCCTCTTGTGCCTTTCTCATCTGATCCAGATGATTTGAACGCTTTGACTCCTGGCCACTTTCTTATTGGTAGGCCAATCAACCCTATTGTTGAACCTAAAATAACTAATGTTCATGATTCTAAACTAAAATTATAGAAAAGAACAACAAAAATGATTCAGTGTTTTTGGAAAAAATGGTCCAAAGATTATTTGAACTCCTTACAACAAAGAGTAAAATGGATGTTGGAGAAATAAAATGTTAAAATAAACGATTTAGTAATTATAAAGGAGGAAAATGCTGCTATTTGCAATTGGCCTCTAGATAGAATTGTAGAGTTATTTCCAGGTAATGATGGAATCATTAGAGTAGTAAACATAAAAACACAACGAGGTGTTTTCAAGAGACCAATTTCAAAAATTTGTCTGTTACCCATGAAAAATTGATTATTATCTTTGTAATTTGTCAATTTATTATCTACTAGTACATGCTGTATTATTTGTTTAAAATTTAAAGTGTAATAATGTGTTATAATTGTGGTTGAATGAAAATCATTCAGCGGGGGCCGGTATGTTCGGTCGTTTTTATGCTTTGTATTATTGGCAATAACTTTTATCGTCTGCGTTTGTTTATACGAGTTCATAGAATGTTTTGTTGTGAAAGAGGTAGCCATGAGCGGCTCTTCTTGTGATATTATTTAATAAAAAACAATGCAGTGCAGTTTTGTTATTTGAGTATTTGTGAGTATTTAACATGAGCTATCACAGATTAAAAATTAAGAGACTTTGTACTATTTCTTGACTGATTGTTCATATTTTTAAAATTTATACATTACTATGCGAATGCACTTATGTGTGCACAAGTGTTTTTATTATTATTATTCTGTATTTGCATAGTTCACGACACCTGCCCGAAAAAGGAAACAGTACAATATTACTCAGAAATATGTTAAGAAATATTTTACCTCTCTCAGCCTGAACGGTTTGGGCATAATTTTCAGTTTCCCAAAAACAACTTTAATCTGTTGTAGACAAAAATATTTTCAATAGAATTGTATTTCAATATGTCTATGAAATAAAGTTGCATGAAGTGTATTTTAGAAGCAAACAGGGAAAGAAAATGTTAATTAAAATGATTTTTATAAGCCTTTTTATGAAAACGCAGCAAAGCCCTCAAGACGCTCGGAGAGTTAAAAAAATTATAAATTGCAATCGATAAGTATAAAGACGTTTGATTTACGTTGTGTAATAAAACAATTAGTCTATTTATATATTTATGCATGTAAGCATTCACTGTTTTCTGTGGTAAAGATCTATTTGTACTTCAATGCAAATAACTTACCGATTCTGATAAGGATTTTACGATCGTAATAGATATGAATGTATTTTATATGAAATTAGTACCAAATAATCACAGATTTATTTATGTTGTTATGTCAGTAAATAACATTTTAAAGAGTTAGACTTTTTTGTTTGGTGCCATAATGTTGCTTGCCGTCAAGTTTTGACGGGTTACATCTAGTGTTTCTTTTATTTCCGATTGCCCAATCTAAAGAAAAAACTGAACAAAAATGATTTTTTTTAAATAAATTCATTAGTTTTTTTTTTTTTTTTTTTTTTTTTTTTTTTTTTTTTTTACCAAGCATCATTAATGCTTTTACACAGATAAATCAAAGTAGTGAAGTTTCCATCACCGCTCTGGTGATGGTATGGATTTTATCAGACATTTTATCACACACAATGATGAAAGTTAAGAAGAAAATTTGACAGTCTCTGAAAAAGAATGTAACACAATGAAATGGGCTGTATATATCTGCAAAGATGAAAATCCATTTAAAATGGAAATATTTTTCAAATCCTTGCATTTCCGATTCCGCCTATGTTACAGCATTACATTTTTTTAAATCTGAATAATTGATTAAAATATTGTTATAATATTGTTGCTGTATAAAATACATAATTCAATAGGCTAAAAATACATCATTAAAAATATTGAAAATTTAAAAAAATATTTTTATAAAGTTCATTAAAAAATTATTTAAACATTTTTTTTTCTTTCACTCTCTCCCTATATATGAAAGGACTTATGGATGAGAGATAGCTGAAGTTAAAATTTGGAGTTGGGAACTTCTTTATGGATCAAACTCGCTTATTTATCGATCCATCTTACAATCCATTTTGTGAATTTGATTGGAGGTTCCGTGAGCATTTACGTTGATTTTCTGAACCTTATATGGTTATAGGTTATGCAGCTTTGTCAAATAGGCAAAATCTAAAATTTTTCGTACTCATTTTTGTTAAAATGTTGGTGCTTGTAATATTTTCCAGAAGGGGAATGAAGGTGCGAATTTGGGAGGGATGTCTAGTTTAATTGGTTAATTAGCTCTTGACTGACATATGGTTCAGAACCAAAATTTGTGAATGACCCCTAATACGCAGCAAAAAATATAATCCAAATTTAAACAGCTATCACTCGGTCAATTTTAATCGTAGAATAACGGGACTTTTTTGCCTTACTTGCCAGTGTAACAGGGAAATTTTACTAACTATAACTTATAGGACCGGGGGATCGTATAAAAATTTAGATTCTGTAATTCTTTACTAAATTGTTTTTCATTTCTAACTTTTTTATCTCAACCCTGCACCTAATTTTGACCATTTTTGTAATTGAAAGTATGCATCTAGGACCAACGGTTGCGAAAATACAGATCGGTCAGGTTATACGTGGACACACTGTATATACATATACATGTACACATAACACTGGCGCCCGACTAACCGAAAAGTACCGTACATTATTTTTATTTTGCAGAAAATGCTGCAAAAATTGAAGAAAGTCGAGCAAGGCAGAAGAATGCTTACCAATGAACACATGTTACAGGCTTTGCAGATGCTTGTGGAAGAAAAGAAAAGCATCACAGAAGTAGCGTTAGCTATAAACATTTCCAAATCAGTTCTTGAAAGGAACCTCATAAAATTTAAATCATCTGAGAAAAAAATTGATCTAATTTTTAGATCTGATCTAACATGTGGAATGATTTTCTCAACAGATGAAGAAAAGAAGCTAGAAGATTTACTGCGAGTTCTACGAACTAGGGTCTAAACAAGAAACAGGTTTTTTTGCTGGCATGTGAATTTGGGAATGCATTAAAAGGAAAATTGCCTGCTGCATGGATCAAAACAAGTTGTGCTGGAAATGACTGGTACTATTGATCTCATAGATCGTCATCCAGCTCATTCACTAAGAACACCTGAAGCCACAAATGTAGGAAGGTCCACCCACTTCAACAAAGTGAATGTGGATACATTTTTGAAAAATTAAAAAAGTGGTTATGAGTGAAACACTTTCACTCCAGACTGTGTTTATAATTGTGATGAAATTGGGATAACTACTGCCCACAAACCTCAAAAATAGAAGTTTCTAAAAGAAAAAAGCAAGTGGGACAGGTTTCTTCTGCTGAACGTGGTGAGCTAGTGACTTTGTTACAGTAAACTCCCGACTATCTGGCCCACTGTACTATCCGGCCTAGTAAAAAAAATGAGGAATGTTGCAAGCAGCCGGGACAGGCAGGTTCCCGTCCGTGGAAAAGTGCTGACTTTCGACAAGAAGGGATTGCAGAATACAATAGCAGAACAATGACAGACAACCAGGAAGGAGGTTAAGGCTTGATAACCTGTTTCATCAGTTCTGCTTCGTATGGTAACAAATACGGACATTATTTGCCGTTGTCCTTGGTTACGTTCGTATAGACTTTTGGTGTGCTTTGTGTTTATTTATTGAAGAATAACCAAATGAATGATATACGAAGAAAGGTTGTTGGGACTATGGAGGAGAAACTGTGCACTACATATCGACTGCAGTCTGAGATAATGGCAAAACTATACCTTCGGAGTTAGGAGTTAAAAAAAAATACAGCGGGTGACTGAAAGAAAAAAATAAGCAGAAATTGGAAAGGGGTGTGCTGCCCAAACCAGTGGAAGTGAAATGAAATAAAGGAAAGCCATGCTGAAAGGTGAGCAGAAAGAAGTCTGAGGAAATTTTATTTTTGTGGCATCAACACTTACAATGAAATGGCCTGCCTGTTACTGGGCCGATATTGCAGGAACAAGGATTGTGATTTTCCCGACTATTAGAAGGAGTAAGATTCAAAATTTACTGCCAGTGAAGGATGGTTAGATCATTTTAAAAAAACAATTTGGTATTGTCAGATTATCATAAGTGGGGAGGCTTTATCTGCTGATAAAGAGGCTGTATATTTGTTCAAAAACTATCTTGCTAAGCTTATTTAATAGATGGAAATTTCTCAAGCAGTTTGTAGAATTGCAATGAGATTGGTTTAAATTATAAGTTAAACTTTAATTACTAAAATGATAATTAATAATTTAGTATTCATTCTAGAAAGAAAAAGCGGCAGCATGCTAGTTTGGAAAAAGGGCACTAGTTCATGAGGAAATATATTAGTAATGTGTTTAGCAACGATAAGAAAAAAAGAAGTATAAATTTTTTTAGTATGATATATAAACTGTTATTAATTTTTAATAATTTTATGAATTACAAATTGAAAAATTCAATCAACATGCTTTAATAATATTCTGGTTTTTTTCTTAAGAAATATAGTTCTATCATTTTTGTAAGGTCTTGGGCATATCGATTTAGAAATAACGTGGAATGGAGAAATTTTTTTACAGGAAATTACTTCAACTTCAGGTGAATTTCACAATTTTTTTTTAAAAAGCAGGTTGCATTTTGCCACTTTTAAAAGGTTAGGTTGCAATTCATATATATATATATATATATTAATATTAATTTCATAATTCATATTATAAGAATTTTAAAAAGAAAAACTCAGTCTTTGTGGGTTTTTTAGTACTGTAACCACACAAAAAATGATCACATTAGGATTATAATTTCAGGAGAAATTAATAAAAACATGAAAATGAAATTTAAGAAGAAGTTCTCAATTTTGAATGGTTATAAATCAAAAACTGACTTCCAAATGACTTTAAATTTTGCTTCTAGCCATAGTTTGAACTGGATATTTAAAATATAGTGTCAAAATTGTGTGCTACCATTAAAAAAAACAGTTTGGTCTGGTTTTGATAGGTAGATGGCTTCCTAAGGCAATTTTATAGACATCATTTAAAAGTAGACTTTATTTTTAATCATTTGGTACCAGTCATTTTCTTCTACTAATAATTTGTTGCAATTTTAGAAGGAAATGTTTTTTTCCCCACTACTTTACCTTTTCGTTCTGTAACACTAATTATAACGGGCTTAAAATCGTAAACAAACACTAAATTCCATTTAAGGCATCTGCCTTCTGAACAATTTTTTTGAGATTTTGTAAATTTTAAATTGCTAATAATTATTAAAAATGTCATAATAATGCGACATAAACATACAAAAAAGTAATTTAATTTTTTATTTAAAATAATAGTATAAAATTAAGTGAAAATTGCTATTTTCTTAAAACCATTTAAGGCTATTTTAAATGTTTATGGCATCTTAAATATGATAAACATCTTATATGAGGTTTATATATGACATTTTACGTATATTATACACATGACATTTTACATATGATATCATATATATGACATCTTAAGTTGTTTTAAATAACATTTAAACTATTTTAATTTAAAACAATTTATATTTTTCTTAAAACTATTTCAATTTTTGTCAAATCCAAAAAAATAAATACATTTTATGAATGTCATAATACCATAAAATTCTAAAAAAAAGACCACTCCTCTTTTGACAACATGAAATATTGACAAAAGTGAGAAGGGGGCATATAAATGCAATTTTCTTGAAAATATTTTAACATTAGCATAAAAAAAACCCTGCAAACAAAATCAATAAAATAAAAAAGTCTTTGCAGCGGTCGACCTCAGCTATCGAACGAAAAAAAAAATCATTTAAAAATATTGAAATGCAAGATTTTTTAAAAACCCTTTAAACTCCATATTATGAATTCATGAAAATTTCATCTTCCAAAGCATTTTTCGTGAATTTTTGAAACTACATTAGAAGATTGTCGCAATCATTTAATAAATTTCAGAAGGATTTTGCGAATTAAAATGAATTAAATTTGAATTTATAGGGATTTTGTGTAATATTTAAATCTTCACTCAAATCTTTTATTCAAAATCTTTTTTTTTTTTTTTTTTTTTAGTATTTTATATAATTTGGAAATGTACAAATATAAAGCTGTTACAATAGAAATATAGGAATAATTCCAAGCAAATTTTTTACCCACAATCTTTCAACGTCAAGAAAGCTGAAAAGATGCAAAGGCAAAAGATATCATCCTTTAAAAAATATTTTTGTTTTTTTCAATCCATAATGCTTTTGGAATAAGACAAAGTATCTATAACTCACTCTAAACTGTATTATTACTAATCAATGTATTAAATGAATTTTATAACACGTTATTTTGATAGTACTTTAAAATACCGTGAAGGTATAAAGAAAGGATTAAAAAACTATAGGATTAACATTAAGGAGCGGGTGTTTTCACATGAGGAAAGTAGCCCCTCAAAATGCAGTGACAATGCAAAACTTTCCTGTTTAGCAAGAGAGAAACAATTAAAATTAAAATTTTTACATATAAAAAGGACTTCGTGGATGTGTCAGCATGTTTGCGTGAGAGTAAAAGAAATGACTGAGCTGCAAGCAAACAGAAAAAATGATTAAAAGAAAAAAATTGAAAAGCAAAACATATTTTTTCCCTTACTGTTAAAAAAGGGGTAAAAATGATATTGCCGTTGTTCATTGACAGATTTTGTTCAAATTTTCAGCAAGTTGCAATAACAGTAAATTAGGCTGTGTAACAAATTTGTATTAAAATACAATAAGGTATTTCATTTTAAATCCCTGTCGCCTTCACCGATAGACGGAGGTAGATTTCAAAGTTAGGTACTAATTTCAACAACAAAATCTAAATAAAGAATAGAGAAAACCCAGTTTAACAATTTTACCCAGCCACTTTTGATGAGTGTTTAATTTCATTTTTCTGTAAGAGTTGGTTTTATCAGAATCATGTTAATACAATAATTTTTTCTTCGATCCCCATTTTTTCACCCCTTCAGAATATTTTTAGTAACATCATTCATTCATTACTAGAGTTCATCTTATCAAAACTTATTACTACAAAAATTTTGTTTCATTAAATGAACACACACTCTATTTTAAATTCGGAGAAACTTTTTATTTAGAGGCGTGCACCTTTAATAATGCAACCCTATATACAGTATTTCTGAGGGTTGTTAGAAGTTTTCATCACACCAATGATATGTTTTTTGAATCACCTTAGTGGCGGATTAACGGAAATGTGTTTTTTATCCTTCTACAACCCACCCCCCTCTTTTTTTTGCTGCAAGATTTGATCCTATCAAAAAATTGTCAATATAAAAGTTGTAGATAACATTAAGGAAATTCAAAATAAATTTAAGTGGATTGATACCTTTTGAATTGACAAGGTTATGATTTTTATTTTTGTTCTTCAACTCCCTCCCCCCCCCCTTTTTTTTTGCTGTAAGAGTTAGTCCTGTCAAAAACTTTTCTGGCGCTTGATTTTATGTTTCAGTTTGGAAGATATTTATGCAAAATTATGTAAGTTATTGTGCCCATAAAAAAGTGACATAGATAGATGGATAGATAAAGTTTTGAACTGGGGGTGGTCTGGGATTCTAGGGGTCATGGTTAGCATAGATCTGCAAAACTTTTACAAAAATTCCAACATAGCGCGATTGTAATAAAGGTAATTTCTTACGAAATCTACCTAAAATTCGAGTATGCCACAAAAAAGCACTTTACAGAAAAGGAGAGGGCTATCTACAGTTTGTTTTGTTTATTCAACTCCGTAAAGTCGAACATTATCAGAATCAGATAACTAGCTTTGGGTGATTAATCTGTTTCCATTACGCAGAAATAAACCGTGCACAGAATTTTTTTTTTTGGTACTTATGTTTTATATTTATATGTGTGTCAGATACAACTGCACCAAGCATTCTGCCACTTACACTAATTTCAGCAACCCTTTCTTTTTTAACAACTTTATAACATTATCATACATAATAAAATCTATAATATAATAATAATATGCAATATAGTTTATTTATTTATTATGGTTTACAGTTTTTTTATTTATGCATTATAGTTTATTTATTATATTTTATTTTACTTATTTGCTATTAATTACACTGGTCGACAAAATAATAATAAAAAAAAAAAATTCCTCCCTGCAAACTAAAAATACATAAAGTGTACAGATCTAACATTCCTATTTCTGAATATGTTATCCAAATTGCTCCAGCATGTATTATTTTCCCGAGAAACAGTTTTATAACAACAAATAGTGAAGGATTATTATATTAATTTGCAATGGTAGATAAAATTGAAATCAAGGGAAAGGTGTTTTCAATGAATTAGATATCAAATTGATAAAATATAGCATGAAAATCTTGTTTGTTGATATTTGTATCGTGCATTTTTCTTTTTATATCTCCACGCCTTTTCTTGTCCGAATTTACTATTTGCTATCCGCTAATATATTTTCATACCTTATGTCGCTGTAACTCATGTAATCATATTTTATATGTTTATTTACAGGTAATATATGCATTATTATCTACATTTTATGTTTTACAAAATTTCCTCTTATGATTTAGCAAGATATAAAACATCCTAATTTTAAAAGCCAGCACTCCTACCAAAAGAATGGTAGGTGATACAGTAATTTCGTTACCATATTTTTATTTAGCAGAGTGAAATCTATAAGAATTGACAATTATTTTTACAGAGAGGATTTTGGTACTGACCAGTGTTATCATTTATAACAATGTTATTTATTTAAAAATGTTAAATTACTATTTTGAACAGGGTTGGAAGCCATTTTTGCTGATCTATCTCATGACCTGTATAATACGTAAACAGTACATTTAATTACATTTTTTTAATAAAAGATAAAAAAGGTCATATTTTTCAGAAAAAAACGGGAGATTATTATTGTGATCACGCTATGAAAAAATTATTTTTTTTCATTTTGGGAAAGGGTGGGGGGGGGGGGGGGCTTGGTTCCTAGCATATGCCACTGATGTAAACATTCATTTCAGTTCTTAACACATTGAAATAATGGGCTTAAAAAATTAGGAACCTGTAAAACTTTCAAATAAAAAAAGTTAACAGATTTCAGAATTCCGGATATTGGGTCCTATAGGCGTTGATTTATCCCTAGCAGAAACAGCCTAAGTCCAAAAGTTATTTTTTTTTCAGCTTTAAATATCATAAAGTAATTAACTGATAATTAGACTATTAAGTTAAAAGATCTAAAAAACACAGTTAGCACAAAAAATTTTAAAAATGTAATAGCATTTGTGAGTAGAATTTTTTTTAATAGATTCATGAAAATTTTTTGAATCTGACTTATATATTATCAAACAAAATAGAGGTTGTTATTTAACATATACTTAAACTGGATAGCAACCTGTATTTCATTTACTATTCGGTATTACAACGTAAAGTCCTCAATTATTCTGGCTTATGTAGTTTAATATTGATTCAGTGAATGACTCCAAAAACTGAAATGTCGACTTACTTTTTTTTATGCTGAACGAAAAAAAGGTTCCAATCGTGTGATGTAACCTCATTAAGGTGATTTAATCCAACTTTCTCATAACAGGAAAGAAAACAAAAGTATCTTTGTTAATGGTTAAAGAAATAAAATACAGTATATAGTCACAAAATGATACCATAAACTATAGGAGTATTAAAATATGCAGCCAACAGAAATAGCTGATAAACTTCCATGAATGTAAAGTATAAACAAATGATCCAACACCATTTTAGCCAATGTTGTGTAACAAGAGTGGTAGAGAGAGCATTTACAAGACATTTAAAAAAAATTAACAAAGTTACTCTAGAGTTTGGTACTTGTGTATTATTTGGGACAGGTCCTATTCACTGTGCCAACAATGGCGCCAAAAATATTAATTAGAGTAAACCTATTTTTGCTTTTTACATTTTAAACGAATAGCTAGTATTACAAAACAGGTTGTGTATTCCAGATCAGCAACAAAATTCCCTGACTTTTCCAGGTATATTGAGATTTTGTGATGTTACACACTTAAAAGTTGTGAATTTGAGAGTAAAACTTTCACAACTGTTTTTGAAGTAACAACTTTTGAACTGCCAATCAAATTCTTATAAAATTTACAATTTTTTTAACGTTTTAAAGACATACATTTAATATTGTTTTTCAGGTATACAAGGGTGGAGAATTTCTAAAAAGTCTTACCAGCCAAGGATTTATTTTACCAGCCAGCAAAATGCAATGTACAGTTGAAAATGTTGCTTACAAAATTTATGTAACTGCAAAAATAGTCAATTACTGTTACCCTGGATTGGCTAGTTTTTGACATTGTGATGGTTTTAACGTCGTGTCAAAAACCTAAAATTGAGTGCAAAACATTATTTTTACAGCAACATTAAATTTACAATTTTTCATATTTTTTTTGTTTTAGGCACTTAATAAACTTTTTGACAGTTTTAGACATTAAAAACCACATATCCTGTATAAAACCCAAAACATGTTTTTTGTTCAACAAGTTGCTTAGACAGTAGAAAATAATTGAAAGCTATAAATATTGAATAAAAAATAATTAAAAGTATTGTTACATTAAAAATATGTACTAAACAAACTATGAAACACTTTATTTTTAAAAATGAAAGTACATGTAGAAAATACTTGTATGATTTAATGTATAAAATTACATATAAATATTTTTATATTGTTTTAATGTTAGACCCATTCCAAGTCTTTTCCACAAAAAAAGATTAAGGATAGACTTACAGCTACAAACTTGAAATAATATGCTCAAATAAGAAAAAAAATGCCAACTATTTTACAATGTATAAAAATAAAATTTATCATAAACAAATTGTCCTACATAATTAAACTGAATCTAACATAATAAAGTGAAGATATATTATATATGTGTTAATACTGAAATTAACAAACCACCTACTTTTAAGTTATTGATTTAAAGAATGTTTAATTTATTGATTTCATATTATAATTTATTTAATTACTCAGAGAATATCTGTGTTGCAACTGTGGTTTATATCTAATGTTTGTGCACAAAAACAAACATTTTTAGAATCATTAAAAATCTAGGCAACTTATTGCCAGTTATTGAATAGTTGCCCCCTTAGCATTAGACAAACAGGCTTTTTTTAAGCATAAATTACATTTCTAATTTTTTTAATAACAAACTGAACTATAATAGTAATAGTAATAAATATATAAATAGTACTTTGAAAAGTGCATTTAATAGTAGTTTCAATATTTTTAGCTATTTTTACGAGCATGACAATTGACAAATAATTTGAATTAGGATATATAATTTTATTACAACTTAAATATAGTACAACTAAATAAAAATGGTTTATATAACATATAAATTATCATTTAATCAGTTTTTAGCTTGATTTAATATAAAATAACACTAATGGACTAATGCTAAAAAAATGTGTATAAGTTTTTTGAGACTTTTCGACAGGTTTGTTGACACGTCATGTCAAAAACCCAACCCTGATGTTACTTCAATGCATTTTCATATTATTTTTTGCTATAAAATTAAGAAATATATACAAGGCAGGCAAGTTTAATACAGAATAGAAGTACCATGTTGACATCAAAGTCATTTGGAAAGTTGCAAAATACAGTTAACTAGTTAAAAAAAAAAAAAAAAAAAAGCTTCAGAATATCTGTATAGTTTATGGTTTTTAATGACTACCTAAAAATTCACTCACCAGTGGTGAGTAAAATGGTGTATTTCCCCAACCCTGGGTATATACACTTTTAGCATCAGGTTCTATCCATTTTTTCCAATCAGAATGTATGATCAGAATATAGTGTTATGTATCTTAAAAGATACTGCCGAGCTTAAATTGAAACATTCACCATTGTAGAGGTTTGCACATATTCAGGTTTCTATATAATATGAGAAAATGAAGGTTAGAACGTCACACATTTAATAACCATTACATAGAGTGCTCAATCTACAGCAACTAAAGTTACAGTTAACATTGGTTCTGCAGGTAACAAATATAAAAAGGTGTGAATAACACGGATAATGCCACAAAATTCTTTATCAAATTAGTCACAGTTAAATACAGATTGTTATGACATTTTTTAATACAAATAATAAATATTCAATAAATTAAGCTAACAGAGCTCGCAAACAAAGTTAAGTATACTGAAACATCTAATCAATCCTACAACATTCAGTACAATGTTTCAGTGTGAAACTGGAGTTGAAAACCTCAGAGTTATAAGAAAGAATTGAAAGACAAAATTATTTCCATGACAGGTACTGTTATACTATGCGGTATACTGTTTACAGTACTCATAAAGAGCAAAATTTGATTTTCTGCACTGCAATTTTAAATGCTTAGTTTTATAACAAGAAATTTTTTCTTGGGAGTTTAAAATTTTTGTAACCCTTTCTCAGAATTTTCAAATTTTCTTGACTTTTCCAGGTAGTTAGAAACCATGTTTCAACAGCAGTTTATTCATTTTACTGAACCACGTAAATTGGAAACTTTAAAAAAAAAAAAAAAAAAAAAAAAAAAAAAAAAAAAAAAAAAACTAGAAAAGGTCAGTCAATAAACATTGATTTTTGTCCCATCACCTTTCCCTTCCTCCCAAGCTTTAAATGACACGTCTCTAATTCGAGACAGACGTTTCCCTTTCACACAGTTTTATTTAACTTAACTTAGTTCATTTCATGTAAAGATGGTATCCTCACTCGATTCCAGATGTGCTACTGTTGTGTCTTCATGATAATAATAAAATAATCTTATGGTTTCAGAAGTAGTTTTTGGTCGATGGGATAATCAAGTATTAGGGTCACCCGGGGTAATTCCTGGTCTGCAAGTTTCTGGGGTAATTCCTGGTCACAGTCCCTTGTATGTTTTAAGAACGCTTCACCAAAATGAAAAAAATGATAGAGGTACACTGAACTATCCTCATTGGAATTTAATACTTAATTATGAGTTTATTGCTTATTTATTTTGAAAAAAAAATCTTTTTGTAATGGCTTGTTAAATTTCTGTAAAACAACATTGGCCTTAGTCATGATACATTTTTACAAAGATCTTTGTCACAGCTCAAATTTTAAATATTTTTCTTTTCTTTCTTTTTGGTTCAATTACCAACTACTTTAGTCTTGAACTAATAAGTCTGATAAGTACTAATAGTCTTGAAAAATTTCATACTATTTTAAATAATTTACAGAAGTTGGTCAAATATTGCTCCATGTATCTGGGGTAAATCTTGGTCACTGGGGTAATTCCTGATCAATGTTTTTATCATCATTTAATTCCTTTTTATTGTCATATTTAGTGATTTTAATTTTCACAAACCCTTTGAGAATTAACTGCAACCACACTGTTCACCACATTTCAGTTAATTGTTGTTTTTAATAAAGTAGAGTCACCCGTGGTAATTCCTGGTCACTGAGTTTCTGAGGTAATTCTTGACCATTTTCGCTTTTGTTATAAAAATAACAATTTATGAAACTGTAAAAAATCTCAAAGATGCTTTGAAATATATGCCTTAATTATTCATTTAGTTGAAATTAAATATTTTAAAAAATTTATGTTCAAAACTGCTACTCGAATTTCTGCAAAACATCGATCTTGATTGTTACACATTTTACAACAGATCATTGTCATTCTTGCAGTTTTAATTATTTTATTTCAACTAATCACATATCACAGTCTTTTAAAAAAGATTATAAAATTTTCCTCTACTACATTAAACACTTTTAAAAGCAGAAAACAGTAAGTGCTCAGAGAATAAGACACACCCTATGACTGAACAATTTAAGTAGAAATAATATCTCATTGCAAAATGCCAAAATGGTGCATAACAATATACATAATGCAATAGAGGAACCTAATTATTATGCTGTGTATTATATTAAAGGTCTGTATTGAAACTTTCTTGAAAAGGGAGCTGAAAACATCAGTTGGCCTAGAAGCAAAATAAAATTGATAACAAACATTCAGTTATATTTCTTATGGACCAATAAATTTGCAAGTTATTAATAAATTCAATTCACAATGGATATTAATGAAGTAATAAATACTGCTTATAAATGTTGTAAAAACACATAAAAATTCTTTGGCTAATTAATGTTTTGTAAAATGTACAAGAGTCTTTTACACATCAAATAACTTAGTATTTAGGCCCAAAACAAAATCTATGCTTTATTATTCCACAATTATGAGATGAACAAAAC
This sequence comes from Maratus speciosus, assembly GCA_963932465.1. Lineage (NCBI taxonomy): Eukaryota > Metazoa > Arthropoda > Arachnida > Araneae > Salticidae > Maratus > Maratus speciosus. The sequence continues at coordinate 36,352 of CAWVRF010000577.1, read as the reverse complement.
TTTTAGAAGATTGATTCAACTTATTTTATTACTCAGTCACAAAAAAATTAACTGTACTACTTAATTTACATGAAAAAGGATGCTGACCGATAATTACCCCAGAAGTGACCAAGAATTACCCCATGTCCAGGTTAATTCTTCGTCATTTAAAAATTATAATTATTTTAATTATAAGTGCATATATATTTAAGTAAGCATTTTATAATATAGCCATCAGAGGGGGCTTATTCCACAAACAAATTGGGAACAATACCTTTAATAGTTTTTTATAATAATTAGATGTTGATGCTTTTTGGCCAGGAATTACCCCGGGTGACCCTACCAAGAAATGTAAATAAAATAATGACCAGAAATTCACAAAATTCTAAAATATGCACAACCTCTGGTTCATGTGAATTTAAAGGAGTCTACTGTATATGGGGCATTCTCACAATCTTTTGAATTTCATGTCCCTGAATAATAATTTTTATATTAATACACTTTTTTTTTCATATACTTGGGAACACCCCATTGCATGATTGCACAACAATATTAACGAGATAAATAAGTTTTAGACGATGTTGGGGGCCCAAACACCTGGAAAACTCCTATATTGCCCTGTGTCCCTGAAGCTGATTTTTAAGTTTGGAGCTGTCTGGATAAAATTGTTTCAATAAAAATAATTCGATGTAATTTTTTTCTGAAACTGGAACTATCACTTTATAAGTAGCTAAAAATTCGCCTGCGCATATTTTTAGGGTTGTTATTATTTTTTAAACTCTGTCCCTAGGTTTTAGATTTTTTACCATCCCTCTTCTAAAATTATACAGAAAATCACTTCAGATGCAGCCACAGAATTTTTTTCAAGTTTTTTCTCATGCAGAAGTACACTAGAGAAAGAATGTCTAAAATTCTTTGGCATGAAATTTACTGTAGAATTTAAATCAGCATTTAAATATCAATTTCAATGGTAGTCTCACCATCCCCAAGGTTTATTCCTGCACTTTTCGAGGTAAATTAATTTTTTTTTTTTTTCATTTAATCCAATGTAAATAACTGTTTCTAAAAATCAATGAACATTTTGGCTACCACTTAGTCTTAACATGATCTGCCTAAAATAGGTGGTAATTTTCCTTGCTGTTCCATCCTTACCGTCCTTTTTTTTTTCCTTACCGTACCTTTTTTCCTATACCATCCCCCCTTTTTTACCTCACCGTCCCTTCTTTAACACCCCTTTAAGACAATGTTATACCAAAATTTTGTACTAAAAATACTACATTGTCATTATTTCTCATTTGAATGTCCTGTGGATAATATGTAAATTCATTATAAGTAGAAATTTAGAAGAAAATAAAAAGTCATAAGGGTAAAATGATAAGGAAAATTAAACTCGCAAGTTTAACTTAAACCTCAGTTAAACAAAAAAATTTTCGCTGCTGACCATTTTTTCTTTATTTTTAATCATTAAGGCATTCGTCTATCAGATTAAAATGTTATTTTAGCAAGTTTAGTTTCTCCAGATTTTTTTCCCCAAAAGTCAAAAGTTTGTGAGAATGCCCCATATGAAAAACAATAATACGTATATATAAATTTATATATATAAGATATTTAGATAATTATACATAAATGGATAGAAAAACGAGCATAAGTTCATTAGGTTTGTTTACCAAGCTGTTTATATATCATTTGGCAACAGATCCAATTTCAGAAGCCGAATTAAGCCAACCTTTTTTAGAAAATGTCAAGACCCCTATAGTGAAAAAATACCATATATTTATTAAATTAATCAATAATATTTATATTCAATTATAAAAACAAAAAGATAAAACAAAAAAAATGTGATGACATATTGATAAATAATGTATGATGTAAACAAAGCCATTGCTAAGAGATTTTATGGGGGGGGGGGGATATTAAATACGGCAAGTCAAATTTCAATATTTGCCAACTGATTGAGAAGCAAAAATAAACAGTTCTTGACGTTTGCCAACCAGTTTTAAAATTTTGCCACTTTTTTTTTTAGTAGTAAGTTTAATTAATAAATATTTATTAAGAATATTGACCTCGGAAAAGTAATTAATGTTTTCATCTACCTTTGCTGAATAATACATGACTAAAACAAAACAAAAAAAAACAAAACTTTAAAATGTGCATTTTTAATGCAGGTATTTATTTATATTTTTTTAAGGAAAAAATTCTTGCTATTTAAATTTTAAGTAAACAATAAGCAAAAATTGACAGCATACTTACATATTTAAAAGCATGTAAAAAATATTAACAAATGTCTAATTTTAAACAATGTTTGGCACAGATGTCATATATGCCCAATATTGACGCGATTTTTTTCTGACGCCAATTTTATATATGCACCGGGTACTTAACTGGTGCCAAAGTGTCGTTATTTTACTTCATATGGTAACGGAGTTTCCACCAAATTGGCATCGGAAAGAATCGCACCAATATGGGGTGTATATGACATCTGTGCCCAATGTTTTGAAAGTTAAATGCAAAAAATTATGTTCTGTTTTAAGATTACTAAAGGGGTTAAAATGGATTTTTTTTACATATTTCCACATATTCCTAAGTTTTGGCTCCAGGTGGGGTGGTAATTAATACCATTTGATTCGAAATAACAAATAAAGTATAATAATGTAAAAATGTTGTATCTACAAAAATTTCAAACTTTTTTTTTTTGTTAGGGGGGAGGGGGAGGTATATAATATATTTACTTTTGCTACAACTTAACAAATAGGGTAAAAAAATCATTTTAAATGCTGTAAGTTTTATGGATAAGAGTAATTTTACATGATTATTATTACCATTGTAATTTTACAAGATTATAATCATTACAAAGAAATGCAAAATGTCATTTAAAAAAATAATAACAATATAAAAAATAAATGCTTTAAGTTCTGTATGGTACAGTTTTGTTACATTATTCTGAATGTGTTGAAAAGTGTTTCATAAAGTATGCTTGATGCATAATTTTTTCTTTCTTGATTAATATATATATCTTATTTTCAAATTCAGGGATGTAGTGGAGGGTATACGGTGGTATACACTGTATACCTTCTGTTTTTTTTTTAAGGAACACCGTATACCCTCTGCTTCTGAAAAAAGCTGTAATATATACACTGTACGGTATACGCTCTGCTTAGAGCGCATGCCCTCTGCTTTTTTTAAGACTACACCACTGAAATTGTTACTTAAAAATTTGCATTATTGTACCATTTTCAAGGTAAAGGGGAAATAAAAAGATAGATTAACAAAAAATTAATTCATAATATATTTCAAATAATACTTAACAGTGGACTACTGTGACCCAGCGTGCTCTGCTTCTGGGGCACATTGGCTCACTTTATGAATAAGATTTTTTTTTTTTTTTTGTAAAATGTATCAGAAGCAATTTTCTGAAAAAATTCTGAGAGATACAAAATAGCTCAAGGAATATTCAAGAATATTATTGGACAGATTGAACTCTCAGTTAAAGAACAAAATATGTAAACTGTAATAAGTGGTGCCCCAGTCTTCCCTAATGCCAAAGCCTGTCAATTTGATGTTATATAAACATAGTGTAAATTACTATTTTATGCTATTTTAGTTTGCTTGTTATATTATTAATTTTTTTAATGCTGTAATGATTTTATTAATTGAATAATGAATTACCATTTTGAACACGATTGGCAACAACAAACAAAATTTTGGATTGACAACCACTTTCGACAATCTATCTATCTATCTGGCCCAGGTGGTACGTGAGTATCAAATTAACAGCAATTTCCCAAAAATATTATTTTAATATATCTCAAAGGGCAGGGGATTTTCAAAAATCTATAAATTATACCAAACAGGTTATTTTATATTGAGGTACGTATTTTTAAAACAGTGATAGAAATTGGGAAATAAAAGGTAGGCGTCAAATGATGACTACTGTAAAAATCTTAGACGTCAAATTAAAATTTTTAGTTGCAATTTCTAAAATTCTTTTTTTACATTACTGTAGATACTCTATGCTACATTTTAGAAAATTACTAATACAGTCGAACCTCGTTAAGACGAAAACGCTTAACACGAAATTTCTCTTAAGACGAAGGAAAATAGTTTCCCCATCACATTATCTTGGAAAACAATAATAATTGCATCGTTTAATACGAACATGACGACAAAGTTCTCCCGTTTAAGACAAAGTAAATATTACGCCTAATAAAAAAATTTCCTCCTTGCGACCGTTGCGGTGATGCACCTTGAAACAAGTTAATCACTTTTCCTGAACTGGACGCTGGAGGATATGCGTTTGTTCTTGGAGTTGGGTGTAGTGGTGAGCGTGGGGAAAAAAAGAGTTGCATTCTTTCTCTGCTGATGTTGAAAGTCTTCAAGCATGGTGGTTTTCAGAGGAAGATGTTTTGCAAATAGATAAAACAGAAATGGACGATGTGATAGAAGAAGCTGAAAAAAGGTATAATATCCCCCCTGTTGTTTGCAGATAAGATATTTTGGCCGATTTAAATGGAAAGGAGAATGAAGAAGAAGAGCTGAATAAAATGGAGGCTGATGCAGAGGGTCGAAATCCCTTCAGTGTCCTTCAATGAAGCGACAAAGGCTTTAAAAACTGTTCAGCAATCTGTTTCAACAAGTCAATCTGTTAAATCTGTTGCAACAAGAAAATGCTTTGGACAATTTAGAAAAAGGTGGATACCTTTATAAACAAATGTAGGATGCAAAAATTGAAACAAAAGTCAATAAAATATTTTTTTTAATTAAATTTATAGAGGCAAATATATTTTTTGCATTTTATTTCTCCTTACTCATTTATTTTTTAATAAGAATATTACAGTACATGTAGTACTACTACCTTCATGTGTGTATCTGTGTGAGTATAGGTTTTGTGTTTGTATAGTGATATTAGAAATGTACGTTTTGCAAAAAAATACTAAATAACATAAAATGACTATAAAATATTTCTCTGCAGGTATCATTTACCTTCTTTGATCTCTTTGTTTTAGAGATTTATTTTTTAAATCATCCTAAATGCCGTTTGCTGTTTTATCGGTCAATACGAAAACATTTTAGCTCCCCTTCGACTTCGTCTTAACGAGGTTCGACTGTACTTGTTTTTATTTAAAATTATTGAAGTTCTTAATTTTCAAGATTATAATACAGTAGAATCTCGATTATCCGAAGTAATTGGGGCTGACCCTCTTTCGGAAAATTGAAATTTTCAGATAATCGAGAATGCCTCAATTTTAAGATTAAGGAGAAATATATGCCCTATTTCTTATTATGGTAATAAGTGCTTAATAAAAATAACTCAATAACAAGATAGAAACAAGAATAAATTACCTGAGTTTTAATTGTGAAATTTAGTATACCTTTTGCATATTTCACAAGGGTTTGAAACAATGTTTTGTTTGTCGCAGTTTCGATTGCCTTTGCTTTGAAACACTATCACGAAGTTTTTAAATATTATTAGTTCACAAGTATCACAGTCTTTCTTCTGCTCCAGCCATGCCAAACCTTTTGAAAAACATTCAAAAGCTTCAGAATTGCTAATTTGTTAGTTCCACTCCGCAGCTTATGGGAGCTCAACTTAAATTCAAAGGAACTCTAAGAAAGGGGATCGAAAATAGTTATATGTATTCGTAGTTCGGAATGGACCGCTTGCGCACAAGGAATACAATAGTTAAAAAAAAAAAGCTTTGAAAATGTATTTTGCACACAAGGAATGTAATTCTAAAAAAAAAAAAAAAAGGCTTTAAAAATGGATTTTGGTTAACTGAGAGTTTCGGATAAAAGAGGTTCTACTGTAATTGAAGAAACTTAAAAGTGATGAAAAGCTTTTTTAATTTTTGCTATACTTAGAAATTAATAGAAAAGTGCACTTAATCATGTTAAATAAATTAAAAACTTGATAACTTCTTAGCAAAACAAAAACAAATTTTATAGTGTTGATAGTTACAATTGAATCTAGAAAAATTTAAAAAATATGTAATGCATCTACATTTGAATCTTGTAACATGCAATCAAAAGGTACACTAATTATTTTCACCGTTAAAATAATACAATATTTTTTGTAGAAAGCTAGGGGTCAAATTTGACGACAAAGAATAATTTTGTAGTCGTCAAATGTAATAATTTGGTTGCATTTGATGACTAACGACTGCTAATTTCAAACACTGTTTGAAAATCATGAACATATTAATAGTACCAGTTCATACTTTGCATTTTAAAAGATACTTTATTTATTTAAAAATGTGATGTACCTTCTATGGCAATTATTGAAAACTTTATACGAATATATTTTTAGCACATGATCAAATGTTCATAAAATCTTATGCCTTTCTTAATATATACTTAATTAATCAATATATGAAGTTTAAACAATCATGAGACAGTGAATGCTGAACAAAGCTGATTTCACTTTAATTGAACTAATGACTAAAAAAAAAGCTAGTTTAACTTAACTTCAGTGAATCATTAAGACTGTGGCAGATAAATCTTTACATAGCTGCCAACTTGTACAGATTGATTGTGCAATGTTCTATGTGTGTGTACAGTTTCAAGAGTGAACAGTAAACTGTATGGTTTTGTGCAAAGCTTAGTAATGAATCATAAAATACTAGAAAATCTGCAGACCAGGAGCTTCATCATCAGCAATTCTAATTTTGATATCACTTTACATAATATTTTATATTTTATAATCTGTAGTTATTGTAAGTTGCATACATATATTTATGAGGATTAAAATTTCTCCAAGACTGAGAACATAGCTTTTAGAAACTGTTAAACATTAAACAGTATTGCATGCAACGATAGTCTTGAACTTCTTATTTTTGTAATTATTTTTAAATAAAATGTACATTTTTCAGAAACTTTATTCCACGAACCCCAGTTTTCTCACTGATTTTGGTAATTTATGTTAGTTGGGTGCCAGTGATAACTCGCTAAATCTTGTTTCAATTAATCATTGAATTGCAGGCCTTGGCTAAATTCATGTGAAGCAGAGGAATTGATGAACCATTTTTTAAATTCTAAATGATATTTTAAGATTTTGGGACTTTAAATAACATAAGCTTTTATTTTTTTAAATAGAAAATTAGATTTACACTTTCCTTATAAATAAAAAGTTTTTAGTTTATGTTATCTCTTGTTTAAACATTTCTGTTCTTGACTAGCCTAATCATAAACAGAACCAAATTATATGATATTTTGTTGTTTGTCTTAGTATTTCTGTGTTTACATATTTGATCATTATTTTTTAGCTTTTTTAGCTAAGTTTTTAATAGGGATGCACCGAATAGTGATTTTGGCCGAATGCCGAATATTCGGCCTACAAGCAAACCAAATACTGAATATTCGGCTAGCCAAATAGTAACTATTTGGTCGAATACTGAATATTCAGCTTGTCGAATAATTTTATATTTCAAAGTTTAAAGGCAGTAAAATGTTAAAATTTAAAACAGTTTTACATAATAATTAAAACAGAAACTTTCATTTTGAAAATCAAGAGCTTTTTTCAAATAAACTTTAAGCTGAAAAAAATCTGCTTTTAAGTTATTTAAGAAGAGGATAGTTATAAAACTTTTTTAATTAATAAAATTTTAAATTTCATGGCTTCTTCTGTGATTTAAAACAAATGAATAAAATTTTCTTAAATTCTAAAACAACCATTTTAAAATCAAAGAGAAATTATGAAAAAATTGGAAGAAAAATTGTACAGGATCATATATTATTTGTTTGTCAGAGAGACTAAAGTAAAAGTAAATAAATAAAACAATCTATTCAAATTTTATAGGGTAGCAACTCGGCAAGAATAACTGTTCTACAGGGGTGCAGAAAATGTTTCTATTCCCAATATTTCCCCCAATCCACTTGAAAATTTCCCCAAAATTTTTCGGTATGTTATAGACACATGCTGTATTACCGTAGGTATAGAAAATTTATTTTTTCAATATTTCTCAACTTATGCTCAAGTATGTACGGCAGGGGTCACGGGGTGATTCTGAATGAAAAAAAAATTTCTGAAATTCACAGCAAATTTTCTAAAAGGTTACAGCAGAGAGGAGGAAGGGGGGGGGGTGGTTTTTTACGCGCCTCTCTGACGGAATTCACATTTTTTCGTGATCTTTTGACGAAATTTGCGTTTTGACGAGTTTTACTGTTTTTTCGCCTTCTTTTAAAAGAAACTCTCAGCTATTTCGCTCCCTTTTGGCGAAATTTGCGATTCTTTCGTGATCGTTTGACGAAATTTGCGGGCTTATTTTGATCTTTTGTGAAATGCGCGGTTGTTTCGCGATCTTATGACGAAATGTGCGGTTGTTTGCGATCTCTTGACGAAATTTGTGGTAGTTTCGCGATTTTTTGACGAAATTTGTGGTTGTTTCGCGATCTTTTGACGAAATTTGCGTTCATTTCGCTATCTTTTGACGAAATTTGCGGGGTTTTTCGCATTCGTTTGGCGAAATTCGCGATCTATTGATGGAATTTGCTGTTGTTTCGCGGTCTATTGACGAAATTTGCTGTCCTCTCGCGATCTTTTGACAAAATTTACGTGCATTTCGCTATCTTTTGACAAAATTTACGTGCATTTCGCGATCTTTTGGCAAAATTTGCATTCATTTCGCGATCTTTTGGCGAAACTTGCGGTTCTTTCGCAATCTTTTGACGCAATTTGGGATTATTTTGCGATCTTTTCATGAAACTTGCAGTTCTTTCGCAATCTTTTGACGAAACTTGCGGTTCTTTCGCAATCTTTTGACGAAACTTGCGGTTCTTTCGCTATCTTTTCACGAAACTTGCGGTATTTTCGCGATCTTTTGACGAAATTTGGCGGGTTTTTTCGCATTCCTTTGGCGAAATTCGCGATCTAATGATGGAATTTGCGGTTGTTTCGCGGTCTATTGACGAAATTTGCTGTCCTCTCGCGATCTTTTGACAAAATTTACGTGCATTTCGCGATCTTTTGACAAAATTTACGTGCATTTCGCGATCTTTTGGCAAAATTTGCATTCATTTCGCGATCTTTTGGCGAAACTTGCGGTTCTTTCGCAATCTTTTGACGCAATTTGGGATTATTTTGCGATCTTTTCATGAAACTTGCAGTTCTTTCGCAATCTTTTGACGAAACTTGCGGTTCTTTCGCAATCTATTGACGAAACTTGCAGTTCTTTCGCTATCTTTTCACGAAACTTGCGGTATTTTCGCGATCTTTTGACGAAATTTGGCGGGTTTTTTCCGCGTTCCTTTGACGAAATTTGCGATCTTGTGACGAAACTCGCGTTTTTTCCGTAATTCTTGAACAAAATTAGCGATATTTTTAAGTCCGAAATTTCAGATCGATGACCGATTTTTTTTTAATTTTCTGAACCAGGTGCATCGGAAAATTCGGAACAGAATCGCCCCTGATATGTATATTATTCAGGGTCGGACTGGGCCAGGGAAAAGGGCGCAGACCTTGGATTTTCAGAGGGCGCAAAAATTTTAACAAACTCATGTTAATTTTACTTGTTTGTGCTGTATCTGGCTTAACAAGGTTTAATACATTCACACAGTACCAAGTATGAAAATGGCTTGATATTATATCTCTGAGTCTAGATATACAGTACAGGACCCATTATCCGGAATTCCAAAATCCAGAAAGACCCGAAATCCGGAAAACAAAATTGAAAATTTTCTAAATTTGTAAATTTTTACTAAAATTTTGAAATTTTTCAAAAATTTTACAGATTTTCAATTTTTTTAGGTATATTGTGTTGCAATGTGTAACCACTAAAATATGTTACATCAGTGGTGGGGGAACTCGGTCCCCCCCCCCCCCGAAATTAGAAAAAAATCATTTTTTTTTGTCAAATTTTAGTTTAAAATTTATATTACGATTCGTTTTTTTTTTTTAAATCGTCAGATATTTCACATCCTTCCTCTCTCACTTTGACAAAATATTATGGCTACACAAGTGTGTTACTTGAATCAAGGGTGATTCTGAGTAGAAAAAAGAAAAAATTCTGAAATCCACTGCAATTTTTTTTAAGTTTACAGAAAAGGGGGAGGGGACTCCTTGGCCCTAATTATGAGTTTTTTCCGCGATCTTTTAACAAAATTCTCGTTTGTACACGATCTTTTGACGAAATTAAGGGGGTTTTTTTGTGATCCTTTGAAGAAATTTTTTTTTTGCTATCATTTGACGAAATTTGCGTTTTTTTCGCGAGATTTTGACGAAATTTCGTTTTTTTTTTTCATACTTTTGACGAAATTTTCAATTTTATTCGCGATCTTTTGACAAATTTACAGTTTTTTTCGCGATCTTATGACAAAATTGTGGGGGACTTTTTCGATCATTTGAAGAAATTTGTGTTTTTTCGTGATTCTTTGACGAAATTTGCGTTTCTCCGGCGATTTTTTGACGGAATTCGGGAGGACCCGAAATCCGGAAAATTCCAAAATTCGGAAAGCCTTCGGTCCCGAGGATTCCGGATAATAGGTCCTGTACTGTAGAAGACTTAGCTGTATTCTCCGTTCGTGTTTAAAGTTCCATTAAATCTACACAATGCTACGTAATTTTCTAAAACGAATAATGTGATATCTAAAAGTTCCAGCAAGTTGAACACAGTTTAGCTTGTATTAGATAACTGATATCATATATTATTCTTTTGTCACTAGTTAGTTTATAAGAGTCATGGAATAAAAAGTACCCTACCAATTCTGCAAATGACACGTGTAACAGGGTTCGTACGCCTCCTGGAATTTTGCAAACCAAAAAAGTTTTCGGCACCAGTATTTTCTTGTAGAAAATCTCTCCTTAAAAGAAGGCGAAATTTCGTGCGTTTAAACTAAATTTTTTTCTATAAAAAATATTGGTAGTTTTCCTGGAAAAACTCTCTGATCCGTACGAACTCTGGTATAAAAAGACATATGTACCAATTGATTGGGAATAATATCTACTATTGAATGCTATTAATAAATTTTGCTTTGGGGTGTTGTCTACATATTAAAAATTGCACAAACGTTGATTTTTCAAATGTTAACATTCACGTGTGACATTCTATTTCAATTCCTTTGCAGCCGGTAAAGAGATACAGTTTATATGTTTTTCTACATATCTTAATACAAAGAGTGCTAGGGGTTTATCCATAAATTTCGATAAATAAAATGATCTTACAATAAAAAGTACCGAAAACACTCAATTAGTCACCAGTAAAATTACACAGGAATGTTAAATTTACCATAAAGTTACTTTACAAATCCTTTAAAGTGTTTCTGGTACTTATCTACGAAATTTTTCTGCGGCTCTTTTGGTAAAAGAAGACGGTCCTCTTAAATTATCGAAGGGCAAAATTGCTCTTTATGTCGAAAACAAATTATTCAAATGAGCTGTAAACTTACACATTGATGTTTTTAATGATTGTGGTTTGTTGTACGCAAAAATTAATATAGGCCATAATTCATAATTTTTTAACATGAATTTATTAATAGTTTTCATGATTAAAAATGTTTTTAAGTTGTAAAAAAGGTCTGTAATATGTTTGGTTCTATTCAGTGTATCTCTTAAACAAATTGATAAAAAATCAATCAGATGACTTTTATAAAGATATAAATTAATTTTTCTCAAATTGGTTTCCTTTAACATCCTGAAATTTAAACTCTTCAAACTCTATCAAGGTTTAAGATAATGTAAATAACCAATGTCTTTTACCGGGCTGTCCCGATCTAAGAAACTTAAATAAGATATCAAAAATGAGTGTTATTGTTTGAAAATTCAAAGTTGGTTACAATTTTTAATATGTAGACTACTTCGGAAACATAATTTATACAAAACAATAAGTAGTAGACATTATTTCTAGTCGATTGGTACCTATATATTTTGTTTGATTATTTTTAGCAGAATTAGTAATGGGTAACCACTTTTATTTCTCTTATCATCACTGTTGCACAGACAATAGGCAGATAAACTAACATGGCTTTTTGCACCAGGCGCCAAATAGAATTGCTGCAGTGCTGCTGAAGGGTTCATCCTTTTGTTAAAGTATATTTCTTTAATATTATATTAATTAGTTATAAGTCAGTTAAAAATTTGATAAATTCAATTTCTGTTACAATCTGGCAGCAATTACTTTTTACAGGTATTTTGCAGGAAGGGGTATTTTGTATCCTTAAAAATTGACTTTATGCATTCATAAAATTCTGAATTTATATTGCACTATTATAGGGTTTCTACAGAAAAAGTACACAAAAAAAAAATCGTTTTGTTAGTATAAAATCTCCAAAATAATTGAGTAAATTTACTCTTCTCAGCACACTCTTCCCATGATTTGCAAAATTCTTATCACAATCACAATTAGAGATCAAGGGAAATATTTAAGTTTTCATATGCATGTTACAGAATCCTAGGGCCGGCGATTTTTTTCCTTTTTCAAAAAGCTATGATATATTTTATTTTAAGCAATTACTTTACAGGTATTTTGTAGAAAGAGGCATTTAGTATCCTTAAAAAACGATTTTATGTATACATAAAATGCTGAATTCATATTGCACTATTAAAAGTTTCTAACGTACACAAAAAAAGTCTCTTTGTTAGACTAAAATCACTATGATTGAGTAAATTTACTCTTCTCAGCACAGTCATCCCGTGATTCGCAAAATTGTTATCACAATTAGAGATCAAGGGAAATATTTAATGCAAGTTACAGGATTCCGGAGCCAGAGTTTTTTATTCAAAAAACCTGTCATATTTTTTTAATAATTTCTTTATTTGATAATAGATTTTTCGCGATTATATTAAACAATTTTTTATTTAAAATAAATAAAATTTTTTCTAATAGTTATTTAACCATGAAAAGTCTGTAATTAAACAAAGAGAAGATTAGTATTAACCGAAAGTTGAGGTGTAAATTTTGTGAATGAAAAAGCTCTGGCTGCAGGATTTCAAAGCTTGCAGGATTGCAATCCAGAAGTGTCATCAAGTTTGCATTCTTCAAAAAGAAAGATCATGTTTTCCAATCAGCAATAAAATTCTCACAACAGGTTTTTGCCTTCTGATATAACTTTCTTTCTTTTCTAAATTTGTTTTCAAAAAGCACGGTTTCAATTATAGGTGCATTCAGGGCCGGCTTTAAAGGGGAGGGAAAGGCAAGGTACTAAAAGCTGTAGGAATTAAAATATGCAAAATATCTGGTGAAAATTAAAATCGATTATACATCATTCAAAGAAGTGATGGAAAAAAAAACTAACCCAGGGCGCCATTGCTACCAAAGCTTTCCCTGGATGCATGTTTTCTCTCTCAATCACATTCCCACTTTAATTTTTGATCCTAAAATTGTTTCGATGTACCTTTAATTTCTTTGTGATAATGAAAAATACCTCTCTAGTGCTGCCTATCTATTAATTGATTATTATTCCCTAAACGAATTCTAGAAATTTAGTGCACTAGTCAGAAAGTGTATAGTATATACAACGAGGGTAAAAATATCGGTGCGGCACTTATGGCTTATGGGGGCGCGAAGTTTTAATGGACGAGGGCGCACCGGCCCTCGGGCCGATGGGCCAGTCCGAGCCTGATATTATTCTGAGAACGATTTTGTGAACGTCGCCATACGGATCTTTTTATTTGTAGTGGAATTTTTCTATCTCAGGGAATTATGGAATTCGTTGTTAAAATCGAAATTAATTGTATATATTTCTGCAAAATTTCCCCAGGTGGTTAAAATTTCCCCCAATCCTAGATCGCCGGATCGGACATATTCTGCACCCCTGCTGTTCTACTCCTTTTTATTAAGCAAGGAAGTTTTTTAATACATCCTAGATCAGTGTCTGGAGTGAGCGATCCTTTTCAGAGATTATAAATGTTGTTCTTAAAATCTTAGCAAGAAACAGATTATTTACTGGACAGTGTTCAGGAACTTGCATTTGCACATAATTAATTCCTATGAAAATCCTCGTGATTGGTTAATTTTCTTAAATAATATTTAATAATCAGCAAATAAATAATGTAAAAACATTCTCTTTTATTTAAATATATGATTCTGTTTCAAATTATTCTGAATATCTTTATAAGTTGACTGTTAAACATATAAGTGGTATAAGATTTTAAAAAATATGTTTTAAAAGTTTTTTTTAAGTATTCCGTTGGCCGAGTATTCAGTATATCGAATAGTTTGATATTCGGCCAAACCGAATATTCGGTAACATGGCCGAATACCGAAAAGATACCGAATATTCGGTGCATCCCTAGTTTTTAAGATATTATAATAAAAATGACCGATTTTTTATAACTAATCTTAATTATTTTTTGTCAAAATACTTAAATGTATATTCATTCATTCACACAAAGGTATATATGTCACTGCAATGTTAAAATAATGACTATTTGTTAAAGGCTAATTTTATAAGATTGGCGAGATTAAAAAGATTTTGGCTAACATAAAAGTACCCTAATTTCTCTTAACTGTACTACTATTTCTTTATTCAGTGAAAAGAAATGAATCGAAATTGGAAAAGCGAAACCGAATCAGTATAATAAAATTTTCATAGAATGATACGTCAGAGAATTTTCGGAGGTAGAAAAATATAAAATAATATTTTGACAGACTAAACATTTAAATAAATTGAGCATAAGAAATCATTGTTGCTTACAAACTTCAAGCACGTCGTAAAAGTACACTGTAATGATTGCACAGTTTTTTAATTTGCCATGTTGTCGGGTGAGTGATAAATAAATTAACCTGAAAAAACTCTATTGATAAAAAGAATCAAATGCACAAAAGCACAAAATGTCATAGAAGTTATGCAAAATGTAATGCATTTTAGACGCCAAATGATTTATTCAATCTGAATGATTCGTATTCGATGTAATGAATCATTCAAAATCAAAGGTAGCTTGAGCGGTGTCAAATTTCACCAAAAATTCATAAAAAATTCAAATCTAAAACAGCTTTGATTTTTAATAACTAAATTTATTAAGATTTATAAAGAAACAATGTCATGGACATTCTTCTATCATGCGATAAAATGATTAGCATGGGTAATATTCGCAAACCGCAAAGCGTCTTCCACACCTTACGCTCCTAGGCCTATTTTTAAATGTATACTAAAAATTAAGATATTTCTTCAATTTCTATATTATTATCCCTCTTTTAAATAATAATACTAATTAGTTGTATCTCGAGAGCGAAGTTGGTTTTTGTAAGCATTTTGCAGTATAACTTTGGTTTGAAAAGAATCCCTCTAATTAAATTCGTTATTAAAATTTTGTATGTGAAGAATTTATGAATGAGTTGAGAATCTCTGTGATAACTTTGTGTATAAATAGTGAGAAAAGTTTGTTTTTAACCCAAAATCACGAAATAATTTTCATTCATACATCAAACAGTTTTTTATTTAAACCTTGCTCTAATTTTACTGTAAAGGAAATGTATTTTCCGTGTATGATTGCAAATATAGTATTGAAACAATGTTTCCACCACTAAAAACATAAAATCTCAATAGTAATCACCAAACTGTGATTTTTAATCTAAAGTTGCATCATTTTTTAATTTCCATATCGCTGTTTAAAATTATTACAATTTATAAAAGCACTATTAAATTGTCGCTGTTAATTTACACATAGATTCAAAAACATTTCTCTTCTTACGAATGACTTGAAAATTACTGTGGTAAACTTCTGTATAAATATTGATTATTGTTGGAAGCTACCAAGAGATGTTTTTTCATGAGAAAAGTTTAAACTTTTTTCTTAAAATTATAAAATAATTTCAATCCATCATATACATGTATAAGTTTTGAGATTAAAAAAGAAAAAATAAGTGTTGCTTTATTTTGTCTGTGAAGGGAATGCATTTTTCATGTATTACTGGGCAGTATGAATGTATCGAAACTTTGCACCACTAAAGAATAAAAATGACGTAAAAATCACCAAGCAGCTTATTTGTAATATAAAGCTGCATCACTTTCAGTTGTAGTGTTTAAAATTCTTAAAAGCACTATTAAAAAGTTTTGTTTTAATTTACACATTGACATGTTTTATTTAAATTCTCATAAAAAGAGAAATATTCTTAAAGTAAGGACTGCTTTTTTCTTTTTTTCCCGAAAGGTAAGTTAAAAACCATTTAAGGGTTTTTTTTCCACAGAAAAGAACTTACAAACCGTGATTCTTGGTATCATGCGTCTTCAATGCAGCATGGCAATGATTTAAAACAGATGATAAATTTCAATAATTATAATCACGATTTTAATCAGGCAACTAGAAAAGATATTTATTATAATTAATTTCTACGTTTTTAAAATTATGCAAAACTAAAAAACAGAATCAAATATAAATATGTTGTAATATTCCAATCACATTATAATTATTAAAAAACAAGAAATTGTTTACATTTCTTAAATAAATTTAGTAAGTTTTTTTAGGAATGAAAAGCATTTTATTTAAATTTGTTGTTTAATTAAATTAAATTGATGTATGCCTTTGTCCCCTTCATTCCCAGTGTGTAATACATATTTTGTTGATTTATTCTATATATAAGTGAAGAGATTAATAACTTTATTTGAGTAATCAAATGATCACAGAATTTTAATATAATTTAATTTTTTACTACTAAAAATAGCAATAAATTAAGCATTTAAAATCTGTTGAAATTCTGAGATTGAATGACGTAAGAGTTTAATTGTGTTTTATCTATACATTTATTTTGTGTTATATTCATGTAAAGGGATAACAATTTTTGGTACTTTTCAGTTCGCCGGGTGCCAGTGTTATATATACATATATGTATGAATATATATATGTATATATACAGTACAGAACCATTTATCCAGAATGCTTGGGGTCGGATGTATTCCGGATAACTGGTTTTTCCGGTTAACTGGTTGTGCATTAAAGCAGCATCCATTTGATAAGTTTTGTGGAATATGTGTGGTTGTGACATTATTACTGATTTTAAATTATTAGATTACTTGAATTAAAAATCAATGAAAGAAAGATCAAAAGTTAACCACAGTTTAAAAGAAGGTAATTTGTGGCAATCCCTTAGGAACAAAAATTCTCCTGTTTCCTCTGCATAAAAATTAAAACATGTAAAATACAACTAAATATGTTTCCATTTCAAATACTAGATGTTGTCATCAAATTATACAATTGTTTCAAGCAAAGCCTATGTCAAACTAGCAGTGTATGACACTTTTTTCTGCAAAGATTCTGAAATCAGTCTTATCAGAAATATCATTCCGGATAATTGGTTTTCCGGTTAACTGGTTTCTGGATAAATGGTTCCATACTGTATATCTATACATATATTGTGTATAAACACATATGTATGAATATATATATGTACCGTAATTTCGGGTAGATAAGCCGCGGCTTATACGTGTTTAAAAGTTAAATTTTACCTTTTGCGGCTTATCTGCCGGTGTGGCGTATACGAAGTAATAACGATTTTTTCCAGAAAAAAAAAATAAATCAGATCATGTAATATTATAGAGTGAAAATCTGAAAAACAATATTAAAAATGCTTCACGGATTAGAAATAGCAATCATTTAAAAAAAATATTGGGAAGTTCTTTTTCATTTCATTAAAAAAGAAAAAAATCTACGCATGGTTTCTTTCATCATAACAAAACGTATTACTCAAAGATAATGATCTCATTCTGAAAACGTTCAACTTCCCACTCCACCACAGAGTTGAATAAACAAACTGCAGATGGCTCTTTTCTCTTTTATAAAATAGGGGTTTTGGGGAGTGCTGTAATTTTCTAATAACTCATTATATTTTAATAAAATTTTGTTACACAGCTTAATTTACTGTTATTGCAACTTGCTGAAAATTTGAACAAAATCGAACAATTAATAATGGAGATTTTTTTTTTTTTTTTAATAGCTAAGAAAAAACGGGTTTTGCTTTTCCTTTTTTTTTTTCTTTTAAATTATTTTTTCTGTTTGCTTGCAGCTCAATAATTTCTTTTTACTGCACATATGCAAAGTGAAGTCGCTGACACATTTAAGGAATCCTTTTTATGCTCAGTTTTGCATAATCGTGGCGTTTTAATAGAAAAGAAAGTAGATTCTCTTGTTTTCTTTAAGTATGCGCATTTGCGAATGTTGTATTTTTTATTTTTAATAATGAACGCATGTATTTAATTTTTGTTTATTTTAAAACTTTCTTAGAACATTTTATTTTAAATATTTACAGAATATATCAAATCGAGTACCAATTAATTTCTGTTAATGGACATATTAATGTTTACAGTTAGTAGTGAAGAGATTTTTAAAAAATATCTCTTTATACGTCTCTCCCAACTTTTGCCAATAGTTCATGTTGTCAAAATGATTATTTATCATTACTTATTTTCGGAATTTTATGTTGTGTTATTTAATTGATGGATTCAAATAAAAAATAGTGTTATTTGTAATACTAGCATTATGTTTTATATTAAGAATTACATAAAATATATTTCTACTTGCCGATCCAAGGCTGAAATGAGCGATGCAATTAGATAAATTCACAAACCAAAAGTTATTTATTTATTTATTTTCATTATTTGAATTAATTTTAAAATTCTAATTTTTAAAATGGTTTTAAAAAATGAGCAAAAATCTTCAATATGGCATCTATAGTAGTACATACACCACTTTCAATAAGTGCGGCTTATACGCCGGTGCCGCGTATACGATGGAATTTCAGGTTTTTTTTTCCATTTTCGGACGTAGCGGCTTATCTACCCGAAATTACGGTATATATATATCTATACATATATCATATACTGTGTATAAATACACATATATAGATGTATATATAACACTGGTGCCCGGATAACCAAAAAGTACCAATTCTTTAAAAGCTTAAAAAGTAATTTTTTTTTTATGTTTTCAAAGAAACATTTTGCAATGGAAGTTTTTGGGTGAATCCTAGAACAGGCGAGATACAGTAGGCTCCCTCAAATCAGCAATCCTAAAATCCACACATCATTGCAGATGTAAACAATGAAAATTTCAATTCAGATGTAGGGGCAAAATTACAGAACTTTTTATCTTTATATAATTCTGTATGTATTTTAGAATATAATTCTCGATCATATTACTGAACACGTGATTTTTCATGAAGGAAATATAAATTTATTTTGGAAAAAAATCAATAAATTGCTGGTATCACTGGTAATCACAATCTTTTTACCGAATATATCTATGTATTAATCAATCTTTTTTGGTTATTAAGATTGGCTAAACCTGAAATAAAACTTCCTTACTTTATAATTTTAATGTGAAATAATAGGTTACTTTTATGCGGAAAGTTTCATTGAATAATTCAAGGGAAATGCATCTCATCCTTATTATGCATATTTAATTATATAATTAAGTATTTAGTTGGCCTTTACTTTTAATAATTTGTACCGTACAACCTCTGGTCAACTACAATTCGCACAACCTCTGGTCCCAAGTGTTGTGGATTTGAGGGAGTCTACTGTACTTGGCATCATTGAATTTGGCGAGGAGATAAATGAGTTTTTGTTGTTACCAGTTTCTTACCTAAATTCTTTCCCTGTCTACTGTAGTTTGATTTGTAATTGGAATTGGTTTATCAGGAAATTCGATTTGAGTGGTTGGATTGGTTGTTTTTTTAAAAATGTGTTTATGATGTAAATGTTTTGTGTTGTATTTATATTTGTGTGTTTTGTGAAGTGACTTAAAGTGATGGCTTGACTTGGAATGTATTCCTGTGAAAGTAATTTCATTGTAGTAGTTATGTTGTTTATTTATTGCTATTTTGTGTTTCATCTTTGTAAATGCATGTTATTTTTGTAATTTCTTTATGCTTATTTTGGGAATAAGCATATTTAGGAGCAGAGCGGATTAAGGGTGTCTGGGGCCCATGACCTTTTCAAGTGCCCCTCAACATCAAAATGACTAGAATTTTCGGCACAGATGCCATATAGTGCGATTTTTTTCTGATGCCAATTTGGTGAAAACCTCGTTACTATGTCATCTATATCCGGGTTACCATATAAAGCAAAATAAGGACACTTTTTCACCAGTTAAAGTACCCGGTGCATATATGACATTGGCACCAGAAAAAAATTGCACCAATATATGACATCTGTGCCGAACTTTCTTTAAGGAATATTTTGAAGTTATCAGATATGATGCAATTTCCACGATAACATTTTTTTTTTTTTTTTGAGCAAATTGTAGAAAAGTGCATTTGTAAGAATTCGTTTCTAAATTATTTTACTCATTTTAGAGCCCTCATCAGCAGTGGCCCTAAGGCCACGACTTAGTTGGCCTGTGTGGTAATCAGCCCCGTTTTAGCAGTAATTTTAACTTTTGTCCTCTGTAATGAGCTGTTGTGGTTTTCGGGTCTTTTATGCAAATTTTTAAATGTCCCTTCATAAGGATTTTATTTTAGGTGTAACAATATATATCTCAAAGAATGAAAGGAATGATTTGCATTATCTGTTTTAAATTATTAAGAGGCGTAATTTAATGGAAACTGAGGATATTTCTGATTGTTGCAGTTAACTTTTATTGATTTTATTTGAAAAGTATTGTATTTGTGCATTTTAGAACTTGGTATACAACGCGATTTTTATATCCAGTGATGTTTTTTCTGGTTTAACTGAATAAGGGAGAGTGGATCACCTTGGCACAGGGTACACCTCGGGACAGCTTTATTTTTTGCCCTAAATTTTAATTAACTCTTGCAGATAGATAGCAGCACAATCTAACTTTCAGACATGTTTTGATTCCATTGATGAAACAGGTAAGAATTTATTAAGATTTTTATTTTGCAAACGTGTCTACTAACTTTCAAGTTAAAATTTGATAAGTTGCAAAGTGGAATTTGATTGAAAATATTTTAAAATAAAAGGTAATGTAATGAAATTTAAAGCTTTCTCTATAAAACTGATGTATAATAATAGTTCTAGTGCTAAGCTTAACTGCATGACATTCTAAAATTTCATAGTGGTTATAGGGTGCACCTTGGGACACAAGATATGCCTAGTTAACTTTTATTTGAAATATTTTACCAAAAAGACATTGTGTTTAAAACATTTTTTATTTAATCTACATAACATGTATTTATTAATAGTTATTATTTCTTCTTTTAAGAAGTCATTAGGCTTATCAATGGAAAGAATTAGAATTTAGAATACAAAAAAAAAAAAAAAAAGGCAGCAATTCATTGCTGACGATATTCAGAGAGCTGCTGCAAAAATTTTATTAGCTGAAATGTCTTTTCAGTTTAAATACATTCCTTTTCCTGAACAAACATGTATATTGTAATTCAATTATTGAACTTTTCAGATATACTTTTAACTGTCCCAAGGTGCCCCAACGCGTGTTACACCTTGGGACAAAGCACAAGTTTAATAAATAGTTTAAAAAAAAATTTGTATAATGTATATAAGATCAAAAGCTATTTAATAATGTAGGCAATGGTTAAATGAACGAACACCAGACAAAATTTTGACAATTGATCAATATAAGAAAAAGTTAGTGTTATATATACATGTATGTATGAATATATATGGGACATTCTCACAATCTTTTGACTGTTGGGGAAAAAAAATCTGATAAAATTAAACTTGCTAAAGTAACATTTTAATCTGATAGACGAATGCCTAAATGATTCAAAACAAAGAAAAAATGGTCAGAAGCGAAATTTTTTTTTATTTAACTAAGGTTTAAGTTAAACTTGCGAGTTTAATTTTCCTTACCATTTTACCCCTATAACTTTTTATTTTCTTCTAAATTTTTACTTATAATGAATTTGCATAGTACCCACAGGACATTCAAATAAGTAATAATAACAATGTAATACTTTTAATACAAAATTTTTGTATAGCATTGTCTTAAAGGGGTGTTAAAGAAGGGATGGTAAGTAAAAAAGGGGATAGTATTGGAAAAAATAGACGAAATGGTTAAAAAGGGGACGGTAAGGATAAAACGGTGAGGAAAATTACCACCTATTTTTAGGAAAATTATGTTAAGACTAAGTGGTAGCCACAATGTTCATTGATTTTTAGAAATAGTTGTTAACATTGGATTAAATTATTATTATTTTTAAAATTTACCTCGAAAAGTGCAGGAATAAACCTTGTGGATGGTGAGACTACCAATAAAGCCACGATGCTTGAAATTGATATTTAAATGCTGATTTAAATTCTACAGTAAATTTCCTGCCAAAGAAATTTAGATATTATTACTCTAGCATACTTCTGCATGAGAAAAAAACTTGAAAAAAAATTCTGTGGCATCTGAAATGATTTTCTGTATAATTTTAGAAGAGAGATGGTTAGGAATCTAAAATCCAGGGACAGAGTTTAAAAAATAACTACAAAAATAACTACAAACCTAAAAATGTATGCAGGTTAATTTTTAGATACATATTTATATAAAAAAGTAGTTCCAGTTTCAGAAAAAAAAATTACATCAAATTATTTTTATTGAAACAATTTTATCCAGACAGCACCAAACTTAAAAGTCAGCATCAGGGACACGGACGGTATAGGAGTTTTCCAGGTGTTTGGACCCCCCCAACATCGTCCAAAACTTATTTATCTCGTTAATATTGTTGTCAATCATGCAATGGGATGTTCCCCAGTATATGAAATTAAAAAAAAAACACAAAAAGTGTATTAAAATAAAAATTATTATTCTGGGACATGATAGTCAAAAGATTATGAGAATGCCCCATATATGTATATATACATGTAATATCTATACATATATTGTGTATAAACACACATATATATATGTGTGTTGTATATATATATAAATGCATTTATACATAGATATGTATATATAACACTGGTGTCTGAATAACTGAGAAGTACGAATAACTGAGAAGTACCAATTCTCTAAAAGCTTAAAAAGTATTTGTGTTATGTTTTTAAAGAAACATTTTATAAGGGATGTTTTTGGGGGAATCATAGAACAGGCGAGATACTATAGACTCCCCCAAATCAGCAATCCTAAAATCTGCACATCATTGCACAAGTAAACAATCAAATTTTCAATTCAGATGTAGGGGCAAAATTACAGAACTTTTTAGCTTTATGTAATTCCATATGTACTTTAATATATAATTCACGATCATATTACTGAACATGTGATTTTTCATGAAGGAAATATAAATTTATTTCTAAAAAAAATCAATAAGTTGCTGATATCATTGGTAATCACAGTCTTTTTACCGAATATATTTATGTATGAATCAAGCTTTTTTGATTATTAAGATTGGCTAAACCTGAAATAAAACTTCCTTACTTTATAATTTTAATGTGAAATAATAGTTACCTTTATGAGGAAAGTTTCATTGAATAATTCAAGGGAAATGTGTCTGATCTTTATTATGCATATTTAATTATACATTAAGTATTTAGTTGACCTTTACTTTTAATAATTTTTTTTAATTATCTTACTTTTTATCTTTTTAGTTTATCACTTGATTTTAATATTTTATGATATTGCAAGTATTTTTTATGATTTTGATTGTATTATTACATTCAAATTACTGTTTAAAAAATGCAAACAAAGCTATAACCAGAAATCTGCAAAGTTCTAAAATCCGCACAACCTCTGGTTCCAAGCGTTGTGTATTTGAGAGAGTCTATTATATCTCAAAAACTAGACATGTTGAAGAAATCATCATTGAATTTGGCGAAGAGATAAATGAGTTTTTGTTGTTACCAGTTTCTTTCTTAAATTCTTTCCCTGCCTACTGTAGCTTGATTTGTAATTTGAATTGGTTTATAAGGGAATTCAATTTGAGTGGTCACATTGGTTGTTTTTTTAAAAATGTGTTTGTGATGTAAATGTTTTGTGTTGAGTTGTCTTTATATTTCTGTGTTTTGTGAAGTAACTTAAAGTGATGGCTTGACGTGGAATGTATTCCTGTGAAAGTAATTTCCTTGTAGTTATGTTTTTTATTTTTTGCTATTTTGTGTTTCTTCTTTGTAAAAGCATGTTCTTTTTGTAGTAATTGCTTTACGTTTATTTTGGGAATAAGCATATTTAGGAGCAGAGCCCGATTAAGGGTGTCTGGGGCCCATCAAAATGGTTAGAATTTTCGGCACATGTGTCATATATGCCCCATATTGGTGCGATTTTTTTCTGACGCCAATTTGGGGAAAACCTCGTTACCATGTCATCTATATCCGAGTTACCATATAAAGCAAAATAAGTACACTTTTGCACCAGTTAAAGTACCCGGTGCGTATATGACATTGGCGTCAGAAAAAAATTGCGCCAACATATGACATCTGTGCCGAATTTTCTTTACGGAATATTTGGAAGTTATCAGATCTTTATGATGCAGTTTCCATGTTAACTTTTAGTTTTTGAGCAAGTTGCAGAAAAATGCATTTTTAAGAATTCATTTCTAAATTAATTTACTCTACTCATTTTAGGGCCCCCATCAGCAGTGGCCCCAAGGCCACAACTTAGTTGGCCTGTGTGGTAATCAGGCCCGTTTTAGGAGTAATTTTAACTTTTGTCCTCTGGAATGAGCTGTTGTGGTTTTCGGGTCTTTTATGTAAATTTTTAAATGTCCCTTCATAAAGATTTTATTTGAGTTGTAACGATGTGTCTCAAAGAATGAAGGAATGATTTGCAATTTGCATTATCTGTTTTAGAATATTAAGAGGTGGAATTTAATGGGAACTGAGGATATTTGTGATTATTGTAGTCTTATCGTGGAGCCATGGTGATGATTGTTATAAGAGAAATTCCGTCAATCGTAAATTATTAAAAAAAAGTATGAAAAATAACGTTTAAGATAACTTTTATTGATTTTATTTGATAAACATTGTATTTGTACATTTTAGAAATTGGTATACAGTGAGTTTTTTCTTTCCAATGATGTTTTTTCTGGTTTAACTGAATAGGGGAGTGTGGATCACCTTGGGACATGGTACACCTCGGGACAGCTTTATCTTTTGCCCTAAATTTTAATTAACTCTTGCAGATAGGTAGCAGCACAATCTAACTTTCGGACATGTTTTGATTCCTGTGATGAAGCAGGCAAGAATTTATTAAGAATTTAGTTAGCTTTCATTACAAAAAGCTACCAATTGCAGCCGCTCGGAGGAAAACGATTCCGAAAAATTTTGGTATATTTTCACCGATCATGAACCCTAGACCCAGAAACCACCCTCCGTTCAAAATTGATATATATTTTTATATCTATCTATATATATATATATATATATCTGATCTTTGTCATACTGTAACTCTCGTATTTATGAACCGATTTGGATAAAATTTCGTGTGTACATAGTACATACCAATGTCTCGACCGAGTTCGTTGGCGAGCTTCATCCGCCATCTTGTTTCAAAATGGCGGCCATTTAAAAAAAAATTAAATTTAAAATGAGGCACAAAAAAATTAGACATTAAAAAAGATTTTTTTCTTATGTGTTTGGGCTTGATACAAAGATTCTGGAGCATTTTTCGTTTCGTCTATATCTTAAAAAATGGCTGAGTTATAGCACTTTGAATTTCTAGCATGGCTGACATTTTGAAACGATCTGATTTTGTCACGCGATAATACACGTATTAGGTAGCTTTCATTACAAAAATCTACCAATTGCATCCTTTCGGAGAAAAGCGATTAAAAAAAAATTTGGTATATTTTCATCGATCATGACCCCCAGACCCCGAAACCACCCTCCGTTCAAAAGTTGATATATATATATATATATATCCATATATATATATATATATATATCTGATCTTTGTCACACTGTAACTCTCGTATTTATGAACCGATTTGGATGTAATTCGGTGTGTACATAGTACATACTATTGTCTCGACCGAGTTCGTTGGCCAGCTTTATCCGCCATTTTGTTTCAAAATAGCGGCCATTTAAAATTTTTAAAAAAAATTAAAATTTGAAATGTGGTACCAAAAAATTGAAAATGGAAAAATATTTTTTTCTTATGTATTTGACCTTTATACAAAGATTCCGGGGCAGTTTTTTTTTCGTCTATATCTTAAAAAATGGCTGAGTTATAGCATTTTGAATTTCTAGCGTGGCTGACATTTTGAAACGTCCTGAATTTTGTCACGCGATAAAAGGCGCATTTATGAACCGATTTGGATGTAACTTCATTTATACATAGTACATACCAATGTCTCGACCGAGTTCGTTGGCCAGCTTTATCCGCCATCTTATTTAAAAATGGCGGCCATTTAAATTTTTAAGAAAATTTTAAATTTGAAATGTGGTACCAAAAAATTGAAAATTGGAAAAATATTTTTTCTTATGTGTTTGACCTCGATAAAAAGATTCGGGAGCAGTTTTTGTTTCGTCTATATCTTAAAAAATGGCTGAGTTATAGCATTTTGAATTTCTAGAGTGGCTGACATTTTGAAACGTCCTGATATTTGTCACGTGATTAACGGGCGTATTTATGAACCGATTTGGATGTACCTTGGTGTGTACATAGAACATACAAATATCGCGACCGAGTTCGTTGTCCAGCTTCATCCGCCATTTTGTTTCAAAATGGTGGCCATTTAAAAAATTTTAAATTTAAAATGAGATACCAAAAAATTGAAAAATGAAAAAGATTTTTTTCGTATGTGTTTGACCTTAATACAAAGATTCCAGAACAGTTTTTGTTTCGTCTATATCCAAACAAGTGGGTAAGTGTGATCACAGATCGCACAGAGGGTTTCGTTTAATATTCATTTCAATACCCATTATCCTTTTGAAAAATCTGTTAGTTCCACATTTCGCAACCAGGGGCGCACTCTATTCTAAACAAATCTCTATCCGAACGAAACTCCGTTTTACATACTATCCGTATATATATTAGTAGAAGGGATTGGGCCCATAGCACCCGAGATAAGTACCCTGGCGGTAAAAAGTGGAACTCAAATATGTAAGGCTATGGTGCATAATATGAAAGAATGGTCAAAGGGGTGTCGGCAAAAGTTGGAAAAGTGCTCCCCGGGTGAAAAGGGCGGAGGTTAGAAAAATTGCTTAAAATATACGTTAGAGCACGGATGAGTAAATAATATAAGACTTTTTGAAAATTTTATGATTTGTCTTGTGGTCTGAGGTATTCAGCTATACGTATGCAAAAATTCATGTCTCCAATTTAATTAGGTGCTCTCTTAGAAAGAATTGCTTAAAATACATATGTGGTAGCTGAAAGGGTTAAACGTAATTTGTCGCCTGCCTCAGGTGTTCTGCTATAATAAGCATGCAAAATTTCAAATCTCCAATTTAATAAGGGGCTCAGTTAGGAAGAATTGCTTAAAACACGCATATGGGAGCCCAAAGGGTTAAATGTATGACTTTTTCAAATTTTTATGATTTGTCGCATGATGGTGTTCAGCTAGTATGCAAAATTTCACGCCTACAACCTAAATAGAGTGTCACTTAGAAAGAATTGTTTAAAATACCCATGTAGGAACCCAGAAGCTTAAATGTACGACTTTTTCAAAATTTTATGATTTGCCGTTTGATGTGTGATGCTCAGCTATAAGTATGCAGAATTTCACGCCTCCAACCTAATTAAGTACTCACTTAGAAAGAATTGTTTAAAATACACATGTTGGAGATCAAAGGATTAAATGTACGACTTTTTGAAAATTTTATGATTTGTCGTTTCATGCGAGGTGCTCAGCTATAAGTATGCAAAATTTCACGCCTCCAACCTAATTAGGAGCTCACTTAGAAAGAATTGTTTAAAATACACATGTGGGAGCCCAAGGGGTTAAATGTACGACTTTTCAAAATTTTATGGTTTGTCATTTGATGTGAGGTGTTCAGCTATAAGTATGCCAAATTTCACACCTCCAACGTAAATAGGGTGTCACTTAGACAGAATTGTTTAAAGTACACATGTGGGAGCCCAAAAGGTTAAATGTACGACTTTTTCAAAATTTTATGGTTTGTCATTGATATGAGGTGTTCAGCTATAATTATGCAAAATTTCACACCTCCAACCTAAATAGGGGCTCACTTAAAAAGAATTGTTTAAAATACACTTGTGGGAGCCCAAAGGGTTAAATGTACGACTTTTTGAAAATTTATGATTTGTCGTTTGATGTGAGGTATTCAACTATATGTATGCAAAATTTCACGCCTCCAACCTAATTAGGGTTCACTTAGAAAGAATTGTTTAAAATACACATGTGGGAGCCCAAAGGGTTAAATGTACGATTTTTTCAAAATTTTATGATTTGTCGCATGATGGTGTTCAGCTAGTATGCAAAATTTCACACCTCCAACCTAAATAGGGGCTCACTTAAAAAGAATTGTTTAAAATACACATGTGGGAGCCCAAAGGTTAAATGTACGACTTTTTCAAAATTTTATAGTTTGTCGCTTGATGTGAGGTGTTCAGCTATAAGTTTGTAAAATTTCACGCCTCCAACCTAATTAGAGGCTCACATAGAAAGAATTGTTTGAAATACACATGGGGGGCCCAAAGGGTTAAATGTACGACTTTTTCAAAATTTTATGATTTGTCCTTTGATGTGAGGTATTCAGCTATAAGTATGCAAAATTTCACGCCTCCAATCTAATTAGAGGTTCACATAGAAAGAATTGTTTAATATACACATGTGGGAGCCCAAAGAGTTAAATGTACGACTTTTTCAAAATTTTATGATTTGTCCTTTGATGTGAGGTATTCAGCTATAAGTATGCAAAATCTCACGCCTCCAATGTAATTAGAGGTTCACATAGAAAGAATTGTTTAAAATACACATGTGGGAGCCCAAAGGGTTAAATGAATGACTTTTTCAAAATTTTATGATTTGTTGTTTGATCTGAGGTGTCCATCTATAAGTACGCAAAATTTCATGCCTGCAACCTAATTAGGGACTCACTTAGAAAGAATTGTTTAAAATGCACATGTGGGAACCCAAAGGGTTAAATGTACGACTTTTTCAAAATTTTATGATTTGTCGTATGATGTGTGGTGGTCATCTATAAGTACGCAAAATTTCAAATGTCCAACATGTGTAGTTTCTGAGAACGGGCTCTGTGACGGACAGACAGACAGATTAGCGAGACGAATAGGGTTTCGTCAGATGAACGAAGCCGTAAAAAAGGGTTGAGTTATAGCATTTTGAATTTCTATTGTGGCTGAAATTTTAAAACGACCTGATTTTTGTCACGCGATAACAGGCGTATTTATGAACCGATTTGGATGTAAGTTGGTGTGTACATAGTACGTACCAATGTCTGGACCGAGTTCGTTGGCCAGCTTCATTCGCCATCTTGTTTCAAAAGGGTTGCCATTTAAAAAAAAAAAAATTTTAAATGAGGTATTAAAAATTGGAAAATGAAAAAGATTATTTTTATGTGCTTGGCCTTGATACAAAGATTCCGGAGCAGTTTTTGTTTCTGAAAATTTGTTCTTTTGTTTATATCTTAAAAAATGGTTGAATTATAGCACTTTGAATTTCTAGCATGGCTAACATTTTGAAACGATCTTGTATTTATCACGCGATAACACACGTATTAGCCTATTTCGATGTAAGAAGGCATGTGGGATAGTATACATGAATATCTCGACCAAGTTCGCTGGCTAGCTTCATCAGCCATCTTGTTTCAAAATGGCGGCCATTAAATTAAAAAAAATATATATTTAAAGTGAGGTGCAAAAAAAAATAGAAATTGAAAAAGGTTTCTTTCTTAAGGATTTGACCTTGATATAAGGATTCAGGAGCATTTTTTTGTTTGTCTTTATCTTAAAAAATGGTTCAGATATAGGAATTTCAATATCTAATGTGGGTGACATTTTGAAAAATCTGATTTTTGCCTGCGACAGCACTCGTATATATCAATCGATTCCGATGTGAGTGAGCATGTGCACAGCAATTACTAAGGTCTCAACTAAGTTCACTGGTTAGCCTCATCCACCATGTTGTCTTAAAATGACAGGCACTTTAAGAAATCGCCGAATTTGGCAGCCAAATATAAGTTACTTTAAATAAAAGCAGCTTGGATAAAGCTGACTAATTTTGCGAAATTCTCATTCATAATGATTTAGTATTGATAAAAATTAGTATTGAATCTCCTATATTCGGTTTCCACTAAATTGAGCTTCGTGTATTTGAATAATATAAGTTGGCTTTTTAAAAATAAGGAATATGAAAGCTACCTCTTCCTCCCGGCACTGGCCGGAAGGACTTTTTATGAACCGATTTGGATGTGACAAGGAATGTACATAGCAATATCTCGACCGAGTTCGTTGGCCAGCCTCATCCGCCATCCTGTTTCAAAATGGCGGCCATTTAATTTTTTTTTTAATATTAAATTTAAAATGAGGAACAAAAAAATTAGACATTGAAAAATATTTTTTCGTTATGTGTTTGGGATTGATACAAAGATTCTGGAGCATTTTTAGTTTCGTCTATATCTTAAAAAATGGCTGAGTTATAGCACTTTGAATTTCTAGCATGGCTGACATTTTGAAACGATCTGATTTTTGTCACCCGATAATACACGTATTTATGAACCGATTTGGATGCGACAAAGAATGTGCATAGTACATAGCAATGTCTCGATCGAGTTCGTTGGCCAGCCTCGTCCGCCATCTTGTTTCAAAATGGCGGCCATTTAAAATTAAAAAAAAAATTTAAATTTAAAAGTGAGGTACAAAATAATTAGAAATTGAAAAAGATTTTTTCCTTATGTGTTTGAGCTTGATACAAAGATTCCGCAGCATTTTTTGTTTCGTCTATGTCTTTAAAAATGGCTGAGTTATAGCACTTTGAATTTCTAGCAAGGCTGACATTTTGAAACGATCTGATTTTTGTCACGCGAAAATATGCGTTTTTATGAACCGATTTGGATGTGACAAGGCATGTGCATAGTACATAGCAATGTCTCGATCGAGTACGTTGGCCAGCTTCATACGCCATCTTGTTTCAAAATGTCGGCCATTTAAAATTAAAAAAAAAATTAAATTTAAAATAAAGTACAAAAAAATTATAAATCGAAAAAGATTTTTTTCTTATGTGTTTGAGCTTGATACGAAGATTCCGGAGCATTTTTTGTTTCGTCTATATCTTAAAAACGGTTGAGTTATAGCACTTTGAAATTCTAGTGTGGCTGACATTTTGAAACGATCTGATTTTTGTCACGCGATAACACGCGTATTTATGAACGGATTTGGATATAATTTGGTGTGTACATAGTACATACCAATTTCTCGACCGACTACGTTGGCCAACATCATCCGCCATCTTGCTTCAAAATGGCGGCCATGAATTTTTTTTCTATTTTAATTTAAAATAAGGTACAAGAAAATTAGAAATTGAAAAAGATTTTTTTCTTATGTATTTGACCTTGATACAAAGATTCTGAAGCATTTTTCGTTTCGTCTATATCTTAAAAAATGGCTGAGTTATAGCATTTTGAATTTCTAGCATGGCTGACATTTTGAAACGATCTAATTTTTGTCACTCGATAACACGCGTATTTATGAACCGATTAGGATGTGACAAGGCATGTGCATAGTACATAGCAATCTCCTGGCCAAGTTCGCTTGCTAACTTCATCCGCCATCGTGTTTCAAAATGGCGGCCATTTAAAAATTTAAAAAAAAATTTAATTTTAAATGAAGTACAAAAAAATTAGAAATTGAAAAAGATTTTTTTCTTATGTGTTTCAGCTTGTTACAAAAATTCCGGATCATTTTTTTTTTGCCTTTATCTAAAAAAAAGGCCGAGATATAGCAGTTTGAATTTCGAATGTGTGTGACATTTTGAAAAATCTGATTTTTTGCCTGCAACAGCACTCGTATATATCAACCGATTTAGATATGAGTAAGCATGTGCACAGGAATTACTAAGGTCTCGACCAAGTTCATTGGTGAGCTTTGTTGCACCCATTATGTTGTTTTAAAATGGCGGGCTATCACCGATAATTCGGGTTAATATAATTATTAATATAATTCGGAATATCGCCGAATTTCGCGACAAAAAAAAAAAAACCCAGCTTTGTTAACGCTGACTAATATGGCGAAATTTTCATTCTTATTCAATATTGACAAAAATTAGTATTTAATCTTCTATAATCGGGTTCCACTAATTTGAGCTCCGTGTGTTTGAATAATATAAGTTGGCTTTTAAAAAATAAGGAATATGAAAGCTACCTCTTCCTTCCGGCACTAGCCGGAAGGACTTTTTATTTTGCAAACATCTCTTGTAACTTTCATGTAAAAATTTGATAAGTTGCAAAGTGGAATTTGATTGAAAATATTTTAAAATAAAAGGTAATATAATGAAATTTATAGCTTTCTCTATAAAACTGATGTATAATAATAGTTCTAGTGCTAAGCTTAACTGCATGACATTCTAAAATTTCATAATGGGTATAGGGTGCACCTTGGGACACAAGATATGCCTAGCTAACTTTTATTTGAAATATTTTAATAAAAAGGTATTGTGTTTAAAACATTTTTTTTAAATCTACATAACATGTATTTATTAATAGTTATTATTTCTTCTTTTAAAAAGTCATTAGGCTTATCAATGGAAAGGATTAGAATTTAGAATACAAAAATAATGCAGCAATTCATTGCTGACGATATTCAGAGAGCTGCTGCAAAAATTTTATCAGCTGAAATGTCTTTTCAGTTTAAATACATTCCTTTTCCTGAACAAACATGTATATTGTAATTCAATTATTGAACTTTTCAGATATATTTTTAACTGTCCCAAGGTGCCCCAACAGGTGTTACACCTTGGGACGAAGCACAAGTTTAATAAACTGCTTAAAAAAAATTTCTATAATGGATATAAGATCAAAAGCTATTTATTTAATATAGGCAATGGTTAAAAGAAAGAACACTATATAGAATTTTGACAATTGATTAATATAAAAAAAAGAAAGTAAAAAAGTGTCAAGGTGAGCCACTCCTCCCTATTAGTACACGGAATTAGTAAGACATAGTGGAAAAAATTGCTAAAGATTTGTAAGAATCTGAAAATCCGAAGCAAAAATGTAAAAATCTGGAGTGAAGGTATCTAATAATCCAGAGAGTAAACCTGGGCAAAAGGTTGTAAAAAATGAAAATTATTCGGAGCAAAAAAAAAATGTGAAAAATAGAAAAATCCAGAGTAAAAGAAAATCTAAAAAGCCGTTGCGAACAATTTGTAAAAACTTCAAAATCCGGAGCAAAAAGGTTGTAAAAGTTGAAAAATCTGTAGCAAAAAAAAAATTGTATAAACTGAAAAATTTGGAGCAAAATATTTGTAAAAGTCTAGAAATTTGGGCCGAAAAATTTGCAAAAATTGAAAAATCCGGAACGAAAAATTTGTATAAATTGAAAAATTTGGGCCAAAAAATTTATGTAAATTGAAAAATCCGGAGCTAAAATCTTGTATAAATTGTAAATTTCAGAGTGAAAAATTTGTATAAATTGAAAAATCTGGAATGATAAATTTGTATAAACTGAAAAATCTGTGGCTAAAAATTTGTATAAATTGAAAATTACATAGCCAAAATTTTGTACAAATCGAAAAATCTGGAGCTAAAAATTTGTATAAATCAAATAATCCTAAACGAAAAAAGCTAAACGTTTGTAAATTGCTTTATTATTGTGTGGAGTATTTCCTGTATGAAAGCAATTGGTATTTGAACTTTGTAAGTAGGTAGTTGTATGTCGAAAAGCACACATTGCGATTTAGGAGAAGTTTGAACTGCCGAGTTCTCGGTTGGCATGCATGTCAGAATCGGGTGTCTCTTTTATTTTGGGATTGTACCAAGTTTTTAATTGTAGGAAAATGATATTTTCCGATTTTTCCAGAAAAAGCTGAAGAAATTATTTTTTTCCACACAACTTCAAAATTTACAGAAACTTTATGTGATGTCAGATTGATTGGCAAAACAAAAGTATTATTAGCGGTTCAAAAATTGAACTTTTCATTTATATACATTTCAGATTCAAGATATTTCTACTTTGACGACTGTACTGTGTAATATTTTATTGTTTTTTATGTTTTACTCATTTTTTAAATATTGTCATTTAAAGATTTTTTAAATATTGTCATTTAACTATGTTTACTTTCTAATATTATTTATTTATTTTTCAGAGTTTAGCATATACAATGAGGTGCAAAATGATATGAACAATCCAAAAACGTAGAAATCAATTCGCGTTTGCTACGCAAATGCACATATCTTTGTGTTAAATTAAATACACAATATTCCCATTAATATTAAAGTAATTGCTTACAAAAATTGTACATTTTTTTTTATATATTTAAAAATATATATTTTGCTAAATTTATGCATTAGCAAAATGATAAGAATGCAGTATATTTCATAACCGCGAATCATGATTGGCGGATATTTTTAGCATATGATTTAAAACCGCATTTAAACGGATTCTGAGCACATTCGTTTAATTCGCAAAACATTTGGACTACAGGGTGAAGCAAAATATTTTGTGACTTCAAAAGAGGGCGAATTCCTGGAGCCTCCCCCCAAAAACTTTTGTGAATGTTGTTACACTTGGCACGTTTACAAACTTAGTTGGAAAATTTGTTTAAAACTTTAATAAGAACTATAATACATTTTCTATTTCTGATAGATTTGGCAAAAGTTACAAATCTAAATGGGAATATTATTAAACTTTTTGCAAATAAGAACTGTATTACATTTTTTAATTGTGGTAACTTGGCAAAATTATAAAACTAGTTGGCAGATACTGAAATTTGGCATGGTAATTTAAGGTCCTCCCCCCCCCCCCCCCGAAGAAAAAGTCTTAGCGATGGCGCTGGCAAATTCTAGCTTATAACAATATCAAAATGTCACTTGAAAGAATTGCTGATAAAATTAAGCGTTCAAAGATTGTCATTTTTAATTTCATACAGAACCCAACTATTTATATTACTACAAAATCTACAGAAAAGTCGAAAATTCTTTCGAAACTATCCGAAAGTTTGACTGTTTTCATGTTTTTAAGTAAAAGAATGACAGCAAAAGAAACTGGAAGCTTGGTAATGACACTAACACTGGCATCAATATTGACTGTACAAAGATGAATACAAATTTCGGGAGTTATTAAAAATGCAAAATCACACCCTTGTTGAATTTAACATCTGCCAATAAAATAGCCCGCATTCCGTTTGCATAGGAACACCTGAAGCAACAAATGAATTGGCCTAAAATTATCTTCAGTACTGAAAAGAAGTTAAATCTTGATATTCCAGATGGTATTCATTTATATTAGCATAACCTTCAAAAGGAAAAGCCCGTATTTTCCACGTGTCAGTTAGGTGGAGGCTCCCTAAAAATTTGGGCTGCTTTTTTCTCGTAAGGTAAGCTTGTAATTTCATTTCCAGACAGATAAACAAAACAGACATATATGTATTAACATGTTAGAATGCTATTTGTTGAACCTGGGGGAAAAAATTGTCAGCTTTAACAAAGTTTTAAACAAGACAAAGTCTAAATTCACTCTGAAAAAAGACACAATGAAGTGGTTTGAAGATATACAAGACTCCGAAATTTGACTGGCCATTCAATGGACCAAACTTAAATACCACGAAGAACGTTTGGGATATTATAGTGCGCAATATATAACGAAAATTGGTCAAATTGTGAAGTATAAACAGAAAGCAGAAATGATGTGTTTTTTCACCTCAACGAATTCGAAAATATGTAAACTCAATGCTACAATGTTGCATTGAAATTATTAAACAAAAGAAGCCCAATTGACATGTAATATTTCCATACTTTGTAAAAATCTGTTTTGTTCTTATCATTTTACCCCCAGTGGATGTTGAATAAAAATGCAACGTATTATATTATATTTATAACAATTGTTTTAGAATATTTTCAGCATGTCTATATTGACTATTTAGTTTGAGAAATTAAATTCATGTGGTTTATATATGGATTAATATAATTATATTTTTTATTTAGACAATTACATGATCGTTCCTACCATTTTGCACCCCGGTGTATTTGTGAAAGCATGTATTGTATTTCCTTACTTTCATTGCATTTGTGAAGAAAAGTAATTTCAGTAGGATAATTTAAGTTGCAATTCATCCAGAAAGATATCCAAAGTTCTTGTTAGTTTTATAGGTATATTTACTTCTAATTGAGTTTTACAAATTGTTATTGTATTTCTAATGCATACTTATGGGTGTAATAACAGTTGCAAAATCACACAAAAAACAGCTCATACTGACTTGCATTTTTCTCAGAAACTACTCAAGTGATTAGAGTTTTTCCATTTAATTTAATAATTAGGTCATATTTCAATCCTTTTATTTTTCTAAAAAATGAATTCTTTTTTTTTTTTTTTTTTTTTTTTTTTTTGTAAAGCGAATTTAACAAAACATGATATTTAGTATTTTTCCTTTTTTAAATCACATAACTATTGCAATTTTCATTTTTATTTCTTGCG